>VXBW01007863.1:1023951-1111451 GCA_013400375.1 Thinocorus orbignyianus
AACAAACATGAGTTTGGGACCAGGTGCTCCTGAAAACCTTTTTCCTACTAAGAGGCTCTTCCATGGAAACTACTGAAGCCGTGATAAAAGGAATCTAAGATACAATAGCTGAACAGACAAAAGTCACTGTGTAAATTATCACTCTGCTTCACAATTACTGTAACAATGATTTTCATGGTGAGCTTTTCCTACACAAAAACATTGTCCTTGTATTTTTTAAGTAAATTATCTGAGATCATACACAACTTTTGTTTCATTACTTAAAATACTTCTGACCTTCATGAAGAGTGCTTAAAACACAGCCTGAAGGAAATGGAAGAAGTTTATGTATTTCTGCAGAACTGTACCAGGCAGTAAGAAAATATGAGCAAATGCTTTATCAGCATCACTGTTCTTTATTTAGCAATCTGTAATTAAATATTATATTTGTGTAGGTTCCATTTTCTAGGTGTCATTGTTCATGAATCATACACAAAATTATCCATTTGTTCCACCCTAGCCAAGTGCATATTCTCCTACTCACAAACCATTCACATCTGTGCAGTAATAATTAAATGTTATCAGATTCTGTCAAAACTGCAAGTACCTCCATAATAATGCCATTTTCCAATGTGGAATGATATCCGGTTATAAGACACTATTATTTTTCCTGCATAAGCATGCCCACAAAAAAAAATGAATGAATACCTCACCAAAAAGAAACTAAAGGGCCTGCATGGAAAAATGTTCTAAGAGGATTTGTCTTTTCATCATGATTTATATTCTGCTTTGTTGTACCTTATTATCTGAGATATGCCAAACAATGATAAGAAAAAATAAAGCCTAATACATATACTTACTTGTGAAAAAATGGAAAGCTGATGGTGGTAGGTTACTGCATGGCGATTAGCCTCCATGAAGTACCTCTGGGTCCGTCTCCTCTCCCAATTCAGCTTCTTCTCCAACATGAGATGCGAGGTGGATAAAACATCCAGGTATTTCATCATCACATCAGACAGCAGTGAGCTGACCTCCACTATGTCTGGACGTGCCTCTGCATCAGGAGTCAAGCATCTACGGAAAGAAAATTCTCTAATGAAAGCTAATGGCTTCTTTCTACAAAACTGTTTATTACCACTGCCTTCCTATACTGGTTTTTATCAAGTCAAGCTGCCCAGACCTCTGCTTAAGCCTGCACGGGACAGTTTGACACTGTGCAGCCTTGGTGTCGACACACCACAGAGCACAGTCTCTGGTATCAGTTGGAACAATTATCCTTGGTACTGACCCAGACAGAACTGCTATGGGGGGCTGCCACTGTGCACTCCCAGACACACCAGGGAGTGCCTGGATCCAGGGGAGACACTGGCCTCCCCTGTGGGAATTGCTCTGGTCAAGGTGCTGCATCACTAGATAAAGTGGCTGTGAAGGAGAAGAGTGTGCCATCAGGAGGATTTATAGGACAATTACAAGATCTTCACAGACACAACACCCCCAAATAATGCAAATAACGAGGAAGATCTAGAGATTATCCTCAAAGTAGCAGTGGATGGAGGCTCCGAAAAAGAAGTAGGATGGAGATTTGCAACTTCTGCCAACAGAAGAAAAGCTTTCCTTCTGACTACAGATACACAATTACGTAACAGGTATAGTGATTTAGGAACAGGTGAGGAAGAACATGACCTTACAGAGGACATAACAGAGCCAAGTGAGTTTGAATCAAGTGTGGATGCAAGCTCAGTTCAACACCTACCTGCATATAATAAAGGGTCAGGACCAAAGGAAAAGACCAACATGGGTAAACGTGGTAGATGCCTGTGTGCACCACCCAACACCAAAGAGGAATTCAGTGAAGCCTTTGTTGGGCGGATAGAAGAAGCTTCAAGACTACAGGAACTCATACTCATTGGGACCTATTAACCACCCCGGTATCTGCTGATGGAGTAATATGGCTGAGTGCAGTAATCAGAAGATTTCCTAATTTCTTCAGAGGTTCATGTCCTTCCTGTGCTGAGGACTCCAAAGCTGGAAGCAGAACTCCAGGTGCGGTCTCACCAGAGCAGAGTAGAAGAGTAGAATCATCCTCCTGGACCAGCTGGCCACACTTCTTTTGATGCAGCCCAGGATGCAGTTGCCTCTCTGGGCTGGCAGCGCACATTGCCAGCTCACGCTGAGCTTCTGGCCCAGCAATACTCCCAAGTTCTTCTAGTCAGGGCTGTTGTCCAGCCATTCTTTCCCCAACCTGTATTTTTGCCTGAGATTGTCACATCCCAGGTGTAGAACCTTGCACCTGGCCTGGCTGAAATTTATGAGGTTCACACGGGCCCACCTCTGAAGCCTGTCCAGGTCCCCCTGGATGGCATTCCTACCCTCCAGTGCATCGAGCACTCCACACATCTTGGTGTCATCAGCAAACTTGGTGAGGGTGTACTCAATCCCACTGTCCAGGTTGCCAACAAAGATGCTGAACAGCACTGGTCTCAGTACTGACCCCTGAAGAACATCACTCATCACTGGCTTCCACTTGGACATGGAGCCATTGACTACAATACTTTGAGTGTGGTCATCCAGCCAGTTACTGATCCACCAAGTGGTCCATCCATTAAATCTGTGTCTCTCCAGTTTAGAAACCAGGACATTATGTGGGACAGTGTCAAACGCTTGCGTAAGTCCAGATAGATGACGTCTGTTGCTCTCTTCTTATATATCAACAATGTAGCAACATCGTGGAAGGCCACCAGATTTGTCAGGCATGACTTGCCCTTGGTGAAGCCATGTTGGCTGTTACCAGTCACCTCCTCATTTTCCACATGCCTTAGAAGAGATTTCGGGAGGATCTGCTTCATGAACTTCCCAGGCAGAGAGGTGAGACTGACTGGCCTGTAGTTCCCCAGGTCTTCCTTTTTGCTCTTTTTGAAAATGAGGGTTATGTTTCCCCTTTTCCAGTCAGTGGGAACTTTGTCAGACTGCCACGACTTTTCAAATATAATGGAAAGTGGTTTAGCAACTTCATCCGCTATCTCCTTCAGGAGCCATGGATTTCAACAAGCCCCAGGTCATTAATTTCAGGACCTCTTAAATGTAAATGTTGGTTATATTAGCTCCTATACTCTCCATTGCTGTTCTTTACCCTCAAGGTCTTTAAATAAAAGAAACCTTTTATTTGTACGGTAAAGTGCTTTTTAGAAATAGAATTCAACATTTGAGTGAGAAAGAAAAAGCATTTTTGTGCTATGTGGAGATTTTTTAAGATGTCAAGGGAGCTAAATCTCACATAAGTGCACCAATCCACGTTCTATTCTTTACCTTACACACTACATTATCACCAGGAAGATGTAACCATAGCTAAGAGAAATATGCCATATGTGATGAGTGAGGGCAACAAATACAGGCTCATCTTTTCCTCCATTGCTGTGTTCTCTCTGCTATCCTGCCAACAGGATTAGGAGGTAGTTGGAAACATTTCTATCAGTCAAATAAACACAAAAGCTATGAATGCAACCATACAGTGATCTATAAATAACACCCTTCAACAGGGTTACCTCCGTGACCATAAACTGCACTTGGCAAGGACTCAAAATGTTGCATTTCATGGGGGAAAAAATGATGTGTCAGGAATTAACTGGAGCACTGTACTCAGTACTGAGTGTAAAGTGTACACTGCCTGAATAAACGTGTTGACTATATGAGTTTTCCAGTTGCATGTATGCAAATATATCCCATATATTATTAATGGGGGAAGGAGATACCTCTGTTTTTCTTTAAATTGGAAGATATTTCATATTCAGAGACAAATTCTGGCAGTTGCTAAAGTCAGTGAACTGTCACATTACCAGCGCTGGAAACATACAAAACATGTCTTCAGCAGGATGTCTAAATACAACTAGATAAGTAATTACCTCTTAATGGTAAATGACACTTTTTCAGAGTACAGTCCTTCTGGCACAGGTTCATACACAGCCCCTACTATCTGCAAAATAATTAACCTACGGTTAATTGAAGGAAAATATTCCATTATTTATTTGAAGATCCTATATGATAAGTATTGTTCCTTGAAACAACTTGATGGGTAGTACATCATCAGCTCTAACTTGCAAAACAACCTAGAACACATCTTCTGGCAGAATGTCACTTCCAATCAGATATCTATATTAATGTGCATAATCACTGCAGATCAAAGCACTGCATTATCTGAACATGGGAAACATTAACAAAGGAAACAAACAATTATTTAGTTTTATTTATGATCACACACTAATGTGTAATACCCAAGGCTATAGAAAATCCAATATTATAGCACATCAAGAAATTTTATATATCTAAATATATATATCTAAACCCTTACCACCAAATGCAGTGACAAAAATATGGCAGTTTGAGTGGTAATAATATACTAACATTTACAGGCAATTTTTGCAATTAGAATGGCAATATTGCAATTCATACAACGATAAACACTTGTGCTCACTCTCACACATATCTGGTCCAAAAGACTGGAGAGCAGTTTATGCTACTACAAGTTTAAACATAAATTCTTATGGTTCTAGTGAACACATACAGAAATAACTGGTAGGTTGATCTGGCAAATCTGAATACCTTAGTTGCCAAAGAGAGCATATTGGTGCTATAAAATGGTGGGTTCAGAGTTGCCATCTGATAAAGGATGCATCCTGCAGCCCAGACGTCAGCCTTCTCTCCATACGGCTCATTCTTTACAATTTCAGGGCTAAGTAAAAAGCAACACATCAAAAGCGTCACCTAGAAGTAGGCTTTTTTAAAAAGCAAAACAAAGAAAATGAAAGAAAAAAAGAAAAACAAAAACCCCAAAACACCACACCCACTATTTAGTTAGTCACTACAACGTATTTTCAGAGTAAAGACAACTATGTTCAAAAGTTGCATTTATTTCCTTTGGCAGCCAAATTCTTTATGTGAAAGTACAGTTAAAAGCTTTACTACTTTGACTGCAGTTCTTTTCTCAACACTAGTTGTTTATATTTTGTTCACTTATTCTTTCCACTCACTTCATTTCATAATGTCTTTGGACTTAACGGATACAAATGAACTACAGCATTCAGAGCTCGTTTACACTGATGGCATTTCAATAAAATGGACTAGAGAACAGATAAATGTAACACATCCTCTCTTAATTCAGATATCAGAAAGATTTTAATAAGATTCCTGTATTTAGAATACTAATGGATATGAATTTGCTATTACTGGGAGCAAACAAACTTTACTCATGATATCATTTTCATCCTCTTAAAACTACTGTAACGTATTCCCTGTGAGGATGCGACACAGACACTCAACAGAAAGCTGAATGACAATAAGAAAAAGATCTATCTAAGGCAAATGGAAGAAGGAAGAAATCTCAGTTTTGACTCAGTACAAAGCAGACTCCACTTCTTTTTCTTAATTTCCTCAACATTTTTCATATTCCTGGATGATAATCGTTTACGCTAGTAGGGTTATTCTGATACTGGAGTTCAAGTCCTAGCAATAAGTAAGGATCATCATCACATAATGATTTTTTTTTTTCACTTAGCATCTTCTCTCTAAAATTAATCAGAGACATAAAAAAAATACTTGATTTCTTTATTGTGTAAAATTAACTTTAAAACCTACTTGTTTTCCTTTCCCTTTCAGCTTAGAACCTGGAACCACTATATCAGCTTCATGATTACACTCATGATATCTGTGGTAAAATGCTTTGTTTTGGAGCTGAGAAGTACTGTGTAAATTCAATTAATGACACAATCTGCATAAAGTATATTGCTGGAAGTTGTGTGGCTGAAATGGACAAAGGGGAGAAAACAGATTTTTAAAATAAAAGTGATGAGGTCTGTTAGATAAACTATTATGCTGAAGAGAAATGAAGAGATCTTAACAGAAGAGAAAGTCAGGATGGAGGTCAATGCGGGGAAGTGAGTGACTAACAGGTCACACATTTCTGATAAAATCAAGCCAGCAAGATACAGATTCCTGGGTGAAACCTAATTAGCACTTTTCCTTGAATTTTGTTGCTGCTCTTACATACCCAAAGAGGGGAATAAAGGAGGCTGAACATGGTGCTAGAACATAGTACCATTTCTGTAATCAGACTGTCTTTATTCCTCACTGTGGCAGTAATTCATTAAATATGCCTATTAAAATAAGCATCAGGTTTTCAACTTATCAGATGAAGATGGTAACTCAATAAGGCAAAGCCCCTGTCTTAGTAAATCTCTAAGTATGCCCCTGTTCAGAAAAATCAATCTGACTTGAACTTTACCATCTTTCATTCTATTGATAATTTTCATGGGTACCGAGACATAAAGGTATAAATCCTTTTTATATACTGAGATTATTCCAGCCAAATCTATGTAACTATGCAAAAATTTACATCACAGTCACGGAAGGAATAAGCTGAATACAATCAAGAGAGAAACAGAAGCACCATGACCCAGCCTGCAGAATCTTACATTCATGAACAGCAGGGAAAACCTTAGCTTGATGTACAAAGCAAACAGCAGTCCATTGGGCTGGTGACTAGGAATAATGTATTTGATACTACTGTGATTTGGAAACACAGAAAGACTGCAGTGCTGACAAGGTTTTAGTTTTAGTCTAGCTTCACAAAAATGCATAATAGCTGGAAGTTAATGAAGTCATTTTGTTTGCTTATTCATGCTGAAAAACTTGTTCTAAATGCATATCTAATCTGTTGCTTTATTTTCTTTTAAATCAAAGGAGGACTTGCAGCTGAGTACTGCTTGATCTTTTCTTCCAGAACAAATGCCTTTAGCCACATTATTTAATGTTTAGAGCATTAGGATGCCCAATACCTTAAATAAATAGTGTCTCATGCTTAAGAAGTACTTTAAATTATGGAAGTAATATTCACCTAAGGAGACATGAAAGTTTTACAGAGAATATAAAATCCTATACTTATATGATGCTATGTTTTCATGGCTAATTAATTCTGCGATTCATATTTTTTAATAGAATTATCAAATATTATTTATTTACTTTTAAGAGAGAGAGTGAAATCCCTCACCATGTTCTACAGGCTTGCCTCACCATCTGGCAGTTAGAAATGTGGGTGGGCTACAGTACTTGTTGACTAGCAAAACAGTTCTGCAGTCAAGTTGCACCTTTTGGATCCACATTTGCTGAGGGATGCCAAGCAGAGAAAGTACCCAGCTCTGTTCCTGTACACAGCCACCCACAAACAGGAGGGTGGTAGGAGTACAAACGGTTTGCCTAATTCAGTTGACAACTGTGTATAAACTGTCACTGTCTGGTCAAGACCAGAAAGAATGAGTAGAACTAGACTCTGAATTTTATTCCATAAAAGCATACAAAATTAATCTTAGCCACAAACACCAAAAATTAATTTAAGAGTGTAGTATTGGTATGACCCTTTTTGATTTATTTGTAGAGGCAGGATTCTTTCTTCAGTTCTTAGATTAAGAGAACTTGATTGGCTGAAACAGGACAGTGGTACTAATGATTTTTTTAGCAAACAGATGTCCACATCATAAAATGCAATTAGTGTCCAAATAAAATACATATAGCAAGAGACTCTAAGAGCTGATAAAGACTTTCATTTCCATTGCTCCAAGGGTTGATTGTACTGCTGCAAAGCAGAAGTACTGATGCTACACTCTGTGATATACTCAGTCCTAGATACTAAAAGAGACAACAGATACTTATATAATTAGACATTTAGTTCTTGCAGCTAACTTATTCAAGATAGTCACTACAGTTTTTCTCTAGGTTTACAAATCACTGTTCATTTCCAAATTACATATTCAAGTTGAAAAAGCTTACTTCAGCAGAATTACGTTAACTGTAGGAGAGTCCTTCAGTGAGCAAACATCCATAGCAAAAACCAGACTAAATTATTTTAAATGAAAGGCACAGAAATATATCCATAGGACAGTATTCCACATTCTCAGCATATTTCAACAGACAGTTTTATAACTGTTTCTTAGAAAGTTCACTCTTACTCAACATGCCAGCATTCGTTTTATATTTATTGTCCTCTATGCCAATAGCCTTAAAAAGGAATCTTGAATTTGATTAAGCTATTACTTAATCCAAAGAGTTATCTGTTTATTTCTGAACTACTTTTTCAAAATTAAGCTAAGACAGCTTTCCATGCTGCCCTACATTTTCAATTAGGATTTTAAAAAAAAACCAAGAATTTAAATCTTGTCAATATTTGTGCTACTTGTAAAACAGTACCGTTTCACCAAATCATTTCTACATGGCCATAGAGACATTTTTGCAATCAAGCTTTCAGGTATAATTTTTCTCACTGATGTGATTTTGCCGTGTTTTTTATTTAAGAATACTTTNACAAACAGACTGTCCCAATCTGAATCTGCAACATTAGTCCTGTCACATACCTATACAGAAGATACCTATTCTCACTTGATTAACTCACATTCGCACTAGTTACTAGTGGACAGAAGTTCTGAAATGAAGGAAGAAGTCCTGAATGGAGGGTGAGAAAGGGGGAGCTGAGGGAATGGTATCTTCAAAATAGCATTAATTTTCTAGAGCTTCTAAATGTTGTCAATACTATCAGACAGAATTTATATGGGACACAGTGAAGATTTCCCAAACTGCACAGAACTTCAGTAAGTCAGTTGTGACTTGTCTTGGCACAATGTTCACTGGTTAATCCAAGTGCTTCCAACAGGAGTAAGAACAAGGTGGTGTATATCATTCTACAGTATGAGGAGTATTTTTAAATAAAACATGATTTCACCTTGACAGTTATGGATTAATTAAAATAAGAATGATTCTTCAAGACTAACTGCCAAAAGAGGTAATGGCTGTAATGAAAGAGCAAATAAATAAGAAGCATACACCGCTGCAGAAAGATTTTTAGCAATGACAGAGTTACTGCTTTTAGTCTTTATCATTCCTCCAATTAATTATTTAAAGTTTGATGTAGAATCCTGCAGTTGGTGACAACTATACAAACACTCCTGCCTAGAAACCAGATCTAGTTCAGGAAGCAACCCAAGCTGAGAAAAGTTGGAGGCCAGCAAAGTATGAAACATGCTTACCCCTTCTTCCTTCCCCATGGATACTGACTTACTGCCACTGTTGGAGAGAGGACTGTAGGAGAGATGGTAGACAAGAAGTTTGCCATACACTGATAAACGTCTGGTTTGGGGTGGTTTTTTTTATTCAAAATAATAAAAGAGTCTCTGCAGCTTTTATTAACTTCAGATATTCAGATATCTTTGTTCAGATATCTATAAAATAATACTTGTTTGCAATGCATAGCCTTTTTAGTTGCTGGCAGAAACTGTCAAAGGAATTTACACAATCTTTGCACATATAACTGCCACAACTCACTAAAAAAAAAAAAATAAAAAAATGAGACTGCCATTCTTTGGCCCAGACTAACCATGGATTTCTATTGTAATGCCTTGAAAACCCTCAGACATGAAGACTACACAACCTCTCCGGGCAGCTTGTTTGACGGTTATAATGGTAAAACACATAACAAATCTTATATCAAGTTAGAATCTCTCCTGTTTCAATGAATGTCTGTTTTCTCAGAAAGTGGCCAAGACCACCAACTTCAGTCCAAAGAACAAGAGAGTCGAGGGTACGCTTGTGATTGGAACTATTTCTAGTTTTCTGTGAACCAGATGGCATGCCTTCATTTTACTAAACTACTGCAGGATAATTTGTGTTTGGAAGCCACTGTGAAAAAATAAAGATCTGCTCTATAATCAGTTCTCATGATCACAGAAAGAGGGGGAATGGGGAGGGGAATGGGGGGGGGAAGGTAAGGGGGAAGAAGGTGTGGGGGGAGGGGAACCTAGTTACCACCAGCATCATCCTAAAAGAGAAAAAAGTAGAATAGAAAAGCAGTTGCTGCTTGTCACAATTTTTCTCTGGATAGTTCGCTGTAAACTACTACGTATTCAGTGTTATAGCTTCATAATTACCACTAAAAGCAGTGGAACAAGAAACAGGAGCCACAAAACAGACAGTTTGAATAAAGAGCTTCCGTGGGCATTGCAGAAAGCTATTTGCATTTCTCACCTACAAGAATTCAACACAAGCTTTTTGGAGATCTTCTGTCTGTTCCCTGAGTGGTTTAAAATTTTGCCTCCACAGCTTTCTATCTTGAAATGTATTGCTAACTTATTCTATAACAAATTATTACATTGTCTTCTAACTTGTATACATTTTTAAAACAAATTATTAAACCTCTGGTGATGCCTATAGAAAAATTCATCATTTCCACCATTTTTAAAATGTATGGGAGTAGGCGAGAAATTTATTACCTTCAGACTGCAACTTTATGATGCAATAAATCCTCTTGCCACCAGGTGGGGAATATAATTTTAAAACGGGTGAAGTCAGAAAAGAGAGGTAACTTTCATATGTATAATTGCTCTCTTTTCAGTGTTACCTCAACAGTGCAAGCATTGCCTGTCTCCACCCAGAAAGTTCCTCTATATTCATATAGTTTCATCTATAGAGAGGCAAAAATATCTGAGGTCAGTGACAGGCCAGCAATAATTGTAGGATACAGCAGACTGTATGATAATACCTGCCTAAGATCTTTCCCACCCCAAAGCCTGATTTTCACTGCAAATAGTAATGAAGTTGTATAGTCTATATCAATCTGAAATCTTAATGAGCACTGAGAAGTGTGTAAAAACAGGATCCCAGTAATAAGCCAGCAGCTCCACCACTGTTGATCAATGATTTTGGGAAATTACTAACTTACTGCTTTCTATCAGCACATATTCAATGTCTCTCTGCCTAAAATACTCCACCTTTTGGGCTTTTTATTTGACAGTTTTGAAAACAGAGACAGACATCCAGTTAATATTCAACAACTGATTTGGGTTTTTTTTGAATTACAAACCTTTAACCTTTAAGCGCTAACACTATGCATCATTGCTTAGAGATGCCAGAAGTATTACCTTTCAAAAATTTATGGCCTCTAGAAGTAGTAAGAAGTAATAAGACAGTGTTCAAGAACATGAAAAAATGCCAGAAATTCACTTCTAATTCACACATTGCATATTAATACAAATTAAATTACTTTTGTTAAGTTTACTTTGTTTTTCCTTACTCCCATTGCTTTGTCAAACAAAAGCAACCAAAGAAGAATCTTCTTCACATTTAAATTACTAAATATCCAAGGCACAAGCATGTTCAGAACACAAAGTCCTTCTCCTAATCCCTAAGTGCTAAGAGTCACTCCTAACTGTGAAGGCAGCCAAAATAGCCTCACATGTGCTAAGTTGTTTAGGCTGTATATTTGAAAATTATTTTAAGCCAAGATGTTGTTGTGCTCCTGCTGCACCCAATCTACCACTACTGTTTGCTCTGCTATGCCAGCACAAGTACTCTACAGCTGCATTATATGTCAGACCAAAGGCCTGATGGAAGTGAAGAATAACCTAAATTATTTTGCAGCCACTTCGGTTCTCTCATCTAGCTCATCATCATATGTTTTCACTAATGCTTGTGTTGGCCCATGAGTGGTACGGCTGTTCGGGAGTGGATTTTTTTCCACATTTGGTGTTCCTTTTTTTTAATTATTTCATTGACACATTTGCCCAAAAACTCATACTGGCAGAAGTTTGGAAGGCTTTTTCTAGGGAAGAGAGATATTAAACACAACTGCCAAGAGGCCAGCTTTATAAATATATACAAGCAGATTCCACTGAAACACAACTTTCATTTTAATCTTAGTTTGTACTGCTCAATTGAAACTTTTTTTACCTTTGTTAAATAACAAAAATTTAATCAACCAAAATATAACTAAACCAAGAGAATACATAGAAAGCTTCAGCATATCTCTTCTCAGTTCCTCTTTCTGAGTATACAGCCTATATAAAGAGCTGCTGAAAAGAGTAGAAGAATTTTATTGCAAGAACTTCTGTGTTCATACTCAGAAGTAGAAGACCAGCAAGGTATATTCAACTGCTACATGTTCTCTCATCTTTGAACTCTGTAATTTTTCTGCAAGAGTGAAAACCTCTGGCAGTTAGAAAAGACTCATGTATTTATCTGATAGACCTTTTTTCAGTGGCAAATTTATATTTTCACTGCTTATGCACATAGCACTCTAGCGCTACTGAAAACAAGTTCTTTCTGAATCTTGTGGAGCACTTGCAAAACGTCTTTTTAAAAAGTATCTTTAAAACCGAAGGTTCCATTTCACTGATGTTCACAAAGTATGTTGCCTGAGAAACATCCACATCTAAACATTCTCATGTCTGAATACATGAAAAACAACTTAACTTTAAATTCCTGCAAGTTAAATTTATGCTAAGGTAATGCTCCTGATCCCTCTGTAGCTAATGAAGACAGGCACATCAAGCAGTCGATTCATCTCATCCTAAAATAGCTATTTAAGATAGATGGGATTAAATTCATTACTGAAGAGCCTATTTTTTCCCATTTTCCCTTTCAGTAGTCATCTAGTTGCTTGACTTGAATAAGATGCCTAGTTTTTTGAATAAATACATATCAGCAAGATGAATTCCAGCCACACAGAGAGTTGTTTCTGACAGTAACTTGTTTCTCACAGCAAGGTATGAACTTGATGACTTAGCAAGTATTTTGGTTCACTGGAACCTAATAAACAAGATAATTAACTAATAACTACTTTTCTGTGTAGCAATCATATTCAGTATAGATTAAATGTTTAAAAAAAAAAAAAAAGATAGACAGCTGAAGATTTTACCTGAGTAAGATGGTAACTTCAATTACCAAATCTAAATAAAGTCTGCTGATCAGACTCCTGCGAAAGCCCTCACAGAAGTCAACAGAGGAAATACGAGCAGAGAGTTGTAACATAATAATCTAGGCATAACTTGTTCTGTATTTTAATATTAAACAAAGAATTTATTGCTTGACAGTTGACTTACAAACATCAGCTGAAAAAGTATGACTACATGGGAAACTGGTCAAAGAATAAAGAGAAGGAAGGAAGAGGTTTGAGATACCACCTCGTTCTGTTCTGCTCATTCCCTAACCACAGTGATGGGCACCTTTGAGAAATAGGCCAGAAGAAAAATAGGGAAAGTGGCCTAAACTGAACTGTCATGTGATCCTGTGATGAGAAAAACATTTAATTCCACAGTTTTGTTCTCTAAATTATCTCTAAAATTCCTGTAGGAACAAACTAAAGCCTCTTCTTGAGAAAGGAAGTAGAAAGTGGATACTATACTATACTATACTATACTATACATGTTAATTTGTAAATAGTAATCAACAAAACCTACCAAAAAATTACATTTACAATACACTTCTCCATCTCCCAATTTAATAACTGGGCACCTTGATCTCTATTAAAATATATAGACTACTTGTCTATAGTTGTGATTGTACAGCTAATTCACTGATACATCCCTGAATAACACTGTACTACCTCTTTAGTCATAAAATCATTGACCCTTGCTTGTCGAGCGTCTAAACATTGAGCAGTAACACAAGAAAAGAGCTTTCTTCAGTAGAATAGATAGCAAATGCAGATATATACATCTGTTTGAAATCACGGGGTAATTAAATTCAACCTCCTTGTGACATTTCTGTAAGAAATGACCAGCCATAGCCAAGAAGCTTGAGGACTCTAAGTATGGGAAATATTAGTTGCCAATGTAACATAATTAAAGGAAACTTAAAATTATCAAACTCACAAAAGCTATGCAAGTATCAGCAAATTATTAACTTTTACCTCTCTCCCCTTTCATTCAAAACAGACTCTTTCACAATGTCTTAAATACGACCCTTACAAGAGATTAGGGACGCGTCTTAAGCAGAAAATATGGTTACTTATGGCAAGAGAGGAAACAAAAATAAAGAATACAGGCTGCTCTGCTTGCAGATGACTCAAACATAAACCTCTTGTTCATTTAGAAGACATCAATGCCCCTTTATATCATTTCTTAACCGGATGTCTATCATATTTCTGATTCTTACTATTTTCCTTATTTCAGTTACTCCAGAAAAGTATTACAAACATTCAGTCTCCTACTTACTCATCAATTCTTGATGTGGCTGTTTTTTCACTCAGATGCCTAGCATACCTCATGCTGTCTCCAGTAATTCTTACACCACAGCTGGCTTGCCATTCCTTGTAATAGACAGTGAATGTTCTACCGCACAAAATAGGAATGGGTAAAAAGAGGAGAGCAGGCCCTTAAAAACGCAGCATTAGTGTTTCTCTAATGAGGCATGGTCACCAGTCACTCTGGTGCATACTCTAATAATGTCTTCATACAGTCCCAGAACTCTGTTCTGTTACAGTGGCATGTGATTTTTCTTAATCTACTGTTAAGTTACTGTAACAACAAAAATTCTTACTCTGTGCAAAAACACAGTTGTGGNGTAAAGATTTAGAGACAGTGAGAATCTGCTAAGATATTAATACGTTTGACAACTAAGATGAAAGAGAATGGGAATAAAATTTAAAAAAAGCAAACAAACAAAAAATACATACACAAAAAAAAACCAGCCACCACAGGCATTCTAAGTCCCTCAGCTCAGATGTCATAGTAACATTGTTCATCTAGATATAGCTCATTAGACATTACTGAAAATAAAAGCTAGAAAAAGAGTAATTCTAGCAAGCAAATACCAGTAATATCAGACTAAAATATATCTGAAAGCTCAGAAATTAGTTTGATAGAATGACTAATCTTATTCTAATTTAAAAAGTGTTCACTCATTATTATTCTCTCTTCCAAAGGAATAACATAATAATTAATGTACATAAATTGTTATACAAGTTCTACAGAAAGAATTATCTCCAAGAAGTACATTGCTGTTTTAGAATCTGTTGCGTTGGTAGAAGAGTACATTTGGGTTTTTTAAAGATAGCAGTTTAAATTCATCATGGGGTCTATAAAATTATTACTATACTACCATTTTTGTACTTTTCTCAAGCATCAAAGTAACCCTTTAGGAGCTAGATCAGCACCACTCACTTGTTAGAAAACAAATATAGAAACTAACCTGTATGTTTTCATACACCCTCTCATCAGGAAAATTTATGCTGTGACTTCAAGCTACTTCTTTGTGAGTAAACAATTCTTCTCTTAGGACAGAAAAAAATATCTGTATGAAGTAGCCCATGTCACCCCTAAAGTGCCTTGTGTTCTTTTAGTCCAAGATGTTTTTGCATTCTCTTTTGTCTAGTATTGTTATGTCTTATGATGGGGACTCCTATCTTCTCCATAGAAACATTTTTTCCAGAGATAAATACAGACATCTTCATGCTTTCTTACATTGTTTCATATAATTTCCAGTTTCACTCCCATGTATAATACTATGTAATACTAGATGTGGCATTAAGTACAATTCAAAAGTAACGTGACATTTTTTATTTAGCCAAGCTTGCTACATAATGAAAATTATATAAAGTTAAATCATTTGATCTTCTTTTTACAAGTCAATCTCTGTCAACGACTTACAATGTTCTTCCTTGAAGTTCATTCATCTTAACTTATTAGCCATGGCATGTCCATAATGAAACTTAGTACTCTATGCAGAGCTGCACTGAGGCATACAGATAAGAGAGAGTATTATCAGCCTGTCCTCAGCTATATTGTCCCTGTGGATTCCACCTCCAATGGCACTGACTTTTTGCTGACACACTTTATTATAAAACTATGCCTAAACTATAACCACACTATCATAATTACATTTCACTGCTATATTTCATTCTCTTAATTAATACTTGTATTAACCAACTTTCAGAAGATCCTCTGATAAAAACATTGTATTAATATATTGAAAGGTTTATTTAGTTCCTGTTACCTATCTGATCAAATCAGCAAACCCCCTCCAGGAGCCAGCTGTTCCATGAATGGAAAAACTAGCACAAGACAAATTTTTCACTAGCTTTCTACTCTCCCTCACACCACAGTACCTTCAGTTTCCTATTATTTTGGTTACCTATACACACCAAACTACTGTCACAAGACAGCAGGTACCGCAGTTGACTTGGAAGGTAACGCTTCAGCTGAGCTTAAAAACTTTTCTCATCGAGATTAAATTGCGCCTCTACTCCCTATCCATCACCAAATTTTCACACACACATTAAAGGAATCTAAACTCTCAAATTTGGTTGAAACTGGTAAAATAGTTCTGAGGCTATTTTGGGGGGAAGAAAGAACTGTTGCAAGAACTGGTAACCAGTTTGGTCATAAAGCATCATAAAGCAGGCTAAAAATTGAGTACGTACAAAAATACAAGACACTCTCTCATCTTAAATTATCCTTCCCAATGCAAAAATGCCTTAAATAAGTGAAAATATTATCACATCATCCAAATAAGCAATGAGGAAATAAAAACACCTACTGCATACCTCTGCAGGAAATCATATCACAATATTGACTTATGCAGAGCTCTCACAAGATTGGGCTATAAACAGCAGCAGTGACCAGTACTAGAAAAGAAATCTGAGTACCATAACAACAGTATGCAGACTGTGTAGTCCATAAAAAGAAACTAAGTCAAAGGAACATTTTCTCCTCCACAGTAGAAGAGGTGAGGGACACAAGTAAAACCTCTAATTACCACTGAGAGTTTTCTCCAAACACCACAAAGAGAAAACACCTCAACTTCAGCACAAAAAGTCGACTCTTACATAACATTGTTCTGTGTATTAGTTTTCCAACATTTTAGAACAATTATATTTCAGAAAGATCAAGTTAATTCACCAACTAACATGGAACATTCTCACTTACTTCTTAATGATACCTGAGGGGTCTGCTCTTCTTCAGAGTTTCTTGACAATTTTTCAAGATCAGTCAAATTCTCAAGGAATTATGATGAGATTCTCTATTCCATTGCAATCTCAAATTTTACTTAAATGCTCCAGAGCTTTTCTAAAATTTTTGTATGCATATGCAATTACAAAAGCCATTATTGTAACTGGGACTTGGCTAACTTTAACCTATATCTCTTGATCTGTTATCAATATATCCTCTTCATGAGTTACAGACCTTTCTGTTGGTATACATGAAAGGAAACATCATGCTCTATAACGACATACAATTTGATGTGTCTCTTCTGGGAAGGCCTTCGAGATAGCAGGATAATAAAGACTCTGTCACAATTAACTTGGAGCAGATTGTTTCTGGTGACTTATGAGATGGAGAAAAGATTTCAGAATTCATTATCAACTCCCTAAAGCAGTCTTCTGCTTAATTTTTAATGTATTAAGTGTAAACATCCATTTAATGCATTTGTTATTCTAAACATGGAATTTTTTAATTCAAGGACATAACCAATTAAAAGGAATTTAATTAGCACGAGAGTAGAATAAAACTTAGTATGAAGTAGAGTTAAAACAATCACAATTACAAAGCATCATTATATAAACTCCTCTCCAAACATAAAACAGTATCTGCTGTTATTTTATGATGACAGTTTCTTAAAAATTGCATTAGCAAATTGATTCAGCCAACCCCAAACACAAACATGCTTGATACATACAGTGATATCTTTAAACCCAAGCCACTCTGCATAATGTCACATAGCAAAATTTAAACAATAAGCATCAGACACTACTTTTGACACTTATTATTTTGTTTCTGTACTGTATTGTCTGCTCCATGAAGCACAGGTCACATCTCAAACCACCCAGAATTATTATCCTGTCGATTAAGAAGAAAACAATTTCTCCCACTCTCAAAAAACAATGTTGTCTCAAAGTTCTCTCTCTTCCTCCTTCTCTTTTTTATTGTGCAGGAACTAATAGTTCTGCTCTTGGTAAGTATGCTTTCCCAATATTTTGATTATTTTTTAGTCCTTCACATCTTTAATCATACTAAAAAGCAACAAGAACAAAAAATTCTGGTCTAAGCACTGGTTAAGTCCATAGGCTCTAACTTCTGCTTCATGACTTGTGTTGAAATAGTTGAAATACTCAATTAGTTCACTTCATGCCTTGTGAACAGGCTTCCACATCAAAAAGCCCAGTCACACATAGTACTAGTCAAGTACCTTGAAGATGGCATCCAATACATGCAGCTGCTTACAAAACCTTTTCAATGTTCTTAAATTATTAGGACATTGGAAAGACTTTAGCCCATCGTTTTGAATATTACTCACAAATACAAAGACATCAGTACTGTATCCTTCTCTTTTCTGACTGCAGACAGACAAGGATCACTGCTTCCATGATTTTGCCTGGGGAGCAGAACTGACAAGTCATGTCCCAAAAGACCACTTACTGAGAGATTGCAACATGTGATATTTTATCCTCATGTCTGCATCCAAATAGCTGGTCAAAGAGGTAGAAAGAACTGCCAAAGTTCTAGTTCCAGTGTAAAATTCCATACACGAACACAAGGTATGAGAATAGTAATAAATGTGTTATAAGCAAATATTTAAAAAAGAAAAAAGAACACTATTCTCAAAAAAAATCTTACAAAATGTGAAAAGACTCAAGGACATCAGTGTCAGAATCTAACAGGAAAAAAAAAAAGAATGTGGACAGTATAAGGAAATTGTAACTCCGTGACCCTGAGAGCTTCTGAGGCATGGTCTGGAATCTCACACTTCTCGGTCCCATAACTGTTGTGTACAAGAGCACAGTAACTTCACATCAGCAGCTTCTCTGCCCAGTTATAACTCAACAAAACAACACAATTATTTCAGAGGAGCTGAAAAAGATGTCACATAACTAACTACACCAAATTCTTACTACACTTAACTACCCAAAATATCACTCACAGATTGTGCATCACTCAGAGACTGTGCTTCTTCAGAATTACTTGGAGAATCAGTTAAGGCAGCCTTGCAATCACCTTACTTTTTCTCACTAAGCAGCAGCATAAGCATTAGTCTTCAAGGTATGAGACTTAAATATTTAACACACGACAAGGACTTGCTCCTGAAGCCATTTCAGGATTTAGTAATTCCTAGGGATTAAGTGTCAATCATTATCATTTTGGCACCAGGAAATTACAAGTTACAATTTCAAATGTGACAACATGAATTATACTCAACTGCTGAACGCCTGAGTTCTTGACTCTTAATTCAGAAGAGCCACCAGTTTCTCCCTCAGAAGACCGACATCAAAAATGCCTGTTAACTTCTAAGAAAGACATTGTCACTGCCCCAGCCAATGCAGTGGTCTTCAGGACCACTTTCAGTTTCTAGGAGATAATATTCTGTCAGGTTTTCCTCCTTATTTGCAGGTATTTTGTAAATTAAAAGTTCTGCTAAAATCAGGAAACTCTACAATGGACTACATGCTGTGTAACATTCTCAGTTTGTTTGTGTGTCATTTATTTCTTTTTCTATGCCAAATAAACTTCACTTTATTTATGGGAGCTAGAATTGAGAATTTATAGTAGTGGGACTAAAAGCACCAGAAAGTCCCTAAAAGAAGACCAACTTCTAAATTTAGAAAGCTGGACACTGAGTAGAAGCAACAGAGTGACTCTGAAGAAAATAAACATCAGATGTATGTAAAAAGGTGTTGCAAAGAAGCTAGAACAAGCCCATGCAGGAATGAGGAATATTTGGATCTGTGAGGCTTCAGCTGAACGTATTGTAAACATATTTCCTTAACACAGCAGTAATTAGGGTATGCAAAGCTCAACCAATAACGTTGCAAATGGAGAGATCCATAGATTAATAATTCCTTAATTGATTTCCGACATTACATTTCAATCAACAGAAACTCTCACCTTAAGTGGCAGGCCCAGAATACATCAATTGGTCTTAGATTAGCACTGAGCTTGTGCTTTCAACAATTTAGATTTTTACCCAGATGACATTTGCCCTCTTTTGCTCCCGATACAGTAACCTCAATTAACAGGCATATTTGTTATTTATACATCATGCACCACAAAAATCAATACTCTGTCCTGTGCAAAATTACTTTTGCTTGAGACAATCTGACATGCACGTACACTCTAAATTACATGGATTGTTTACATATCGAGGGGAACCTTTTGGATAGGAAATGCTTTCTATTCCGTGATCTTCAGAACACAAAACACAGATCAGTAGTAATCTAGGAATTTAGGCAGGTATATTGGTACCACACAATATGTTTCCTCATCTTGGGTTGCTCACAAATGGAATGCCAAAGCAAACTACAGCTCATTCAGTAGACTGAATACTATATTGTCTAAGGCAAAATTTCAGAGCAGTCATTTATGAGTTTACTAAGCTTAAATTGTAAACAATGTGCGTCATGATTTTCCACCACTGAAAATTTCAGAATTCAGAAAATACTTTAATTATTAAAACCAAATTCCTACCAAAATCCAAACCAAATCCGCTAGCACCAATATCAATATCAAATATCTTTCAGAGGTATGTTGTCGACAGATACATGCAACTGAACCCTGAAGCAACAATGACATTAAAAAACATTATTAATTAATTTGTATTGTTTAACTATATATTTTTATAACCCGAGAACACATTTCTTTATCTATAAGGATATAGAGAGATGATTAAGATACTACAGAACCACAGTTATTTCATTTTTTGTACCAACTTAAATCATGGTAACCACCACGTGCAAAAACAGGCCACAGCAAAATAGGCACAAAACCGACTGTTGAAGAGTAGCTGTGGGTGGGTAATTTGCACCTTGTTTCTTACATCATTGTAACTTGCCTGTCTGCTCCAGAAAAGTAACCTTGAATACGGAAGCCACTGGACTGAATGGTGTATGCAGGAGTACTTACCATGAATATAGAATGGTTCCCACCACTGATGCAAGTTTGCTGTTTTCTTGCTTTTGCTTTGCAAGCCCAAAGTCAGCTACCATAAAGAAAGAGAGATTCACATGTCAATAACTACCCTCTTTGCATGACAATCAGTGCTGGTTCAAAATGGCTGGATAGTCGGGGGAGAGTGGAAGGGAAGTTTGGGATTATTTTTTTTATCTTCTACATTTTGCAGTACTGGACCATACCATCTTCCTATCTCCACACTAACCAATTTATGTTTGAATCAGGCCTACCAGCTTTAAAAATGTTATAAACACATCTCTGATGCTTTCAATTCAAACTACATGACCAGTTTCAGGTTTCTATTAATATATATTCCAATAAACCACATGACAATGGTAAGTATCTAAGAGGCAGTGATCTAATGCCCAAATTAATGGAAATGTTTGCATTAGAGCAGCAATTTCCATTTCCCCCAAAATAACAACCCCCCTTATTTTGACTGTTAAATTGTCCCAACATCCTGAAAAGTAAGAACTACCCCTTTTGGACCAAAAATAAAAGAAACAATGGCTACTTTGTAGTACAGCTAAAGAAAAAACAAAATGCTAGTGGATAACTGGCATGGTTTAACCCCAGCTGGCAACAAAGCTGCTCACTCACTGTCCTCCTCTGCCCCACCCCTGGTTGAGATGGGGGAGAGACTCAGAAAAGTGAGAAAAGTCATGGGTTGAGATAAAGCTTAAAAGGCAAAGGAAAAAGCCATGCAAAAGCCAAAGTGAAGCCAAATCAAGGAATTCATTCACTAATTCCCACTGACAGGCAGGCATTCAGCCACCTCCAGGAATGCAGGACTCCATCACTCCAAGCAGTTACTCGGGACAACAAAATGCCATGATTGCAGAAGTCCACGTCCCCCCGCCCCCCTCTTCCTTCTTCTTCCTCCAGTTTTATATACTGAGCATGACATCATTTGGCATCCAATATCCCTTTGGTCAGATGGATGCAGATGTCCCAGCAGTGTCTCCTTTCAAGCCTAACTTGCTGGTGGACAGCATGAGGAGTGGAAAGGGCCTTGATCGCTTAGCAACCACAAAAGCATTAGTAAATTATTATCATTATTCTCATCCTACATCTAAAACATAGAATTATACCAACTGCTAGTAAGAAAGTTAACTCTATCCCAGCTGAAACCAGGACACTGACACATTTCAATGAGGAAGCAGTCTTAGAACTTTAACATCACCAATGGAAAGATCCATCTACCTGCAAAATAATGGTTGTTTTCATCTGCACCTGTCCTTTNACATGCATAACACCACTACAACTTACTGTACCATCCTAATACATGGGAGTTCGCAAACTAAGGGGAATGGTAGGTACACCAATCTAGTAAACAAGTTCTCTAGAATAAAATTTCCATAGCTTTTGGTGCTTTGCCTACTGTGCAAGCCAAATTAATGTAATTTCTTTACAGCCTTTTTTTCTCTAGTGGTTGGAAACTTGGCATCCTTCATTGAAGATGGAGATTATTTTTAAGCCTTTCCAAGACAATAAAAAACCTAAAACTTTCGCGATTAGATAGATCTCTATAAATTATGACTAGACATGCAATTTCACCAGGAATTAATTATCAATAGATGTATCTCTCCATGGTATTATTATATTTGACAAGATTTTATACTGTGATTGTAAAAATTAAGCCTTGAGGATTTTTTCTTTGTATATCAGGAATCTAGAAAACAAAATAAATTAAAAAATAGTCAAATAACCATACAAGACATTCCTCAAATAGGATTTACCACAAAATGATGCAGTCATAATACTTTAGATTCTGAAACAACCTTCTTCACTTGTTTTCACTTGTTTACACTGTGTTTAGGGTGGCAGAGTAAGTGATAATGAAGTAAAATTGTTTCAGAGAAGATTAACATGCCAGGGAAAAGAGAACTATGAAAAAGTATGTAGGTTGACTTGGCTAGTACCTTAAATTCCCACAGAATGATCTCTTCAGCTTTCACAACAGCTGAATTACAAAAACTTTCTAAATCTTAGCAGCCTCTTTAAAATGAGCACTTTAGGTACCTACAATGTTATTTTTCTCTTTTCATTGGCAGAGTTGGTTTTTCATTTGCAATTTTCATCAAAGATTTCACCTAATAGGTGACGTTCTGCAGTAAAAACAAGAGGAAAGTGTTCCAGATACTGTATCTTAACACCACTGCTACCATATTTGCACATTTGTTCCCTTAATTTATATTTGAACTCTATTTGAAAATAGTGCTAATTTTCCCTAAAACCAAATCTGCACACAAAGACCAAAAGCAAAGCAAAAAACAGAGGATGAATGGCATTTCAAATTCACCAGATGCAAACTTCAGACCTACTCAGGTCAGATTTTTACTGGGTCCCTACTGAACAATTTATTCTGCACTGAAAGGCTCAGGATGGGACAAAATCACTCCTCTTCAGCAAGTTTGCAACAGTAATCAAGAAAGTTTGTCAGTGACTTACTGAGTTACTGTGATCAGGAAGATAAAAACAGAACTCCAATTTTATTTTACATAAAAGCATATCCTAAAATCAAGTTAATTTGCAATTTAATCAACAGTAGTACATACTTACTCTGCTTTTTTCCATCAGTAGAATGGGAATAGAATTCATTTCTCATCACTCCCAAATACACCTTCTAGCTATTCTATCATCCTTTTTTCTGTGTTCTAATATCAATGCTTCATAAACTCAGTCTACTGTCTATCAGGTTTGTGAAGCTTCTATGTTCTGCACTAAGAACATTTGCATTGGTCCACATCTAGAACTGATGTTTGTAGATGCAATTGTGCTATTAAACCACCAATAGTGTCCAGAATTCTTGGTTTACACTGTGGACATAAACAAGTGGAAAATTCCACTCAGCCTATTATGGAAGCTCTGAAAATTAAGTACTACAAGCATTTCCTTGAATATTAGTGTGAAGGATAGTGATTCTGATAACAACGCCATATAATTAAACAAGTCATATAATCTGCAAAAAACCTAGCAGTGATCTGAGTGACTAACTTGGAGTGACTACTAAAAGTAGTGGCTAACACGAAACAGACGCTAGCTACATCCACTTTACCTTGTGTCCACTGCCTCTCTGGGAGTAGCACAGAATCAAAAGCCAATAGGTCTTTTTAAAAGTGCACTCAACAAGCAAGTATTCTGAATTACAAAATTAACAAGTGGCTTTCTTCCAGTATCCAGCAACTATTTGAACTTATGTAGTCTCATTCACTTCACCATTCCGACACTTCATGGCTGCCTGCTATGAATCTCAGTATACGTATCTCAAATAGGCAAGTTGTCTCAAAACTAAAGTTCTGCTGATAATTCTAGGTTTCGATTCCACACAGATCTTTTCTGCTGCTATTATATCATGTGTACTAAGCACGAAACAGAGCACACCACCCAAAAAAGCGTATGGAACCCTTCATAATTTGTCTTGATACCAGATCAGAAAGGTGTCACGATGATTCCGCACAGATTTCCTTCTTCAACCATGAAAATCTAAACCTTGCTACAACTAAATGACACCAAGGAAAAGTGATGATCTACAGTCTTCTGTTTCATCCTACAAATGCTGCATCCTAGAGATGCAGCTGTGGCGCTCTAGACAGAAATATGCTGTGCTAGAAACAAAATGCAGCTACAGTAAAATATAGCCGCAATAAAATCAGCTACATAATTCCAATTCAGAAAACTGTAACTTCTCAATGTGTTACATAAAGGCTGGAGAGGTTAAACTGAGACCCTCACCCTCACATAATATTGATTCAATTAATTTCTAAAACCTTATACAAAACAACTTTCATTCAGGCTGTGCCTCGAATTCTTTTTTTTTGTGTCAGAAATTATAAATCAGACGTTTAGCCTGCTCAGAGATGTAGTTTCAGTACTGCTTTTCTACCAATTTAAAATGAGATGTTTTATGAAATTGTGTGATTTGTATTTGTAGTATTTGTAGGTGTACCAATTATGATTAAATGCTGTACCAACATAAGAAATAGTAGTTATAGCCCCCTTCCAATCAAATTTACATCAGACATAAAACAGAACAAATGAGTAAGGTGGGCAGTTCAGAGACTATGTAACAACAGCATGTTTGAAGTTCTCTACAGTCAGAAACAGAGATCTTGTATCACCACTAGCCTGATTAGGATCAGATTGTAAATGTCTGTTTCCATTTGGAACAACACGTGATTTACAAGAGCCTGAAAAATATCGGGATAATTCAGATTTAATTGGAGTGTAAAAGGTATAATGGGAAATGCAAAGGAAGTTATATAATCTTCACACTAGAATTAAGCACCTCCTGGCCTTAAGACCTTTCACTATAGGTCCCTACCTACCAAGTTCTGCTGGAATTACTCTACCTGTAGAACATTTCTCCATTAATTCAGGACAAGGAAATGTAATTCTTCTGTGGGTTTATTTTTTCTGTGCTGACAGCAAGGTGGGAATTCTCCCACACTATGCACTCCTTTTCTTGTCAAACAATGTAAACTCAGAAACCATATAAAGAAGTCTTCATGGGATTTGGAATGTGAGTGGCTCAGTTCTCACATGCATGGTGAGGAACACGTACCTCTGGGTCCCAGAAATTTCTCAAAGCCATTCAATGTTGGGGCTGCTGCATAGTTAAGCATAGTACAGAATGAAAGTCTAAGTCTATAGAAGCACCTTGCCCCAGTGTATTGCTCACTTCCTTCGTTCTCCTTTCTTGTTTTTTTTTTTTTTAAATCAAAATCTTAGTCTGAAACTAAGGCATCTCTCTAAAGACAACATATTTGAAGAACATTAGTTACAGAAGAAGAAATTGCCTTTGTTACATTGTCAGCTTGCAGATTCTCATAGCAAAACGAGTTACTATTTCCAGAAGGGTTGACTGAGGAAAGGAAAGAGAAGTACTGTAAGATATACAAGAATCTTTTATGAAGCAAAATAATTTGGACCACTGGAGACCATATCTTAATTACACAGTCGCAGTCGCACAACAGTGCTTCACAGGTAGTCCACAGGAATAACACTCTAGTTCAACTGAGACAAGTTTGGACAGTTTCGAGATTTGAAAACCTCCAGAAAATTGAGCTCTCTCTTTTTAGGATGACTATGTAGCTTGTAAACACAGAACTACAGTTCTGAGTAGATCCTAGAGCAGACCTTCTCCTTCATAAAAGCCGACAGGTTAAATTCACTGCAGAAGCAGATTTAAAATTACTCAATATTTGAGCATGCGCTTCCACCTTCATCTGACATTTTGCATTGACTTTAATCTAGAGCCACTTGAAATTCTCAAATGTACAATACACTTATCCACAAATACTGTGAGGTATAATTATCAAGATTGCAGGGACCGTGTGAGTTAGGCGTAATACCAGAGCATGCACCCATACAGTACATATTGGTTATCACTGGAAAGAAAGTAAATTATTTCTAATTTCATAAAGGCTGTAAAACAACAAGGGCCAGTAAAATTCAGAAGTAATAGATAAAAGGTCTTTAGCTCCCTCTGAAAATTCAGTGTAAGCTGGTACTAATTAAAGTACTAAATAAACTAAGTGTTTGTTTAAATACTGCAGTAGTCTCAAACCAATCACTGTAAAAGTGGTCAAAATAAATTTCAGGTTTTCCAATTTTTCCTCAATTCCTGTAAATCTTTGACAGAAATATAAATGCTTTTAAATAGCAATTTTGAGCCTATATTTGAAAGTACATTTATATTTCTTCAGATCTAGATCAGACCGGAGATAAAGCAAAGGTGTTAAATCAAGACAAGACTGCCCCTCAGTGGCAGTATGTTGATATAAAATTCAACTATATGATACTTTAAAATAATATTCTGAATATTTTCACCACTCAGGGATAAATGCTCCTTTAAATCATCTTCTTTTAAAAATTTATAATTATTAAGAATCAGAATTTTTTAGCACAAACAATTTAATAATGAATGAATTTAAGTATGTACATCATTAGATAGAAGTATTTACTATAAAACAACAGTTGCTAAATATATTCGTCTATTGTGGCTGAGTGTTTTGTTGTTGGATGTGTACATAGGTCTACACTTCCCTGTTATTTTTGAAGAAGAAAGAATGATTTTTGCATAAAGACTTCTCACAATAGTTCTACAGTACTCGTTTATTTAGTTCTATGTCCTGAGAGTAAGAAAGCATGCAGGGGTTCTTTGAGAACTTTAAATCTGAACTGCCTGTAAGGCTTGCTGTATACACCAGGTTGTATTAATTAACTCAAAGAGTAAAACTTGGCCATACTTTGTGCTGTTCACACATAGACACTGCTTTCAAAGTCTATCCTGAAACCTGCCTAGGCTCCTTCCTCAAAACCATAGAGACTTCAGAAGCGTACTTCAAGAACATTTACTACTATAACATTAGACAAATAGCGCCTCACTGCAGCTGATTACTGGGAACAACTGATGAATACTAAACAATTGCATGGTAGAACTGGAATACAACAGATGGTTGTTATAGTCTGTACATTCATTAGCACTTGCTATCTCTACATTCTTGCTGATGCTAATTTAAATAAAAACAGGCCTTGAAGCATATCTGTAGTTTAATTTTTTTAGGGCTAAAACATGTCTTCCATCATATCTGACATAAACAGCTGCAAAAAATATAGTCATGGCTGATGACACCTAATGGCAATGATCACAAAATCTGCATTAGCAATTATTTTACACAACTGTATAAAAATGTAATAATTTACTAGCTTCCAAATATGGTGACCAATGCCTGGGAATCTCAAACCTGAGAATTTCAGTAAAGAAATTATGCCACTTACATCATGGGAAATTCTCTTCAAGTAAAGTAGTTCTACTTACTAATTGTAACTTTGTCTTTATCCCCCAGCATGACATTGTTCGGAGTGAGATCTCGATGAACAATCCTTTTCTCTTTATGCAAATAACGAAGAGCCAGACAAAGCTTCAAAACCAAACAGAAAGAGTCTTACAAGGATTCTTAACTACAACCTCAATAAAGGCACATTAAATTAAATTCATATTTTATATTAGTGCCTGATACAATAAGCATTACTTTGTCATTTATTAGCCTGACAAACAGAAATGGTGTTATTAATTACATGCAGGAAATTCTTTACCAGGAATTTTGTTACCAAAAAAAAAAAAAAAAGTCCTTACTTGGATAAATATATGCCACATTCTTTCTTCTGTAAACTGTTGTTGCTTCTCCTTCAAAGAGTGCAAGTGTTCTCCCAATGGCACTCCTTCTATGAGCTCCATTACTATATACAATCTGTCATCTACATGAAAGAATTAATAGAACATTAAATTTATACAGAAGCCACATGAAAATACAGTATTTAAAATTAACATATTTTTCTTTAAACTGTTATTTTTTTAGTTTTTAAAAGCCTGTTTGTACAGACAAATATTTTAATCATAGTTCTACTCCTTGTTATTTTGTTTTTTCCTTAATTTATATCACAGCAACTGGAAAGAATTCACTGCCTGATAATCACTCAGTGGACAGGTGTATGCAGCCATCTATAAAAAAAGAAAGTTAAAACAATACGGCTGAGTAATATATATCATTCATTCTACTGGTCATTATAGCTTTACTATACTACTTAGCAACTAATTATACCTACTTAGCAATCCAGTTGTAAATTTTTGATCTTTACCTGCACAGGATGAGAATAATGCTTTCTACATGTTTATATTACATCTAGGTTTACTGATAGATAATCAGATATAAACATCATTTTTCACCATTTTCTCAATTTTAAAGGAAGATAAACCTGTCTGAGCTACACCAGTTCTTGAAGAAAATATTACCATTTATTGCTCAAATACCACATACACCTTCCTAGCTGTAAGTGATTTTATCATATATTTCTATTTCTTTATTATGTACAATGTGGTAATTCTCTGCACATATACTTACTTTCCAAGAAGGTTCTATAATATCGCACAACATTTGGATGATAAAGCTACAATAAGGAAAGAAATGTAGATGTTTAGAATAGTTAAACTGATGGCACAGTACTTAGAATGTTTAGCTACACATTGGAAGGAAGAATTCCACAGAATTTCTTACGAACCACAGCGCAGTAGACCTTCACTGCTACTCCAGACACAGAGAAGTGTTGCACATTACTAGAGCAATCAGGAGGAAAACACAGCATTATTTCTACCCACTCTCCCCCTTAATAACTGAAAGAGAGTGGATGAAGTTTGAAGACAGGCAACTACACCTGCATCAAAGTATTGGCTTCCTTAGCCTAAGAACACTAGTGATCAGTCCAGTTTTTTAATTTTCAGTTACAAGAAAGACTATCTTCTCACTGTATTTTAAATCAAAGTATCCATTAAATGGAAGAAAGACTCGTCAGTTTTCCATCACAGTCTTAATTTACATAATCCCTGAAAAAAGTTCAAATACTGCCAACAGAGAAAGTAAGAGTCCTTAATAAAAAGCACTGCTGCTAGTATGAAGGCTTTCAATATTAGCAGCATTCAGGCAAAAGGGGCCAATATTTTACTGATCAGACAAAAATAGTAACAGCAGCTGGAAGCCCCGCTATATAGAATCAAATAATAAGGTAGTAATAATATATTATAATATAATATATATAATATAATAATAATCAAATAAGGTTGGAAAAGACTCTTAAGATCATCGAGTCCAACTACAAACCTAACACTGCCAAGTCCACCACTAAATCATATCCCTCAGCACTACACCTACACATCTTTTAAATACCTCCAGAGTTGGGGACTCAACCACTTCCCTGGTCAGCTTGTTCTAAAGTTTGACAGCCCTTTCAGTGAATAAATTCTTCTTAATATCCAATTGAAACCTCCCCTGGTCATTGAGGCCATTTCCTCTTGTCCTATCACTTGGTTACTTGGAAGAAGAGACTGTCTCCTATCTTGCCACAACCTCCTTCCAGGTAGTTGTACAGAGCGATAAGGTCTCCCCCTCAGCCTCCTTTTCTCCAGGCTAAACATCCCCAGTTCCCTCAGTAACTCTTCCTAAGGCTTGTTCTCCAGACCCCTCACCAGCTTCATTGCCCTTCTCTGGACATGCTCCAGCACCTCAATGTCTTTCTTGTGGCAAGAGACCCCAAACTGGACACAGTATTTGAGGTACAGCCTCACCAGTGCTGAGTACTGGGGGACAATCACTTCCCTAGCCTACTCGCCACTCTTTTCCTGATACAGACCAGGATGCTGTTGGCCTTCTTGGGCACCAAGGCATACAGCCAGTTCCTATTCAGCCGGCTGTCAACGACCACTCCCAGGTCCTTTTCTGCCAAGCAGTTTTCCATATGAGAACTCACAGTTAATAATGGTAACAGCAGAATGCCCATACATAAAACAAGAGTCCATGAGACATACCTGCTCTTTGATGATGGTTAATTCAGACACAATGTTTTTTACACTGCTGTCTCTGTCTTTTTTATTCTTTCCAAATGCTGGATTGTGTAAATTGACTTCTTTCATTGCCAGGAGATTTTGTCCATTATGTTTTCTAACCTATGAAAAAGATAAAATCCTTGTAAAATTCAAATAGGTTAGAAGGGATATTATTTTGGCTACCAGATTAGTTATCAGAATCCAAACTCGTCCCACAAAATCTACAATCATACTTTTTTCTGTATATCATGCAATTAGCCAAAAGAACTGGAGCCCCATAACGCAGGTCAGCCGTACGGGGCTGACCCTTGCCACAGTGTTTGAAGTAACATTATCTGTGCCCAATGCTGCTTTTCAGATAAAACATGCTTGAATTTTGGCGATTTTACATGGATTTGTTAGCCTTTGCAAGAGAGAAATGCTGTTTATTGAAAGGAATTAAAGGAAAGTAGAAGTAGGAAACTTAACAGATACACAGGTCAATCTTATAAATAAAAAGGGGGACAAACAAAATCCCAGTAAACACTAACAACAAGTCCTGATCCATAAATGCCTGCTCGCACCTGCAATACCCTACTGAAATTCAAAGGATAGTAGGTCCTAGAAGTGGTATTAGACCCTTGTCATGAAGCCTTCCATCAAACCTGTAAATTAATACCAAAATGGAAGTTTACCTTATATACGCTTCCAAAAGCTCCACTACCAAGGTGCTCTAAAATGGCATAATTGCCTATATGTTTTGTAGGGGCCTTATTCTGATTCATGGTCTCAATGCTTTCAGCAATTTGCTTCAGTTCATCCTCCTGGTTATAAATTAAATGACAAATAAATAAATATAAAATATTTCACACCTTTCTCGTACTAAGAACGTGCATTCTTCTTAAAGATATGATGGGTTTTACTTACCTTTAATGAATTCAGCTTTAATACCAATTCTTCATAAGCACTGATATCACGCACATAATGTCCAATATCAATGAAGATTTCAAACAAGTCAGTAGGGAAAAGTCTACGAAGGTTTAGATTTTGATATATTTTAGGAAGAGCATACACAGTAGGCACTAATCTACAGCAGAGACTTTTCAATGTTTATTATCACAACTAACTTAAGAATCTTCCAAATAATACACTTATTTTTTACTAATCTGTTCAGATATTAACCCTCTAACATTACATACATAGGAGTTAAAGGACCTTTCAAGAATCAGATTTCAACCTCCGATGGTTGGGTATTAATATAAATGCAAGTTCTCCAAACAGGTATAAGACTTTTTAAGTCAATACACCTCCTGAGTTTCCTATTTTTTTCTTATAGTAGTCCATATTATGTTTGTTGTCACTTTATCTGAATTCCTTCTTGTAATGCATTAATTGATAAATCCTATCAATTTGTCTGTGTTTAAAGAATCATGACACCCATCTTAGAATTTTTGTCCAAGAAGCCTACTCTAACAGATGAAAAGGACTGAGAAAAGCAAAAGCTAACAGATAGTAGGCAATATCTGATTAGTGACAAGCTTAACTGAAGGTTTGCTTCTTTTTAAAGTTCTGGCAGAAGTAGAAATATAGAAGATTAAGGCATTTGGAAAAATATAAAAAGACAGGAAATTAGTACAGATTTTGAGGAAAAAAAAAAAAGTATCAACTACAAACTAGGACCCTTTCAGTACAAAATCCATTGTTTAAAGGTAAAAATAACACAAAAGTTCTATTTAGAATTCTAGTAATTTACAATACAGACTAAAATCACACAGAAACACTACTAACAGGGGGACCTCTTAGGCAGTATGATTACTATCCTAATCCCACAAATCAAACTGTTGGGTTTTACATGGCCTTTGTAGCCAACCTGGTGAAACTGTCATCTTACTAGTAAAAACAGGTAATTGATGAAATACATTTTCTCCTTATTGATCCAATCATTTCAGCAACACTCCTAAGTAAACCAGCTTGATGCAATGTCACTCCTGTATGAAGGTGTGGACAGCTCAGGAAAAATTTACTGCTCTCTGTTTTTTGTTAATACCCAGGGCTGTAACTTGTATCTGCTAATATTCAGGATAAAAGTATGGTTTATCTCCAACAGTATTTAAATATGTCCTCAACATATTTAAAACACTGAGTAAGGTGCAAGGAATGTGCCCTCCAGAGCTAGCTTCTCTGGCATGCATACAGCACAAGTCCCCACACCAAACATCTAAATCTTGTAGGCTGACACTCATGCAATGAAGGAATGGTTGTCTGGAGCCACGGACAGGACAGAAGCTGCCCATTACTACTATTTCTGCTGGCTGATAATAAATGACATTTATAAAACACATTTTTCTGATTGGAGTGATGACTTTTGAAAGCTATCCTCAAAAGAGTTTCACGAAACATTTTGTTAACATACCTTTTAAAGATATGTCGATTTCTTTCCATACTGAAGAGAAATCTCAGGGCTCTGAATGCATAACACTACAGCAAGAAAAATATTTAAATTAATGACAAATTTATACAAAAATGGAAAAGCCACTGATAAACATCCAGGATTTCCCTTGAATTTACACATCGGTAAACTTTGTACTTAAATGGCTAGATACATTACATTATTAACCTGATAATGAAGAGAGTAAAAATAATACTAAGTTCCTCCTGTATTTTAAAAGCAGGCAGGGCCATTTAAGGAAAAAAAAAATATATATATGAGGAAAAAAAAAAAAAAAAGTGGGTGACTGGCTATAGCACAGACTGAGGAACATCTAAGTCTTCATCATCTCTTTTTATTTGCAGATAGCTCAAGACTTGAGACCTGCACTCTTCTCCAATGCTAAAAAAGGTAAACGTAACCAGTGCTTTTGTAATGACGCAGTAGAAGCAGCATTTTATATTTCTTTCTGAAAAATGCAGTGTAGAACACCATAAAGGGAATTACCTGTAATAAATTAGCTTTTTCAGCATTCCTTTTTTTGTTTGGTAAAATCAGCTTTGCTATTGTATATATTCCATTTGCCTAAAACGGAGAAAGGTCAATATTAATAGCACTCCTTTGCATAGAAATACTTGTGACTTTGACTATGTCTGGAATACATAACACGGATTTTAAGAACAGCTTTCAGAAGCATAAATTGGAGTAAATTTAAATATTATATTTTAAAATGCAGTTTAGCAACACAACGCTGGGAATGGAGTGCCAGGAAGTTACCTCAGAAATACCAGACTCTGAGGAAAAGAGAAATTGTTTGTGAAACAACAACACTCCAATATTAAGCTGCACAAAGTTTGCTTTAGAAGGCTTCATGAAAGCCAGAATTTCTTTTTCTTGGTTAGTGCCATGATTACTCTTATTTACCATCCTATTTTGAATATGGAAAAAGCATGGCACAAAATGTCAACCGAAACGAACCCTGTCTGAATAAAGCTGTTTATTCTCCCAGACAACTAGGTACATATGTTGATATCTTTATGTATACGTCTCTGTTGTAAACATACAAAGAAACAGAGATACTGAAGTTACAGAAAGGCGCATTTTCCAATCCCTTTCAAATGCATTTTTTTTGGTAACTTAATGAGAGTGACAAATATGAACAATTAAGTCATATTATAAACTATGATTTCTTACTTTATTGAATTAAGTCTTCCTACCTGTACTACATGGTAAGAATTAGTCTCATCGAGCACCAGTTCAGTAATTGCAGCACAACAAGCTAAAATAAAAATTCAAATGCAATATTTAGAGCCAGATTCATAGATATTCGATAATATGGTGGGTTAACCATAGCTAAGGGTCAAATGCCCATCCAGCTGCCCATTCACTCCCCACTCCTGAACAGGACAGAGGGAGGAAATAAGATGCAAAAGCCCGTGGGTCACAATAAAAACAGGCAGGTCACTTACAAGCTACTGTCATACTCAGAACTGAAAAAGACCTCTGTAAGTTCAGTGCTGACTCTTTCTTAGGAGTCGTTAAGGAAAGCAGAAGTAACTCAGAAATATACCCGACATGGGCAATACTTTTGGTATTGCAATTCATTTCACACTACCAGCTTTTCAGAGGTAACATCCATGATAAAGTACTCAAAAACACGTATTAAGTTACAGTTTTCAGAAAGATGTTCCAAAGGCTCATGTAATCCTAATGAGGATATTTTGCATTGTCCTTCTATAGTCACTGGAAAAAGACATGATCCTCCAGAAGGCATTTCAGAATAGATAGTGGACATGCTATATTAAGAAGTCTCCTCTGAAAACGATTCTCTCCATAGCTACTGAGGAATCCTCGCCTGACTGGTAGCCCTTAAAATATCACTTTGAAAGAGTTCCATCACAATTATGATTGATCTACAGTAGTAAATTTGAATAGAGGGACAATATGATCACATTAAAAAAATCTCAGTCTAAAACCAAATGAAAAAAATATATATATGTGTTCAAGGTGTTTTTACAGGTGGAAAAAATATCTATGATTCCCATGTACTTAATACTTTATCCTTTGCTTCTTTCTAAAAGAAGTGTGCTTTTTGAAAATATGTGCTGGTATCGCACATCTAGAAATAAACACAGCTGACTCGATGCTCCCATTCCCTAAAGTAAGTATAAAAGCCTACAATTTCTGCTTTGAAATATTTTGAATCCCTTTATGCAAGTGCAAGCAAACACATAACAGAAGATTAGGTCTTATAAACCTACCTGCTTGAAGTGAGAAAGTATTTTCTTGCATCTCACCAGGACTCAAATCATCTGACAAGTGAAGATGTTGGATTCTCCCTGCTGCATTCGCACTAGATAAACTTCCAACTGAAGAGCGATCAGAAACAAGATTTCTTTCCCTGAAAAAAAAAAAGAATTTTTTTTTTTAATCTATTTGCAGTGTAAAAACCAGCTTAACATACCTTTGTTAACCATTTCTGATGTTCATTTGTATGGTTTTCACTAAATTAACTAATACATTTTGAAAAAGCAAACAAACTTTTAAACATTCCTTTATGGCATCCTTCCATTATGTGCACAATTCTAGTTCACTAAATAGGAGTCTGATTAATAGGGAAACCAAGTAGACAGCAATGATGTATTTATAACCTATTCATTAGTTTATAAAGTGAAAATATTAAAAACACCTTACGATAACAATGAAATAAGCATATCCGAAAAAAACACTGTTTATTCAATACGTTCTAAATAGTCTTTTAATTTCTGCAGACATCACACACAACTGAACATAAATAAGATGCTATTTGATAAAATTTCATCAAATATATCTTAAAATATGAAACAGTCTCATATAATGACCACAACGTTGAGGACTGAAAACCTACCCCTGTAATATATGAAGGAGCTGCTTTATTCCACCCCAAATCCGGATTTCTGCACTAGTCTCAGGGTCTTCACAAACCTGGACTAGAATCCAAACTATACTCCATAGAAGCTTGATGTGATCACAATGGAGTAAACTGAGCAAGACTGGAACTCCTTCATACATTTTTACCTGCTGTTTGATTTGTGTCTCTGCACAGAGGAGACGTAACAACTCTGCTGTAAGCCTAAAAGTAATCAGAAAGATATTTTAATAACAACTCCATCATTAATTTGTATTGTCAGTTAGGAAAGGGAAAATACACGTGGCAGGTATTTAAGAAAGAACTACTAAAAAAAAAGAAATTAAAGAAAACTGCCTAAGGTCACTGTTAACTGGTTAAAGTCAGTGTTTTAACAAAAAAGAGAATTAGATAATTAAGAAGTGGGTCCAAGTTTGCACCAGGGATTAAATTATATTTACACTGAGTTTGACTGTCAGCACAGGCAACCAAGCATACCCAGCCAGGATGGAGGTGGCCAGGTAGTCTGCAGTCATCCATGGTACCTCAAATACACAGGGATCAAAACTTTACCTTGGGTATATTAAAGTAGCACATCATCTAATTCCTCTTAATAAACATGTCCCTAAATGAAAAAGTCAAAATATATCTTAACACAATTAATCTACAAGCAAAGTCTCACCTTTTAGAAAGCAAATCATATTCATGTAATATCAGCAGCAAGTTCTCAACAATGGTGAGCTCACTTATCTTCTCCCTACATTCTGGACTACAAATTGATTATTTCATATATTTATAATCAAAGTAAATTATATGAAAAAAACACATTGCTCTTTAGCCCCCCTCCTTATACGATCAACTGATTTAATTTTTTTTTGTCAAGTCTTAAGTAATGATATCATATTGTCCACACATATATTTAAAGCCACAAATACGTGCTGGGTCAAGAGTGAAACTGCAACAATAGCCAATTTTTCCAGTACAAAAAAGTAAATGTGAATGTACAAAAGACACAAAAGTATTTCATTTGTTTCATACTAGAAATTAAGCAAATTAGGTACATTTTTAAACCAAAGACAATTTCCATGAATATTTGTAATACACTCCAAATACTTTTTGCCCAGTCCAAATGTAATACATTTAATTCTGTGAAGAAAATTACATGGAAGTTGAAAATATATGTATAACATCATTTAAATTAATACTGATATTAAAAAAAAAAAAAAAGTTAAACTGAAATAGAATGAAAGAAATTTGAGAAAAGAGAAAATCCAGAGAAATCTTAGTAAATAAATTCTAGTGATCTCAAGGAATTTTCTCTATTCTTTTTGTAATTTTCCTTATAATTTTTAATTTGAAAGTTAAAATGGTTATACAAGTCAGGAAGTCAGTAGAACAATAACGCAGAAGCAGCACCTTTGCTCCTATAAAACTGCTAAGGATGAAAAATACTCTATCTTCTTTTTCCGTCTTTTCCTTCCATGTGAGGGGGAAACAAAAAGTCTTATCTTGATTTAAAACAGTCATTAGTGAAGATCAGATATATATACATGGATTTGAGTGTGTGCATTCATTATTTACTACAATCAGCAATATTCTTCCTGGTAATTGTGAGGCACTGCTATATTAAGCTCAGCACAAAAGACTTCTATGTGCAGGAGATCAGTAAGAATTACAGAATCCTGCACACAGATTGCAAAGGGAGCTCCTATGACTCCAGTCTGGCAAAGTTCTCCACACAAGCACGAAGTCTGCCGCAAGGAACAAAGTTTCTATTTAGTTTCTACTGCTTCAACATAAAATTAAGCATGTTTCACAGACCTCCACAGAACAAGGTCTGATTTTGAAAAAGAGAAATCTTCCTCATAAACAGCAGTTTAAGATTGTTTCAAGAGACCACATGAAAATGCTTATTGTGAACTGCAGCACAAAGTTGAGCTTACCTTTCTGCTAAGCTATTCAGAGCAAGGAGAGCACCCAGAAGCACATTGCTGTCTCTGGCAGATAACAAATTTACTAAGGTCTGGAAAATGAAACATGAACCAAGACAAATAAATAAAAATTATACTTTTCTTTTTTTTTACAACTTGAACACATACAGAATTATTTATTGAAAAGTCAAAATTAAATACCAAATCCTTACACAATACATGACAAGTCTTAGGTAAATTTAAGGTGCACTTTAAGTACGCTTAAAGTCTTGGAATACACACAGATTAGGACAAACAAGGATGCTTCTTCTCAAACTGCAATTAGTGTCTCTCTTGACTGCTAAAGCATCTGTCCAACTTAACATACCACTGTAAAAATCTGTTCCTGTCTAAAACACTTCAGAACTAAAATAAAGACCTCCAGAAGCAAAAAGTTAATTTTCACCTTACATTTAAACAATACAGTATGTAATTTAAGGCCCTGCATATATTCTGTTAATGATTTATGTCAAAGAAAATTTCATATTTGTTTAGATTCTCTAAACATATGTTGTCCAATTCTATCTGATGACAGCTGCCAACGCTTTTCTGCAGCATAATAGAACCATGAAGCACTAGTTACACTGATCTTGATATCTAGTGTTTCGCAGTCGGCTACAACAGCAATAGTTAAGGTATAGATCCTTACACTGGCAGTAATATATAGCAAGGGATGTCTAGGTTGTCACTGTTTAGGCTGATGCTTTTCCATTTAGACACAGAATGTTTTATGACTGAAAAACTACAGCAGAAATTTATTTTTAAAATACCAGTTTAAAATATTAAAATACATACATATTATTTATATTAAATTTATATTTTATACATTTATATTTATATTTAAAATACATACATAAAACAATTTATATCAGATACATGTAGCTCAGGACACTATAAACACGAGTACCAATTTTTACATGAACAAGTTAAATCCAAACTTTTATGACCTATTTATCCCAAACAACCAATAACCATACATCAGTCCAATACATACAAGAAATAATTTTTATTATATTTCTAATGCATCTGCAAAGCACAGAACTGAGATTATCTTCCTTCGCCAGCTTGACAAGGTACGTAATTTACTCCCACATAGATCAAAGATAAAAAGCATAAGTCATTCAGCTAAGTAGCTAATTGGTCATAATTAGCAGTTTTATAAAGCACTTACTTTATGTGCTCCACTTGCTATAACCCATTCTCTTTGATCTTTAACAGCAGCAATCTTTTGGAAAATGTCTATGAAACAAAGGAAGTCACATAAATTGAAGCTTCACCACTTAATATTTTTCATTTTACTAATCAGATAACAGAGCAAAACATTGGATAAGTTCTTTGAACAGTGACTAGCTCATTTCACTCTTTTATTTCAGTGCATAAAGAAGCATTAACTTCCTAAGGAAATATTACTTAAGTACAAAACCAAGATGTGCTTCTTCACAACAATTTCATATTTTACTTGTGTGATGATGTGTACAATGAATCTGGCAATATCTTATTAAATGACCATCTCAAGTATTTGAAATATTTTAAGCCTCACATTTTTAACTGATGTTATCAGCTATAACACTTACATGTCATGTTGACCAACTTGTCAACATTGTGCTGCTCTTCTCCGTAACTCAGATAGCCATTTGCTATTGTTTCCATATGCTACAAGTATGGGGAGGAGAGTGGAATAAAGGATGCCATTAAAAATAGTTTTAAGAATTCATAAACCTAGAGTGTTATGCACAGAAATAGGCTGTAGGTGGTGCATCTGTTTCACAAAAAAAGGGTAAGTCTGGAACATCCTGCATACTTTTGATATAAAACTTGTAAACTTGTCAGGGAACAGATCTCCCCCCCACCCCACCCTCCACCATGTTTTTAGTACTGTATAAAATAGTCTTGTGGACGACTTTATACTTGTGATTTGGGAAGGAGATCTGGAATTACAATTTACTTTGAAATTGCAAACAACTTCTAAATTTCTGAGGAATTTTTGAAAGTCTCAGCTATGATTTTTTTCAGACTGCATTTCAGAGTGCTGGAAATCCTATTAACACTTAATTTTACCTCACTGAAAAGGACACAAAATATTAAGTTCCCCCGAAGTGCAGAAACCATAAAAATGGCATCTCTTAAAATTCCCTATGCCAGCAGGACATGCATAGTAAAAATTATTGTCAATTATATGATTTGGATTCCTGCCACAGAGGACTCGACATACAGATGTTCCCAACATCTCAGAAGGCCTTTGCAAGCTCCCCAAAAAGTAGGGCTAAGCATTAATGTCATGCAACATTGGAAAATATCAAGCAGTTCCTGTGGGAACCATATCCATGAGAAACTAATAATCTTTAACTCCTGCACTTTAGGATGTTTCAAACAGGTGATTGTCTGCCCAAAGGACTCATAGCTCACTATTGGTTCCTTGAAATACAGGTGACTCCATAAATATTAATGAATGATGACTAGAAAGATACCTTTGTTTTAAAAATTCTGGGTTTTTTTCTGGAAAAAAGACTCCCAACAATTTCAGACATATTCAAGATATGTCATATCCCACTGCTATATTGGTACTAATGAATGAGTTTTAAAAAAAGCTGGGATTAAAGCAGTATTAACACAGAGGAATAACAACACAGTTATCAATAAAGTTTTGTAATGCAAAATATTGTAGTCCCCAAATCTAAAGCTGTTCAACATTCTATCATTATGTTGTTACCTTTGAAAAGACATTTGCTACAGTTCAAAATGGCTTTACTCATCTTCTTTCAAAAGGCTACTGTTTCTTTTGACTGAACCGATTGTGCAGACTTTTCTAATCCTTCTCCCACTTCAGGAGGCATTTGTTAAGCCTCCTAACTAAAAATCCTAGGTCAAATATTGCTGGATTATAAGGAGAGGTGCTTTGTGCACTACTGAAAAAAGCCACACCACCTGTTTATGTGCAAACATGGAAAGAAGCAAGTCTATTCCTCTACAACAAGAATATATGTACACTGCTTTTTGCAATGTATTTCATTCTAATCGTAATCAACTGACGTGCAGCATAATGGATAAAAGGTACTATGAGGAATTGTACCTGAGCTAGATTTTCAATCCCACCCAAGCTGTGCAGCATTTCCTAAAATAAAAAAAAAAAGGGGGGTGGGGGGACAACAGGAAAGAGTCAAAATACAGAAAACACTAGAATGAGAGAACACATATAAATGCTCTGTTGGTTATGAATTTCGAGAAACCGATCATTGGAATTAAGAAGTCAATGGATTCTGGAGATGCTTAGCATCTTAAAAATTCAGAATTACTTTCAGTAAGTAGAAAAATAGAAACACAGAAGTGATATTTTAAACATTCTAGTACTTACAAAACAGTATAAGTTTTGGAACATGCAGGAAAAAGATACACAAAACCAAATATCTTAACAAATGTCTCAGGCTTAGTCCTATGAGTAATAACCGTAACAGCCAAAATAAAATGAAAATGTAATTGTTTGAAATTCAAAGCATTGGGCTGCCAGGAGGAATAGGCAGTTTTCAGTTTTCTTCACTTACTACATAATGGGAATTTTTGCATACCTATATGGTAAAATCAAGTACGGAGTCTAGGGCTCAGAGCAATGACCAAGCCATTTGTTATGAAGATTTATGGGTTCTTTCTTTGCGTTACCAGATGCTATGTAAGAAATAGCAGAAATTGAGCAAGTTATGCAGCAAAACTGCAAATTCACTCCTGAAATTTGCTTGTTTTCAAACCACATCTTCACATATAGAAATATATGTACATGCATATAATAAGTATGCATCCATAAGTATACACATTTTTATACACATGTACCAACAAAACTCACATGCATTATGCTTATATGCATTCTCTTATCCAAGCAAGAAACAACAGTTTGACATGCTGACCTGATAGCATGGATCCCTGATTAGTAATCTCAGGCAGATTAATACTCTAAGAAAATGGATGGATGGAGCTTGATTAACCCACTCACTGAAAGAAAAAAAAAAAATGGTCAAAACACAACCAAATGTAATAAAACACTTTGATTCAGGAATCAATTTACTAGAAGATTAATAACTTAAAACCGATAAATAATATACCACACTGTAGAACTTTTAATACCGTTTATATTCAAACACAGTAACAGCTTTAAATAAATTGATTTTGTTATTTGAACATTGTCAACCATCATTTGTCATCACTGAACTGATGCAGGAAGTAACATGCGTATCTCTAAGCATAAACTGATCATGTTTTGATATAAACTTAAAGTGTTTGGATCAAGGCTCAAAAGGGCAAAATCACTGAGAAAACACACATCAAACCTCAGTGCACAAATAACAAACACACTGACATAAAATTAAAAAAAAAAAACCCATGGGTGCTACAGAAGTAAAAATAGCTAGATTTGAAATAATTTTTGGAATTATCATAGTCTATCCTGGGCTTTAAGAACTATTACTATTAGTCCTTAGAATAATTTTTTATTTAGTTTAAATCTTCTTGATATAGGATTATACTTCCAAACAGAACTTCCTCTTTAATATTTCTCCATGCAATTCACAAGATTCAGCAGGTAACACCTCCGATACACACAACGCAACAAGGGGCAGTAATCTTGCATAAAATACCAGTAATAGAATCACTATTTCCATCGTCTGTTGAAGGTATATGTCCCCATTTTCCTATTTAAAATAAACCTAAAATTTAACATCTTTGTCTTATGTTTTTTTGTTGTTATTTTAACCAAGATGACAAAATCTGTAATACCTGGGCAAGTTTCCAAGGAATGAAAAAAGTCTATGAGACACGGCAGTCCTCTTCCGTTTTTATCATTTGCAGTTGGGAACGACGCCAATGGCTAAAAATACTTTGATAAAAATAAATGTTTTCCAAATAGCTACTAACAAAATCTCAGCCCTTCTATGCCAATTTTCTGCCCAAAGCAATCTATTTTTCATTATGCTTCCATAATTGGCCACTTCAGAACGGCATGAAACTTTGTGGGTCAGATTTTAAAGTGGCCTGAAGATCTTTGCCATGGTGGGTCTACAGTTACTTTTGCACAAAGCTTCGATTCTTGACAAAAGTTAGTTTCTTTAATGGAGCAACACATTCAGTCACATTTCCAAGCAGGGACAGTAATTCTCTGACCCTGGTTAACATCTGAGAGCCCTTTCTACCGTAGTTATACTTACAATACCTGTTACTAGATACCCTAGTGTATATCCAGCATATGTCAGCAGGATTTTTTTCAGCCTGCTTATTTATATTCCTTATCCAAACTACTTAGGCTAAGCTGATCACAGCTTTTTTTGTCAAGTGAACTACTCCAACCAGGCCTGCCAGCACAGTGATGCCAGTAACAGGGTGTGATTTTTTTCTTATATCCCAACCAATGTAGTTAGGCCAGCAAAAGTAAGTAATGCTGACGAGGGTGACAGTTTCCAAGCTGTGACACAATTCAATGGAAGCAGTTCTGAAGAGAGGACCCCACCACAGCCATAGTAAAGTATTTATAAAGGACAACTACGTGGGGCTAACATTGCTACTAATAAATGCTTTTTTCATCAACCTTACCTTGGTGCTTTCCTTTATAACACTAGACTGCATTTGCTATATCATCATCAACAACAAATACTGAAGAAAATAGAAGCCAAAATATGAGGTAGGTATGGCACAGGATAGAAAGAGAACTTGGGAAGACACAATGCAAGTTATTCTTAGAATTTTAGCAAATGAAGCTGAGCCACTGACATCCCACTGATGCGTATTGAGATGATAAAGTTCACTTGAAACAAAACAGGCACCAGATTTACAAATCACTTACATGACCTCACTTGAGCTTTAAAATGGAAAAGCACAATACACTGCAGTAGTGTACAGCAATAGAAACCCTGAAAAACATATTTTTTTTCAGAAAATACCTTTTTCTGTGCTCATCCCCCCCAGTTTTCTAAGGTCTTGTAATTCTTTCTCATTCAAATGAGACCAGCATAAGGAAGTGTTTCTCTTTCTAATCCTGCTATACACACGAATACAAATAAATACAAACAGTAACAAACTCATCTGGTTTATGAAAGCCACCAACTTTTCTATATATAGGTAGCATTCCACAAAATACAAGTAAAATCAGTAAAATAAAAATGAAATTAGAAAAGCAAACCATAGTTTACAGACACCAGATACGAAGAAAACATTGCAGATGTTAGTATTTCAGTCATCCAAACTTTATCTATACCCAGACCTTCCTTTTTCCATGCCACTAACCCAAGCATTTGGTTTTCAAAGCCAAGACAGAAGCAGTGTTTAAAACTGAGATTACGCAGAGATGTGAAGCTGTTAGTTTCCACACAGAGGTCTATTGTTGAAACATACGTGCTACATGAAACATTATCCATACATCTTGGCTCTTTGCTTAAGGCAAGAAAGCATGACCCTCCTTGGATATCAATGTGCTCAATACACTGACCTGCTAATGAGTCTGTTCTTAACTAAAGCTGTAAAGATCTCTTGAAACACCTTATGTTTGGGATGTTTGCTAAAATTTCTCTCATTCTTGTAGGTCACACTAAGGAGGAGAAAAACGGGGAAAAAAAAAAAGCTGAATTGCTGATTATCTCACCACATCATCATTTAAGACTCCCAAAATTCAACATTAGCAGGAAAAATTAAGAAATGGCATATCAGCAGTTACAATGGAGTAACACAACTTCAGATTTCCAGATATTAACAGCATGGAAGAACAGTCTGTCTCACACGTAAATTAGTACTATTATAATGCTACAATATAGGCTTTCCAAATAAAGAAATCATTATTTTATTTAAACTGACAATATTAACTCTGAAGAGTACACTCTGCTGAGTGGAAGCACGTGTCTGAAACTCACAAAGGCAGTAATATTCACAGTTAGGTTTAGAAAGTTAAAAATATATAATTCATATCTCAGATAATGGGTTAACGTGAAAGTACAAGTAAAAGACACAAGTACAAATATAATTCCTTTCAACACTTCAAGAAGCTTAAGATACATAAATATGTGCACAGATTTAACATGCTATCATGATATTAGCTTTTTTTTTTACCTAAAATTTTCAAGTTCAGTAACTTCTGTTGGTTCTTGCCATTGACTATGGGGTGGTTTTGTTTCATTGCTTTTGATGTTTTGCTGAGCTTTTGTCACACTGGTTTGAACACTTTCAAAGCGTATAGCTGGAAGCTAAGGAATAAAGGGACAGTACTCATGAGTTAAACAGAGCATTTTAAGTTCTGTACAAATATTATCGAGCAAAAGTACTTTTTCTCAAGTTCTGACTTGAACATTGGACCTAGAATCTGCCATTATAAAATACACACACTCCCCATGCAAAACAAAACTGATGTAAATCAAGGCTGGAACACTAGTACGTGGAGATACATAAATTGTGAAGAATGGTGACTATTATAATGGTAAAGCTTGGCAGAACCTGCAACACACACTCAATACCTGTGCTCCTTACCCATCCCACTTCTACAATTGCAAAGCCTTCATACTCTTTTTAGAAAGAATCTGTAGAACTCAAATCTTTTGGCTTGCTGCTCAGAAGAAATTTCATACCTTTATCCAGGAAGGGAGTGCATAACTACTATCTCACATGGACAATCCCGTAAGTCATTTTGTCATATCTTTTTACACAACGGAAAGGGAGAAACTGTTCTGGCACTGCAAGGACTTGCACCCATCATCATATCTGGGTTTTCTTTGCTTCAAATAGCAAACACAAGCTTCACTAAGTGACTCGAGGGAAAGATTTTACCGTGTCCTGTAAGTTTCATGCATTGATATTTATACCCTGGAGATTTTTAGTTCTATTGTTATTCTCCAGAGACAAATTCCTTAGGGTTAAAATGCTGGGGAGTTTTTTTATTTATTTTATGTTCTCTATCACTGTTCATCATATTGTAAGTAATACATCTCTAAGCCTGCCTTTTCATGACATTGTGGAATGGCATGGAAGAGAACACAACAATAATAATAAAAAAAAAGATTACTTTTTTAAAGTGATGCCATACCCACTGCACAAGATTTTGCTAACATATTTAATCATAATGGCACACAACATCCTCAGTATCTGTCACAAACCTTAGCCATCATTATTTACAATTATATAATTCTACAGCATGTTTAACAGTTATTGGAAAATACCTGTTGGTTTCTTGACTGAATATTTAAGAGACACTGAAGTCTTTTAAGATCAGAATAATCCCTACAATAAAACACAATATCACAAATATATGTTAATAGTTACATAAAAGTACTTTCATAAGAGTAAAGAAGGTCAACAAGCAACAATGCTGCAGACAGAAAATAAAGTTTTCTAGGGTTGCCTAATGTTCTCATTTTGCATAGGGAAGAATTTATAGCTCCTCCAGAATGCCTTAAATCAACAAAGGTGTAAATAAACTTTGTGACCAGAGTAACAGTTGTCATGTTTATACTGCATTTCAAATTACAGTCTTCTGCTTTGGCAGCTAGCGCAAATTCCACACGGGTCCTGCTGCAATTCAAAGGAAAACATCAGATATTATACCTCATAGAGATCCCATGGGGTTTTTTGCCAGTTGCTTTTTCTGTGCTCTTCAACTTTTTGTCCTGATCAGGCATTGTGTATCACTAGTATCAGATTGCTAAAAACTCATTTCCCTAAAGAAAAAAAGGAGATAGATAGAATTATAAGATTACTGCAAAAGCAACAAATACCTACTTACAAAACCAACCGATAAAACCATAAGAAAAAAAGAAACAGTAGTTCTAACGTTTTCTCAACATGAACCCTTAGACTTTATATGAATACATCCTCTAGAAATCCAGATACTAACAAGAAAATAATTAACCTGACATACAGAAACCTCATTTTCCCAACACACAGGTAGATAAAACTGGCTGCCTTAATTTTTATTGGAATTTTTCCTCTTCTTGCATATCATTACCGTGATTTTTCACCATGGATTACCTACTTAGGTACAGGCTGACATCAAGGTTGTATCACACAAGCTGTTGTACAGACAACAGAGAACACAATGGTTTTATCACCCAAACCAACAAGACAGGTGAAGGGTAGAAAAAGCAGGTAGCTGAGAAACAAATGAGATGCATACATCATGCAGTCTACCAAAGAACCAGAATCATTTTCAGTACTTTAGAATCTGGGTCTTCTGAATTTCAGCTGAATGCCTTATTTCAATAGTACCCAGCTTTTCCTGCAGTGTGACCCATAGCTGATTTCCATAGGGAAGCACAGCTGTATGGCCTGGCCCCATCAGGGCCATTACTACATATTAGATCCACGGCAGAAGAATGTTCAGCCTGTATGTCTGACTTCCCACAAAATCCCACAGCTTGTTGTTTGCATAGTATACAACATCTGTTCCCTGAAAAATCTTACAAAACCCAAGAAAGAGAAAGAAAGACAAAGAAAGAGGATAGTCAAGAGGAATCTCTTGCTGCCACGAAAAGAATTATATGATGCAGATCCTGCTCTGAGTCAAAGAAGGATGGTCAGGAGGAGTATAGGGCTGAAGAATTGCATGCAGCTGCAGGGTATTCGTAGAGCACCTCCAATTTAAAAAGTGAGGATATAATACCACTGTCTGTTCCTTTCTACCCATTTTATTATTCACTAAACATGAACCATTTGGATGTTCCCTTTGGTGTCCCTTTAGTAGGATTTTCCATATGAAATACGATAGCCTCTTATTCTCTTTATGCGGCGTAGAATTTCTCCACTCTTCATTTTTATTTTTCTTCCTCTAAAGCCAAAGGAGAAGAAAACCTGGCAGGAAATAAGAACATCATAAACTACCAGAAGCTGCTGCTTCCCAACTGAAAATCAGAGTTATTTCGCAATTATGCATTCTGGCATCAGACAGAACTACCCAAAATGCAACTGCTGAAAGTATGCACTTGTGCACCATAATAATCCACCCTAGTAAGTGGCCTGTAAGCCCAGCTCACCTATTTCTAGTCTTTTGAACAAGCCTTTATCCTACCACTAGTCTCCCAAGAGAATGATTGATCTGGATCTCCAGGAAACTCCTTCTCCCTCCTCCACACATCCATTCAAAAGGGTTATTTAAAAACACCTCAGAACACTTCTGTTGTACCAGTTACCACTAGGGAATGAATTTAAACAGGATCTGCTCTACCTGCTTTCTGTTCAGCAGAAAAAAAAAAATCCTGAATTCAGACGAAACTAAATCAAGTTAGTTCAATTAATTTATTTCCTTTGCTCCAAAAGCAATAAAAGCTAAGAGAAGCCAAATACATTGCTAAGCACGTTTATGAATCCTCATGAGTAAGAGCTTCCATGTATTGTTTTACTGATATTTGTATTTTATATTCTCTCCCCAATACCCCAATTCATTTGGTATATTACTGAGGCATGACACAATGCAATCATTATCTCACATTTGCACACTATGAAATACTATGAAACGCACAAATTATCAACTTGCTCACAAGTACATGTATACAAAGAACATATTTCACGGAATCATGGAATTGTCAGAGTTGGAAGGGACCTCTGGAGATCATCTAATCCAACTCCCCTGCAAAACCACAAACAAAACAACCTGTCCATAAACAAACACAGTTAAATCTTAAAATCTCAAACATTCCATTTAACAAAGTAACCCTTGGGTTAATCTTCTGAACCATAACTGCAGGATTCCCGACATGGCTAGGATTTCATCCAAAATTTTTAGCTGTTTCTGACTATTTATAAAAATCTTACAACTGTAGACCAACCTTGCTTTAGGGCTGCCAAGTCCAATGCTTTGGGTGTTTGCAGTACCTTAATGAAGATGAAACAGTAACAGCTAACTAAGATTTTAAAGGTTCATTGTCATTACAGATCCACACGTCCCTGTACAAAATTGATCCTGACAAATATCAAGCCAAATTTCCTACACTGCTGTCTGAGAATGACGGGATGCAGCCCTCGCCCAGCTCTGAGGACTCATCCTAAGGTTATCTCTATTTCCTAGAGGCCACTAAGTCAGCATGAGTCAGTAAGTACTTCAACAAAAAAAGGCCAGCCCTGGCCACAAGCTGGCCCTGCACCACCTCTTTGGTCTGCCAGCACAGCATCACCACAGGTACACAGCTCGCTGGATTGGGAAGCCTGATTCAGTTTGCAAATAACCTCTCCTACTTTAACCCGGATTACCTTACAGCTTGTCCCCAAGTACATCTGCTGTATGAGGACAGGGACAATATGTATTGAATGGAGTATTTATCCATGCAGCTTAAAGTGTTGCGCTCTTCAGCTTTACTACAGAGATAAACCAATTAGTTAACAGGCAGCTGCTGATGAGAATGGCAGGCCCTTTCCTTTCCCTTCCCAACCTCAGCCACTCGCACCCACATCTTCAGCTTCTTTGACACAAACCTGAGCCAATTTAGAGAACTAAACAGAAAGAAAACCATATGCTTCTACTTGTAGAGTTAGACTACCAATTCAGCTTGTGTTGGGTTGGAAAAGACCTTAGAGGTCACCTAGTCCAACTCCCCCACAGTAAACACGGATATCACCAGCTGCCTGACGAGTGCCTCTGCTGAAAAGGCAGGGGGCAGGAATGCACAGCTGTAAATAAAGGGAGAAGAGCAGAAAACTCTTTAATCAGCAGCCAGTCATTGAATTAGGTAGGTGTATTAGCACCACACCCTGAGTGAGTGGTAGATAAAAGGAAACAACTTCCTTTGTTTCCCTTGTATCAGTCATAAACCTGAGAGAAAACAGTTGTAAAATATTCCTTACCTATTCCTGCAGTTATTTGACTTTCTTGAAACCACTGAGTACGTTCCCATCCCAGTGTGTCTTTACTCCCGCCAGCAGAAATATCCATGGAGCCAGGCTATTAACTGTAACTATCCCCCAGACATTAAGTGGGCTCCATGAGTAATGTACAAGAAACAAACGAAACAACACTTGCATTTCACCGAGGTTATGCCAGAAAAAGATTGAGATCAGACAACTCTTTAAAAGAACAGAAAAACACTAAAAAGAAAACACCTTTAGAGCACAGTCTTATTCAATTCCATTTAATACAATTAAATGGGAACAATATTAACTAATTAATTTTAACTGGTGATAATTTCACTTAACTAGTTATGTTAATTCAATTACATAGGAAGAGAGATGCATTCTGATAGCACTGACATGCAGGACAGGACAAGAAACATTTCAAGAACACTGTCAGAAATAAAAGAATTCACATGATGAGAGATGGGAGACAAAGGAATTGCCACACCAGGCTTGATCTGCAGCCCAGTCTAGAATCTGTCTCAGATGACAAAGTTTCAGAAAGCAAAAACAAACCATCAAATAAACAAAGACACAAAGACACACTGGAGGACAAATATACCACCACAAGCTACACTGTAGTAACTAGAAACTCTCTTAAACAAAAAGATGTCTTACATTCTTTATAATCTTTATTAGCAATAACTACTGGATATGGATAGTTTGTGATCCAGCTAGTTACTTGATTTACCCCTTAACTCCTCTCTTAATCACTCCAGTGGCTGAGTTCCACTGTCTAACTACACACAGAAGGTTAAATGACTTAAGCTGGATAAAGCAGCAGTTGATATGTTATATCTTGGCTTTAATAAGACTTTTGATGCTGTTGCTAGATAGGAATGTATCTAATACTACAAGCTGGGTGTGAGGTCGGATGAAAAGTTACTCCTTAAAAGAGTAATTATTAATACATTGATGTCAAAATAGAAATGGCAAAGGAAACATAAAATATGATGAATCAATCCCAGACTGGAGCTTCTCTTTGCCCGGCCTGATGAAACCAAAGGGAACTCTGGACCTCTTCCCCTCTTGTTCTCAGAAATCACAGCAGTCAGAAGCATGGGTCATCACTGGTAACAGCCTGTTCCTAGGAAATTCTAGACTGATGAACCCATACAAACAACATCTAAAGATTATTTCTTACACATTTTATTGACTAAATCGATATGGAAATCTGCATGTTTGCTACACACGAAAACTTCCACATGCATATAGTTACTTCAAATTTTATTTTATTTTTTAGTTTCTATGAAGGACCTCTGAAGAGTATCTTAGGATCCAGTATTAGTTCCAGTTTTTCCAACAAGTCGACATATTCAAGCCACTGCTTGAATATTTCAGGGCTTTTTTCATTTGTTTGGGGCTTTTTTCATTTGTTCTCCCTTGCACCACCGCAGTCCCAGTGGAGCCATAAATGGCCAGGCCTATTCTCAAATTCCTGGACCCATGAACTGTGAGTCTCTGGGCTACTTTCCAGATCATAACTTTTATCTGTAAATCTACCCTGTTAATCTGCAGTTCAGAGATGCAGGGAAGAGGGGGATTTGTGAGGTCTAGTGAGCATCTCTATCAATACAAGGATTACACAGAGCTCTGTGAAATTCATCCTCTCTGCCCTGGCTACCAGGCAGCCCTGTTTGGGGAACTGTGTTGCCAGGGCTTAGAGCCTCTGGGAACCGCGGAAGATGCCAGCCCCCTTGAAGGCCCGGGGCTGGCAGAGGTGCGGGGCTGGGGCAGGCGTCCTGGGGAGGGACGGGGCAGGGCACCCCTTGTTTCAGAGGCGTTACTCCCAGTTCGTCAGGCCAAACTCAGGGCTGCGCTGCTCTCTGGAGCCGGCAGGCGGCGCGCCGCACAAACCGGGCTTCGTTCAGCACAGACTCCCTGGAGCTCCCACACCTCATTCCCAGCCAGGCAGGCCCGGCGCAGCGCTCGGCTTTTGAACGTTTTTCCTCAGTGTTTCACACCACGCCGCGCGCTCGCGCACGTTCCCGAGCGCCAGCGTTACCTTTTCACTTTTTTCCAACACCGAGCCTTAAACCTTCGTCCCTCCGCGACTTACTCGCAGCGCGGCAGCAGAGACAGCGGCCCGACGGCCGCCCCCTCCGGCCCAGACGGTGCCCTCCCCCTCCCCGCCCTCAGCCCCTGAGGGCGCCGCGCGCCGGGCGGCCGTTACCGCGACCGCGCCCCACTCACGTCGCTGCGCGCGCGCGCTGCCCACCGCTCCGAGCCCGGCTCACGCGTGGAGCGGAACCCCCACCCCTAACCACCTCCAACACACACACACCCCGCCGCCAATCGCCTCCCGCCTTCTTCGGCAAGAGCCCAGCCCGCCGGCCAATCGCCAGCCGCCGTCTTCCGCGGCGACAGGGCGCCCTAGCGACGCGGGACGCCGGCAGGCGTTGCCATGGCAACGGGGACGCCGCTTGGCCGCGCCCGACCTGCAATGACGAGAGGCAGGGGGGAAAAGTCGTAATTCAGTAGATTTTTATTGCTTTTACCGACTTTCTGAAACATTACAAAAGATAATTTTATTCTAGCAGTAATTAAAACAACAAAGGCTGGATCTTTGACATTAAACACGAGTCTGTGAGTCGTGTTTTCTGTATAAACTGAATATTGATTCTGCATTTGGAATAATGTTTTAGGTTCGCTTTGGATTTTGTTACAAAGTAAGAAAACACCATTGTAATTAGAAAAGCAGTCATAAAAAATTGGAACCGTACAGTACGTAATCACATTTGAAATAGTCAGTATTAAAACCAAAAGTGTAGTTCAGCCGCAGATGCTGAGCCCTGGAAGACACCTTCGCACAGGAGAATCAGCAACAATAAACAAAAGTATTACGTGTCTTGCCAATAAAACCGTTTAGAAAAGTACTGATTTTCAAACTTGTTCATTATTCCAAATGAACATCAACAGATACTAAATTCAATATGAAAGTGTCTTTAAACTTCAATGCCAACTAAGAAGTCCTATAATTTCTCACTAAAAATGTTACAAAATAAAATCAATTTAAAAATTACTAAGCAACTTGCTTTGTTTATAGCACTACTTTTAGGCTGACTCAAAGCTGTGTGCCTCTAGTCTTAAAACTTGCTGTAAAATAAATTACAGTTGGTATAAACAAAGTATTTCACACATCTGTACTGCACTGGATAATGAATTTGACCTAGATGAGTAATTAAAACATTACGAATCACATGAAGCAAAAAGAAAACTAAAATCACTGTGGTGCTCATCTAACAGACTACGTTTGTGAACTGACAAAACCATAAACCGTTTATCTTATGGCGTACAGAAACGTATGTACAAGACAACCCTTCAGGACGGCGCCGGCTCCGTGCCGCGGTGCCTCTTCGTTACTGACAGATTTTACAGCCCCTGGAACCCGCCTTTGCAAAGGGCACAAATTGGGAAGCTCCATCAAAGACAGAGATGCCGGGGAAGCCAACGGCTCCGTTACGGGAGAACTTAAAGTGAAGAAAAAAAACGGCCAAGACATTTGGTTGAAAAACCTCTACTAGGGCACCAAAGTCTACCCTAACGGGTTTTATGATTGATCAGACTTGGCAATTTGGAACATTTCACTGAATGATCTTACGTTACAGCTGCAAAATTAATCCAGGAAGAAAGTACAATTAACTTAAGCATATGTAAACAGAATGAGAAGCATGTCATCATAATACATATGAAAATATTAAAAATGAGTTTTGTAGAATATAATTTAAAAATGAGACTGCATTTGTAATGAAATATTTTAGATGATAATTTAAACGGAGTGGTCAAAATTAAGACCTACACTTTATGTAAACATTCATATTTATAAATAAATTAGAAAAGAAAAAAAAAAAAAAAAGAGGGACTTCCTGAGGCGGCTCTGCAGCCAGGTACACAGTAGCACTAAGCTCCATTCTGGGAACCAAGGCATCAAAAAAAAAACAAAAAAAAAATGTGCAGGGCTGTTTTATTTTTCTCTTAACTGTTGGAATGGACATACATCAGCGTAGTCTTTCTAGGGCTTAACTCTTATTTAAAAGAAAAAAAAAAACAAAAACCAATAAATCAGTGCACAGCAATTATCACTGCTCTTTTGTATCTATTAAGGCAAAACATCTACCTACCTACAGTAAACTGCATTTGTAGCCATTTAACACTACGTGTGATTTTAAAGCTGAGAAGGTGTAAAATGAGCAGCAAATCACTTAACCATAGATCACCAATGTGATTTTATGCACTTAATACCAGATCTTCTTCTACTCATGGGTAAAAAAGTGCAAGCACAACATGCTACTGACCAAGAACACTGGAACTAAAGGTCACTGTAAAATGCTTTGGAAGTCACGGTATTTCTGGCACTGATTACAGTATCTACACAATTAAAATTAAATAAATACTGTGATTAGACTTGTGGGGCTTTGGTTTTGTTTCAGCTTCACTAGAAAAATACCTACTTCCTGTAATGTTGACCAAAAACTTAACCCTTCTGAAGTAGAAGCCAGGTGCAAGATGTGCAGCACCAGAGAACTGATTTCCAGCATTAGAGTTCAAAATCTAAGAAGTTTATTATCATTATTTGGGTCTTTGGAAATTGTTTTAGGACTGTGGACATGAAGTGTAAAAAGCTACTTGGAGGACTGGTACAAAAGTCACGTATCGTGGATAACTATGTAAACTGCCCCAAATATCTTCCCTCTTTGACTCAGCAAGAGCTACTTAGTAGTCAACAACAAATGTATATTATTTCTTTTTAAAATAATGCAGACTGTTTTGGGAAACCAACCAACTGCTATAGTTTCACTGTATCTCAGTTTGTCCAGAGGGAAAACATGGGTATTTTCTGAAAGAGCACCTACTCAAGCTAAGGCACAAGCTACACTATTGCCTAAGAACAGAGGAACACGCATACAGGTCATTACACAGTGTCAGTCAAATTGGTAATGCAGACCTCACTTGCTTTGCCACCGACCTGAGCCTTTGTTATGACAGTTTGGATAATGTTATTTGTATTGCTGTACACGATTATTTACTTTCTTTAAATTGTCTTCTCAGAATTCAGCCAAATGAAAAAGGGAAAATAAAAATAAAAAAAGAACATTATTTAGTTATATTACATTCTAAGGGAATGGGAACAGTCCACGCAACTTCAATGCTATTTTTAAATGTTTCTATTTATTCCCACTGATTGCTTTATTTTTGTAATATAAATTACCTTCCCTCCAAGTGACATTTGGCTGAAGAGCACCAAAATTCCACCTCAAGTGGTATTTTCAGATGAAGTCTGCCCTCCTCCAGAAATCAGCTTCTTTTGCATTGCTGGGAATTTTACCACACGGTCTATGGTAAAACTCTCAACTCTGCCAAAGTTAAGAGTTTGCCAGAGTTAAGCAAACAGCATCTCCTAATTTTAAACAAGCACAGATTCTAATTAAAGCCATCGTAATACGTCCAGAAAGGGCTGGTGGCAATTCAGAATGTAACAAGATCACTTCAGAATTTAAAGCCAAAGAACTAAGGTGTAAGGCAAAAAAAATATTAAAAATGGAAACTGCACAGGAAAGTGATCAAGATCTGCATTTATACATAAAATCTTCATTATTTCACATATTATAATGCAAAACACTAGAACTTGAAAACGTAAGTATACTAAATGCACTGAGACTGAACTTTTACCAGTGAGCCTCAAAAAAAATCCCATTTACTTTAATAAATGAATATTTACTTTAATTCATCTTACAAGATAAAAATTTATAGTAATTCAAATAAATAAAATGTTTAAAAATAAGTTGGTGTGTTATCATATATGCCCTTCACAATGGAGAATCAGAACCGTACACACAAATACCACAAGCAATTTGTGATCCATAACATAATACTGATCATCGATTTATAATTAAACTACAGCTAATTTAATCAAATACACAGTAAATTTAAAAAATAATTCAGCGAGAAATATATTTGATGAGGACACGGAATACTCTAAAGTTTCAGTCTTAAAGCTGAGCAAATCAGACTCTGAAAGTGAATGGAAAAATGCAAGTAAAAAAAGGAACCAAAGGACTGAAAACTCCTAGTGTTGTGTGTATGTGTAACTTCCTATAGACCAAACTGGCATCTGTAAATCCAACTTGTTGTGTAAACATGGAGTGTCCAGAATGACAAATACTGACTTGGGACTGTAACTACAATTTCTGCACTCATACTGCTACTGGATAACAATGAAAAATCAAGGGCGAATTAAAAAAAAAGAAAAAGAAAAAAGTAGCAGAACAGAGTATTTATAAGTATTTTAAAGATCAGCTAACCACCTGACTTAGGGCTCTAGGCCACTACCGTAAAATAGAGGAGAGACAGAATCCAGAAAACACTAGAATGTAGTGGAGACATAAAACACAGTAGTTCTCATCAACAGCACATTAATATTTGTTCTACGAAACCACAAAAAGTATACCCTGCAAAAACAAGCAGTAACCTGCCTGCATGGAAAACAAACTTCTGTAGCGCACGTTATAAACAGAAGTTCTGCAAAATTTTAAGCAATGTGGACCAGTAATTGTCAGCAAAAGCCGATTTAACTCTTATGCACATATTGATTATTGAAAATAATATGCATTCATTACAATCTTCCTATTTAAAAATGAAAATAAAATTTCCAATAAAATAAATAGCTGAAGTGTGATTACCACTCATCTTATTTGTAGGAAAACCTTCTCATTATGCAAGCCTATCTACAGTGCCCTAAAGCAATGGCAGAATTAAATACTTGTTGCTCCTTAAATTGGAAATCACACTTCAATGGTATAGTATCCTGCAGTGATATATATACACACACAAATACACACAATTCCCCCTGGTTCAGTTCTATAAAGATGTTTCTGCATCCACGTATTTCACAACAGGTGGATCTTCCACATTTATTTTCACGTTTTCTGGTTTTTCAGGGCTGTTTGAAAGCAAAGAGGAAAATGCAAGGCTTAGTTAGGTTTAGTAAAGGTTAACTTCCAAACAATTTATACTTAACAATGGATAATGAAAGTATTCATGTAAAGATACTTTTTATAATGATGCATTTCTATCACATTCTACTAATAGTTACAACACCATTCACAGGAACACTACATGCTTAAAAGACAGTAATCACCAAGACCTCATCTATAAATACCATTTCTAGTCCTAATGCTTTTGTGATTCTATTGATTTGAAATTGTTTTGCAAAACATCTTTCGGAAAAAACACACACAGTCAAGCCACACAAACATGCATAGTTAAAAATCAAAAACCAAAAAAAACCAAGTAACACTTAATGCTGTTTAATTACTGGGCAGGGAAAACATTTTATTCACAATACAAGACTGGGAAAACATTTCAGTCTTTTCAAAATGGGGAAACCACACTTTTAGCAACTGTGGAGAACAGTTGGAAATCTGTGGAAGTGTCCGGTCAAGTGGAAGACCCTTAAGGCAACTGGCTGGCTGCGCATGAACAACTGACACTCTTAGGGATGCAGACACCCAACAGTGACTTTTCCAAGGACAGAAAGGAACATCCCAAGGTAGTTACAGGACAGCAGAAGAGAAGCTGGAAAAGCCTAAGAGGAAGGATTCTCTAGGCATGCGTTTTAGAAGAGACAACACATCTTTGGAGTTGTTCTTTATGGAAAAAAAAAGGCTAGAAGTCACGCAAAGGGAAACATTCCGGGATTCCTTAGAAAAATGCAAGTGCGCCCGGACTTCACAGAGTCTGTAAAATATGAGAGATGGTGGAGATAGAAAGAAAAAGCAATCTGCATCACTTTGGGAAAGACAAACAAATCTAAAAAATATTTTTTTTTAAAAAGGAAGATTTTTAATAAATAACAGTAATCCACACTACATGTCATCTGGAATTCCAAAAGACACTGGCTGCTTCAAACTGCATCACATTTGAAACCTCCAGATCTTAAAGAAGTAGTGCCTACAGAACCACTTTTTCCACAGCATTAAACATCTGTCCCTACTATCAGATGACTATTAAGCAGAAAAACCTTAACAGAAGAGACATGAAAAATTTACCGGGAATTGTTTTTGTCTCTAGCATCCACTATACAAAAAAGAGTAACAAATACCTAAAAATAGCAACTCTAATTAATGAGTTAAGACTCAAAGAAGTCCAGCCTTCATTTTCCAGATCCATGCGATTATCAGATTGCCTCTTCAAAGCAGCCTAATTCACTAGTGCTGCATACAATTCTACACTAACTTAATCTACTCTGGAAGCAGGAAAGTACTGGAAGTTCTACTAACTTCTGAATGCCTGAAAACTAAATATAAAAATTTTAGTTCTTCTGGGAAGAGAAATACGGGTCTGCATCTATCTCTTCAAGCCCAATGACCACCAGGTAACATACCAGAAGCATGCACAAATTCTGTTTTTCAGAACTCAGCACAAAAGGAATTAAACAGTTAAAATACAAGGGTATACTGACACACTCTTATCTATTGCCTCTGTTACTTGTCTTCCTGTCAGCCTAGCTTGTGTGGTACTAAAGTTTTTAAAAGTGTCTAAATTATTTAAATTATTAAAAATGTTTAAACAATACAGGCTGAAGATTCACTGACAATGGTGCACATACTAATGAGTCTCTTCCGCTTTTCCTATTACAATACCTCCAAGTTCTCTTCTTGTATCCTCCTTCATCCTTGGTTGACCCACTGCCTGGGCCAAACCAAGCAGATTTCCATGCCTAATTTGGAGCAATGCACATGTTGAATAAACAGATGGTATAGAAGTGCTAAGCAGCCAGCCACTACCACTGCTCCTGTGATGGAAGCTGAACAGTATCCAATAGCTTGGAACAAATATGCATGAATACTCCCTCGTCACAAACTCTTCCACCAAGACGTCACTTCACACAAAACTTGACAATTTCACGTCTCTGAAACTTGTCTTCCTTTGACAGATCTGGATCAAGAGGATCAATCAAAAGAAGATGCAAGTACAGACAGAAGGACTGCACAAGCTTAGTTTTCAAATGTCAACCAGGTCATTTTTCCTCTCTAACGGAAAAAACTACTAAACAATAGCTGCACTGTGATGACAGTCCACAGATACCAGTCTCTACAAACCACAGGTCTTTCAGGAAGTTGGGGATATTCTATATGAATACTTGGTTTGCTTCCCTTGCTAGATTCAGCCAGACAGGGAATAAATTAGAATGGAATAGCCAAAAGATTCATTGCATACAGACTCTCTTGTTAGTGGGGGAGCTCACTGAGAAAGGGGCACCTGGCCACTACAGAAGATGCATGTCAGCTTACAGGAAATATTCACAGTACTGAGGACTCCTAATTTGTCCAGTACTTCATCCAAGTATATTTCATACCCAGTGAAGATAATATTAAGCCAGGTTTAATTTTTAGATATTAACAACAATTAAACTACTGAACTTACCTTTTTATTCCTACTAGCATTTGTAATGTTCAGAATCAAACAATTTCCATGCTCATATACATTCTAGTAAAGCTTTTAGAAACACTAAGCCCATCAGAGTAGCATACACTTGGTATTAAGCCAATAAAGAGTAACTTAAAAACTGTAATAATACATTTAGTAAAATAATTTTAATTCTTTATAGAAATTGTTTAAGTTCAGAGTAAACAGCAAAAATTAAGTTCAAATTCAAGTTCCTCAAAAGTAAAAATTTAATGCAGATTTTAGAAGCCACATATGCTCATTTCTCAAGATGCATTTCAAGAAATACAAGTCCAGCTATTAGCTGCTAAAACACAAGACCTTAGTTAGAAAACGCGTGAGTAATTATAGCTACCTCAGGTTAGCTCTGGTTACTTTGGCATTCTCAGTACTCATGGCAAGAGCCTTCCACTGTGCAGTTTTGGCCATTTCGTCTGATATGTTTACAATTGAGGGATCAAGGCTAAGGAACAAACATACTTTCTGGTTAGTATTCAATACCTTGCAACAACATAATACTTACTGTCACTCATCATTTACATCAGTTGTGCCTTCTTTCAATATTTACACAGCCACAAGTTGAGTTCACCTCTTACAAACATACCTCAACAAAAACTTGAAAACTTGACTCATTAGTGCTGCCTTAATCACATAGCATCTTAACACAGTTTTTTTGCACGGATACCACAATGAAAGAGAGTATTTGAGATACTCCATTTCTAAGTGACCTGTAACTTTAGAAAATTGTTTTGCATGCTCAGAAATAATGAAATTAATCACACTGTTCTACTAAGCCTTTCATAAATTAGAATTATTTTAAGTTGCTTCCAGGAAATAATCAAGGGCAAAAGAGCAGATGTTAATAAAATTTCAAAAGTGGTAAATCAGTTTAGATTTAAAGTCTGTAAAAATCTAGAAGTTTCTATTTATCTAGACAGATTTCAAGTTATTTTTTTTCCTGCAGATTCTTACTAAGCATTTTTCAGGGTTTTTTTGCCACCATCCCCTCAAGTCCCTGCAAACAGTAAGTTCATCTTCACAGACGGTAAGCTTTCAAAACTTATGTTTGCCTTTGCCCTCCTCCATTTATGCGCACAGCAGACTTAGGTGTTGTACACAGATACCTTTTCTGTTCTGTTCCGTACTTAAGCTTCAGAATCTAACCCATGGTATCTGTAAGAGTTCTTCAAATTGCATAGAAATCTTTCAAAGGCATTTTTCCTCAGGAATCCCCAGAAGATGCAAGATGGTGATAGTAAACATACATGCACACACTTGAAATCACAGTTCTACTGTGAGAGCAATTAGCAACTCGAATGTTTTTTAAAAAAGCTTTAGTATTAGGCATTTTTACTTGAGTTGCTGAAGTCCAGTTAAGTCTGCTCCTAGAGTAGACAATAACACTCAACAGGAATAACCCAAAACAGTAATCCAAAAATCTGTCTGTTCCCAACTCACACCAGGGAAGATCTGACATGACACTATATCCACAGCAAGGCAAATTTTTAACCCCAGAACACCTAGTATCAGAGAGGCAAAAAAGTTGGCAAGCTATCTATCAGTCACATCTTCCAGGTGTTTTGAACAGCTGTAGAATGCCTGACAACCCAGTAAGGGAGATACATACTGGACAAAACACCTTCCAGTGCTGAAGGAACTTTCCATCACTGAAATTACAGCACTTCCCTTTCTGGAAGAGAACCAGAAATCATGTCCTAACATTTACTTTCAGTAAAAACATCTGTTTGTAAAGGGTTTTTTTAATCAGAGCCTTGATCTTTAATCATAGACTTGAGCCTTCACTTAAACTAATCAAAGAACCCGCATACTTAGACTTTTTCTGAAAAAAATCCCACGTGGCTGGTAAACACATGGCTCAACTGATGCTATTAGTTGCTTAATACTCAGTATTTCATGCACAGTAACACACAAATATTTCACAGAAACTGACCAAGGAAGCTTCTTCACTTTGAGTACAGCTGGTCGAAATTGAGTCATCTGATCTGTTCAAGATGGTCATGTAAATTTATAATTAACATGCCGTTTTAAAGAACAATGCAACATAAAAATGCTATGATAGCACCATGAGATATACCTTCATACTTTCTGACCAAGGCTGAGTTCTAAGCTTGGGGGGAAAAAAATTAATTCTGCATATACACAATCAACTTCCTATGAAGCAAATTACAGCACGTGACACAACAGCTCTCAAAAGACCAACATTTTATGATACCTGTATTTTAGGGTTTTCACAGGAAAATCCAAATTTGCTTCTCCATATGCAAGGTGTACACTTTCATTGTCCCCTGTCTGAAGCATTCTCTCTGCTTCCTGTAAATTTCAAGTGAGAAGTTTAAAATCACTCATGCAGCACAAATCGGAGAAGTATCTCACGCTGACAGGGAATTTCCATAGGCTAAGGGGTGCCTCCCTGTGGGTACTGGAGTCGAATGTGGAAGCTGCAGTTTGAGATCTTTTTTCTTACAAGTCCTTTATCCAGAGCATGGTGGGAGGGTGAAGGAACAGGGAAGGAAAAGGTTGTAGGTTTTGTAAGGAATTCAGCTACCTGGTGTACTGTTGGGTACAACTTCTATGGAGAAGTCATACATGCTACCATGTTACCGATAACAGTTTTGTGATTTACTTAAGCTGGGCAAAGATCCCTAACTCCAGTGCTTTTTCTCTGCCTCTCCCATTTCTCTCCTCTAATCTGTAAATGTCAAAGAAAACAATATTTTGTGCTAAAAATTGCTTCTTTCCACTTTGCTTGCTAATTTTAATCACAAGTAAGTCATAGCCCTGAATAACACAACTGAAACAGTGACTTTCCCTTAAGTTAATTGCCAGTGATAGTTTATCTAGCATTAAATCACATTAATAAAGAATTTCAAAATGTGCACTTAGTATATAACGTCATATGCTTAGGCCACTTAAAAGTCTTTTAAGTCTCACTGAGTGTTTTTGAGTGATTTACAACACCTTCTTTTTTATTGTTTTCACACTTACTGCTTTCTCTTTCTTCTTTTTGTCATCTTCTTTCTTCTTTTTACTTTCTGGCATAAGATCATCAAGCCAGCTAAGCTCTCTTTTGGTGAAACATAAATCCATGAGCTTGCGAACAAACACTAATGCTAGAACCTTAAGGGAATCATAAATGAAATAATTTATAATAAACCTTTTAATGAACAAAAATGCACGTAAACTTTCAATACATTCAGCATCTTTAACTGAAGCCCTTTTTTGCAGTATTAGCTTTACCTTACCACAAAGTTAAATTATTTCCACTTTCAATAGCTACTCACAACCAAATTGTTTATTTTCAGGAAATTAAATCTCACTGTGTTGCAGAAGTGAAGTACTACAGGTCTTTTGGTTTCTTTCCCACTCCCTTCTTTCTGAAGGCATCAAATACATTCTGAAGACACCCTGGATGATGCACACACTCTTGGAAAAATATTAACTTAAAAACCAGAAAATTTACCATCATTGGGAAAACAACAGCAGCTGCAGAGGCTTTGATCACCCACAACAGAACTAGACAAGTGAGTTGAACAACGGTAAAGATATGGACCTTCCAGAGTGGCACATAACGTAGATAGATCAGGTCAGGCTGATGTTTGGCAGGCATTCCAAACAGTTTTATACGGTCAAAAAACTGCATTGAAAAATGAAATAATCTGTCAGTTAATTATTTTCTTTGCATTCAGAAGGAAATAAACATTTTTTAAGTGACTCTATAAACATATGCTAAACCCCCAAAAAATACTAACAAAGGACACTGAACATTCAAAGGGGTGGAAGCTGGGGGCTGTTTTGTTGGGTTCCCCACCCACCTCTCCATCACTACTATAAATTTTCAGAGTATTTCAGAAAATGTGTTGCTCAGCTACACTACTGAAAGATTAACTGCAAAAAGAACTGAGACATGAAGGCACAATAGGGTAAGAACAAATATTCGAAACATGACATCCAGGAAATTATCCTACATACTATTCAGACAAGACAGGCTAATTTTATTGTTGCTCACAAAGTAATATGTCACTGTTTCATTTTCATTTAGTGTTAAACAAAAGCAAATTGCTCATTAAAATCATACTTCACCTGAATGCCTTTTAATGAAGATACTCCCATGTAAAGAAAGACACCATACAAAACTGGCATTGGAATAAACTGGGGAGGGAAAAAACACCCACAGTTACTTGTGGAATCAACCTTGCATAACGTTGCAGTCTATATTCGTGAAAGACATGGACCTAGTTATTTTTTACTTTATACTTAAGCAAAATCTGTAAAAGCTGAGGTTCTTTATTTATAGAGAAAACATACACATCACTGAGCAACAGAAAGAATCTGGAGCTAACAAGACTATCACCAGGACTAAAAAAGTAGTTGTATTGACTGTCCACTCATTCTATTTTCTGGCTTGCAACCAAGATTTCTATGAATGCTAAATATAGTGCTTTATGTTGCTATCTCATAGGAGCTGTATTGAGACCATCAACTTCATGAAATTGCCATGTGAAGTTTTACTTTTGACCATTAACCTTGCATTTCTGGAGCAGATGAAACAAAAATCCACCATACTTACTGCTATGAAAATTAGCCATGAAAAATCTGCTAATTATTCAGGTTTAATTCTTGTTCCAACAAAAAAATAAATTTAAAACTTACTAAAACAATGAAGTTGCCCCCTGATTTCAGTTGCACTTGCACTGAACCTCTGCTGCAGCCTACACAAAGCAAGCAAAGCTTTCTTTGCCCCTGAATTCATGTTAACTTCTGGGTAAATGACTGCCAAGATATGATTGAAAATCCTAACAAAAACTGCTATGAAGCCTGAACAAAAGCTTTTAATGAAACTTAAATAGAATGGGGGAAAAATTATGTCTTAAAGATTCATTACTGCATATATATGTTGCGTACACAGATATATATAAAAACTACTGTCCTTACTGTAAGCTTTATAATTTGACATGCTAGTACTTCATTTACGTTAACTTCTATTACATTAAATCAGTATAAATTCATACACAGAGCAAAAGCATAGCAACCTACAGATGCAAGGCTTTGTTCTCCTTCCTTTTTTTCAATAACAGACATTCACATTGAAAAAAACCCAAAACATTTCATAAAGAGCAAATAGTAGTAACTTCTATTCCTATTACCCTTGGTTCCATAAAATATACAAGCATTAGTTTCCAGGAACCAGCTGTTAAAACATGGGGTAAACATCTGGCTTCAGCAATCAGCACCTTTGAGCAACAATCTACTTCAGTATTTCTGCTTCTGATCATCTGCACTATACAACTAAACTCTTGGTAGCTTTTCAACCAGAGATGGTCAAACCTGAACACCCATTTTTAGTAACTGCTACTGCCTTACTGTTTTCAGACCTTTACATTAACACATGCAAATGGTCAACTATTAAGATACTATAATATGTGGTTCTAATTACTAAACTATAGCTGTGTGATCATAGTTTTATTTTTTCCCATTATTTAAACTTAAAACAGCCACTAGAAGTTACCTTTTCCTGAAATAACTTGTGATCTATCTTCAAGAAGGCTTTTACAGCTCTTTACAGATATTAGCAATTATGTCATTTATGCTGTATCTGCTATCTTGGCAACAAAAGCGACAGGCTTTTTTCATTTCTTTTTTTAACTATTGGAAAACAGTTAAACTTCAAGCAAAAGTTGAACAGATTTTACTCAAATCCGAGCAAAAAAGCCAACTGAACTGACTGTTTTTCTTTCAATGAAGTTTCAGAGGGGCACTACAGATATAAATTAAGAAACAAAGTGTAAACTGAGGGCACAATACAACCTGCAAAATTTCTTACACTGTGATGATGCATAAGATAATCTTGACACATTAAACATCAAAGGAAGTTTAATAAGCCAAGGATAAGAATGAGAATTGGACAATGTCATTTCTGACGATCACCTTTTTAAACCAGATGTTTCTATTTCTTCTCCTGTACTATATTACTTCCGCTCAAGTAACTCATCTTTATCACACTCCTTTTCTCTCTCCATTTATACATTCACATAAAAACTACTGAAGAACAATTTTAGTTAACATAGACTTGAAAAAATAAAATACATCTGGCAAGGAAATCAGGTATCGGGGACAAAGGTTGCTTTCTTCACTACTCACTGTATTTCCAGTTTGCTCAGATTTCATTTTCTTACCTCCCCCCAATCACTTTTATTCAACTAATACCTGTTGTTACAAAAAGCAATTTGAGAATGACTAGAGTGGTATTTTACTTCATACAAAAAACTTCCTAACATTATTAAATGCTAAATCACAGTATCAAAATCAAAAGCACAAAGAAAATACAAGTATTTTGGAAAAATCGACTTTTACCTTTAATACAGAGGTCATGAACACTGACAGTCCCATCAGGACAAATATCATCAATCCTGTCACTCGCTGCTCCCGGATTCCCAAAAACTTTGGTTGCTCTCCTGGTGCTGAGCATTCAGATTCAACTTTGAGACTGTTAACATGACTTATAGACAGGACAGTTGCAGCAACAAACCACGGTAAGCCCATGATGGAACAGATCCCCAACATAATACCAACCATGAGCAGATCAAGATGATACCCACAGCCCTTCTGTAAAATTAAGCAAACACATAATTTGATAAACTTTCTGTTTATCTGATATCATATTTATAACTTAGCTGGTAAATAACTGATAACTACAAAAGTTAAATAATTTGAAAGTGTCCACAAAATTATATTATAGTTGATACAAACATTTATTTAGTAGCCATTGGTAACATTCCAGAGACTAGCAGAACGAATCTGATTTAAATAAGCTTGATTTACACAACTACAGAGTTTTTTAAAATTACTTTTACCTTCAGCTTATGCTCCTTTCTGTTTATAATAACAGCTGTTATTTGTTGATCCATGAAAATCAGAATGGTGCAGAGTAAAGCAGGAACAGCAGCTATCAATAATGTCCACCAAGGATTTCTTCCAAGAGGATCTATGAACCATCCTCGGTCTTTTCGGGTAGGCTGGGAAAAAAATCAACATCAACAATCACAATTAAATTACTAAAAGAAAATTCAGGTTTTATCGCTACAAACAGCTGCAATAACAGATTAACAGATTCTTAAATGAAAAGATTTTTTTCCAATGGCTTTGACCAAAAGACTGATTTAGCTGTTACATAACCATGATATTTATACGGAATTTTTTTTTTAAATCCATTCTATTCCTTCATTTGTGCACACTGCAGAAAAGAACGCTTTCTTTTCATTGATACAATATAAAGCATAGTCACTTCTGACAGATGAGACATACATCCAAAGCAGAAAAGAGAGACTACTTCATCAACTGTATCATAAGTAAAAAAGATAAATTTCTGTTTCTACACAATTCCATTGTTCTAATGTATTGTTCTAGTTTCAACTGCAAGCATTTAAAAAGTTAAATTTCTTAAAATGTTTTCTTTCTTACTTCAAATTTCTCTGGAACATGAAGCTTGGGAGAAGGTACTCCTACGAGATAGTCAATCAGAACCATGATTACTATGGTCAGAAATACTGCAAAGTCACTGATGGTAGAGCGCACCTATTAAAGAAAGACTTGTGTTAACTCTTGCTTTTTCATCACTAGCATTTGCTTGTATAGAAAGACGATTTCCCCCCCTATGAATAGAGAAGTCTGTTTATATTATACTACACCCCCAAACATTATATATATTTTCACTTTTTATTTAAAAGTTAAGCTGCCTGCCAGCATACCATGAAGTTATAGAAGGTAAGTATTCCACACAACTCTTCATCCCCTTATGTCATTTAAAAGTGATCTATTACAAGAAGCAAATTACTTCAAATATTGCCTTCCTTATCTTCCTGACCCTTCAAATCCTACCAGGAAGCTGAGCCATCACAGCTGGTCTCTTGTAACTTAATTCAGTAACATCACCAAATTGTTCCAAAATCAACATTCATACATTTGATGTTTTAATAGACAGGAGAGGCATAATTTGCAACAGATTCAGGTTATCAAAGGTAATTTTATTAAACATTAGGAACACACTGTAGGAATGAGATGAGGTTTTTGGCTAGCAGAACTAAGTTGTGTAAATCATACTAGCCTCTATTAGAAATAGTAATCCCCTGAGGAACCACTTAGAACCTTTCATATGTCAGTAGTTTGGGGAAAGCAAACAACTGTTTTATAGGGTTAAGTGAGGAAAATAGTACCAGTATTATCTCTCTAAATGATACCTGGCAATGCCCATTAAAATATGGGGAGACAGACTGCTTACGTCTTCTAATGTTTAGTGTTGTAACTATATAAAAGTAGAGACTAAGCACAGAACTTCCTTCAGCACACTTCTTTCAGCTAATGTCTTCATTTTTGGAACTATTAGCTAATTTTCTGGTTTTAAAGAAATCTCTCAATACAAGGGTCTGAAGGAAAATAGAATTCAACTCCGTTAAGTTATGTCAATGCATTTATCACAAGATAACAATAGTTGCTAATCAGAATTACCTTAGTTGGGAAATAGCGTTTGGTCTTGAACTGCTTAAGGAAAGAGGAGAGGAAAAACGTTGTGAAGAATAGTATGACAGACCAGAAGAGAACATCTGGAATATATGGTCCATGATGGCCACAAGCTGATCCATGAAATACACCATGGAATTCTAAACATTCCTGCAAAGATAAAAACTCCTTGAATTTCTACATTTTATTCACTTAGCACATTCAACCTAACTCACAGCTTTTCAATATAAAGCACATTTGAGAACTTTCACAATCCCCAGAAGGGTGTTCTTTACTTCATCACTACCTCACCCTGAAATGCCAAAACCATGTGCTGCCTGTTCCAGAAGAGCCACGGTAACCACCACATTGTTTCAGGATGGCAAAATGCTGGGCAAACCACCTATTTTAAGTGTGAATGTCTAGGCTCAGACACAAGGACAGTCCATACACAGATACCTACTGCCATTTTAGATAAGCCTAAGATGGCTAAAGTAGGCACGTGCAGCTAGCAAACACAACACAAAATCTATAGCAGATCCAAATCTTACAAGATGTACGTGGAAACCAGATGCCAGGGTATGCAAAGTGGCTTCAGACAGTCATATTTAGGAAACTGAATGCCACACAATTAACTACTAAGCAGTAAAAATGTTTCTTCCTAAAAGCCACATCACTTCCACATGGTAAGTTTCCACCACCTACCCCACAAAATTAGATCCTGGCATGAAATACCCAGTTAAAAATGTAATGCTTTCAAAGCCTATTTCTTCAGAGGGCTCTTCCCCTTTTCTTTTGACCTTCTAATTTTCAAAATAATTATTTCCTTCCAATCAGTATTTAAGAAGTTTCTTTGACTGGGTTGTACTTTTATACCAAGGCCTAACAAACTGATGAAACATGTTTGCTACCACATCTTAACTGCAGATTCCACCTTCACATCATCTTAAAAATGTGTTCCTCCTCCTTTTAGGAAGCAATCCCCTATTTATTCATCTCATCATATTCATCTGCACTTCAGAAAGAAGACTGTTCTACCTACCAGGATTAAGGTAGTTATCTCAAGCAGACATTTATATCAGTATTTACTGCCATTGACTCACTCATCCAAACCGCTACAATGACTATTTAAAATATTATGGAAGAGTAACGGTTCAAAAACACCATTTTAAAGAAAACAGCATGTTCAAATCAAGAAATAAACTAGACGAAAATTATTAATCAAGATTGGTATTGTGTAGGTATTTATTTTTAATACACACATACACACTCACACACACATATATATAGCTTTTAAATACTCACAGAAACTGTAAGGTTACTCCATGCTATATTTTCCACAGATATACTCATATTCTTCCACATCTGCAAAGTTTCATTGCTGGGTTTCTCAGGCTCAGAACACACACATCTGACCGGGAAAAAAAGTTTGCATGGTTTTAAGCCATGTGCCAAAATGCAGTGATTTGCAGCAATTTTAAGAAATCCTAAAGAGTTTAAACCAGTTTATCCCAATCTTCTATGAAAGCAGCAGAGCACAAAGCATGACTTTAACATTAATGTGCATGACATTAACTAGGATTATTGGAGGGGGGGGAGGGAAGTGAAGAAGCAAAGAAGCAACTGCTCAGGAGGTTCAACAGATTGGACCAGAAAACTAAACTACGTATTTTTAAGAAATGCAAGCAGGCAAAATGATGACTTAATTATTTCACCCATCTGCCAGCTTTTAAATAAATGACACCTGAAAATAAACTGATAATATACGTGGACATTTACATAATGTGAATAAAAGATGAATAATCCAAATAATACATAATTCTTAAGAATTCTACATAGAAAATTTTCCATGTGTACAAATTAAGGTTTTCAGATTTCTACACAACATTAGCATCCCACAGTGAGTCAAACTTTGATGAGTCCTACAGTACACTAACATAAGAGAAAATAGAAAGACTGAAATAATTTAATTGAAAAAACTGGTGTACATGACCTATTTTCAGCAACTCCTTTTCAAACCAGACATGTCATTATCCTCTAGACATTTCTGAACCTTCTCTATGATTTTTGGCAGTTAGCCACTTTTCTTGCATTTGGCATGCCTTCTGATGTACACACGGCCAAAACTGGCCACTCCGAAGAAAGATACAGTTTTTGAGTACGTAGTGGGCTAACTGAAGATACAAATGCATAAACTGCTCCATTTTAAAGTAATTGCATATGTGCATTTTTAGTAACTTTTTGAACAAGCATTTCTGTCAGACAGATTGACAGCGGTACCCATCAGTTACAAAAAAAAAAAACAAAAAAAAAACCACACACACAACACACACTGAACATTGATTTAATGGGGCATTTTCAAAGAAAGCTATTCAAGCACACCAAACTGTAACCCTGACAGGTAAACAGTTACATAAAATAAGAGAAATAGATAACAAGCAACAAACAAGTCTCCTTTTTCTCTTTTGAAAAACAAAGAACCCTGGAAGGGCAAACTTGCATCCTGAGAGCATGATGGTAAAAAAGGAAAAAACACTAAATGCACATGGGCAAAAAGAAAACTTAACAAAAAAATAAGAAGTGAGTATACTTTCTTCTGACAGCTGAATCCTAAAGTAATAGCAAAAGGAACAAGACTGAAAAGCAGTTATTCCTACAAGGTAGTCACAAACAGAGTAACTTAAGAATCATCACAAGAAAAAGGAAATGCAACAATACGTATGATGAGACAGAAAAGAAAGCATCTTTACTTGTCTGTCTAAGGCAGTAACATGAACAAGCATGCTGAAGGAAGCCTGACATACAATTTTCTCACCAGATGAAACGAAGATAAAGGATGCCACCAAGTAGATAAGTGTAAATCCAGGAAGAGAAAGAAAGAACAGAAAATATAAGAGTATTTGAGACAGTCTCCTGACTCAGCTGAAGATGCTTGTTCTGTGCCCTCTTCCCCACTAGGGGTAGAGAAGGGGGGGGAGAAAAAAAGGGGAGAAAAAAAGGTTAAAAAGCACGCAGTTGTAAAAGACTGGATCTCGTATGGCTTTGTGACAGAAAATAACATGATAAATGAAAGTTGAACTCTGTGGCACATCCTGAAAGACAAGCGTGACACACCTCACAGAGATAAACCAAGGAAATACTGCATTTTCCTCTCTCTACCTTCATGTCCTGTCTATGGCAGTGAGCAAAACACAATCACAAGACCTACAGTCCTAGAGTGCAGCTTCTGCCAGAGCAGTGAATTTGCCATGCTCACATATGTCCAGTGAGGTCCCAGAGCCCCTGAAGCAGAAGGATGAGCAGCCAGGAGAAGGGGTGAAATTAGGAAGTGAGTATACTCCCACGGCCCACTCCTGGCAACATAGCCTGGTCTTGAGAGCAGTTAAAGACAGGACGTGAGTGCAAACGCCATATGCAAATAGAGTGCATGAAGCAGCCTGAGAGGGTGTTTGCCCACAACTGATCATGTTGACGAGGAAGATGATAACCATCAGATGGTTTAAATAGTAACAAAGGAACTACAAAAAGACTTCTTTTGCCAGCATGGAGCGGAATGAACCATCCTGCAAGGAAGTACCAAAGCATCATGAATGTTTGTAAAAGTGAGGTGAGATCTTGGAGTGGGAACACAACCAAAGTGTGGTTTGACACTGCCAGAAGTCACCCTGCATGCATCACGATCTCTGCCTTGGCCAGAAAGAGCAACCACCCAGCACGACGGTGAGTAGTCTGCCCTCCAACCAAGGACTGACTGCAGGGTGCAACAAGGAGGGACTCCCTTCCTTAGGTGTTTGCGCTTGACCTCGCAGGGGACTCTCGCCAGCATGTGACTTAGCAGCCTATAGAGAACCACACAGGCACAAGTAAAGCTGGAGGACACACGTACACAACAGGATGTGACCACTGCTAGAGAAACCTGTGCTCCTCAAAGACGGCATGTGACTGTAACCCACACGTCTGGGGCTGGAGAGCAAATATCAGTGCAGGTGTGATTAGAACTTGTAGGGATTATTAACAGAAGACAATTTTAAAATGTGTAGGTTCTTTCTAGTATTCAAGTGTCTCGCATTGTGGTTTATTTGCTATATTACTCATAGGGATCCTGAACGCATGGATCACTGAATTGCGTATTGTTGATGAGTCAAAGAACATCTTTGGTTTTGATTTGGTTTAAACTACGTGGAATGAGTTCATTATGTGAACTGTTTCCCTCAGCAACAGTCAGCAGGATCCTTGACCTTCTGTCAAGTGACAGCTGGTAAACAAATTCATCATATTTCACTAAACTGTACTGTAAGCTTGAAACTTCACACTGAGCAGCAAAAGATTAAGCAGCATTTAAGCTTATCATCAAAACAATACAGAGTGTAAAGACACATGGTATAAAGAAGACTTAATACTAATTTCACCATATAAGCGAGTTAATTCAGAAGCAGTACAGCTGCACACCAACATGTAGTATATTGAGTTTGCACGGCAAGGTTTTAGTAGTGGGGTGTCTCCAGGGGTAACTTCTGTGAGAAGATGTCAGAAATTTCCCCCATGTCTGACAGAGCCAATGCCCACTGGTTCTAAGACTGACCTGCTGCTGGCTAAGGCTGAGCCCACCATTGATGGTGGTGGTGCCTCTCTGGTAACATATTTAAGACACCAAAAATGTTACTGTGCAACAGGGCAATTATAGCAAGAAAGAAGAGTGAGAATATGTGAAAGAAATAGCTCTACAGATATCAAGGTCAGTGAAGGAGAGGGAGGGGGCCCTCCAGGTGACAAAGATTCCCATGAAGAGCAGAGATCCATCTGCAGCCCCAGGAGGACCCCATCCCAGAGCAGATGGATGCCCAAAGGAGGCTGTGACCCTGTGGGGCAGCCTGTGCTCAAGCAGGCTCCTGGTAGGTCATGTAGTCCCATGGAAAGAGGAGTCCAGGGTGGAGTAGGTTTGGTGGCAGACTTGTCACCCCACAGAGGACACACACTGGAGTAGTCTGTTCCTAAGGGCTGCATCCTGTGGAAGGGACCCATGATGAAGAAGTTTGGGGAGAACTGCAGCCCGTGGAAAAGACTCACACTGGCAAAATTCATGGAGGACTATCTCCCACAGAAAAGCGCTCACAGTGAAGAAGGGGAAGGATGTGAAGAATTATCCCGAGGAGGAAGGAGCTGCAGAGACAATGTGGGATGAACTGATCACAACTTCCATTCCCCATACCCTTGTGCTGTTTGGCAGGGGGAAGGTAAAGAGAAATTGTGAGTGAAGCTGAGTTTGGGAAGAAGGGAGGAGCAGGGTGTTTTAAGATTCAATTTTCTCGTTACCATGCTCCAATTTGATTGGTAATACGTTAATTTTCCAATTTTGTTGTGTCTGTATTATCTCCCTGTCCTTACCTCGACCCATGAGCTTTTCCTCGCATTTTTCTCTCCCTGTCCAGCTGAGGAGGGGGAGTGACAGTGGCCTGGTGGGCACCTGGCATCCAGCTAGGGTCAACCCACCTCAAGTAGGTAATATACAACTACCACAGAAATAAATCAAATATAAAGAAGATACACCTAAATAGGTGGCTTACTGCATTCCTTAAATGAAATTAAGTTATTTTTATACAAATAGTTTTACTGCTAGTCAATGCAATGAATAGAATAGTTCTACTTAGTCAAGAAAGAAAAAAAAACTATGGCTGTATTTTCTATTATACCCTTCTCTCTCGTAATTTTTTTTTTTTTAAAGTCATGTATTCCCTGTAATTACAGTAGAAAGGAACACTGTTTCAAGACGTTAACTCCCCATTCACAGCACGTGAAAACTGCAGAAGCTCTCCATAAGATAAAATATTTGGAAATAATCCTCACCCCAGTGGGGTAAACTATCATGTTTTCATGATCACTTTCAAGTGTCAAGGCAGAACTCCTATTCTGACCTTTAATCTCGAGAGTGACCTTTAATAAAGTTGCAATTAAAGTAGGCACTGTCTCAGCCCCTCATCCCTTCAAACCACCCATAGCTAACACAGAAAATTAAACTCCACTGCATCCTGAATAGAATATTTCTGAGATTTCTCATACCCGTACCACCCCCAGCATTCCGTCTGCCCTTCCAGAGGCACACGTTGCAATTTAGTTAATGGTAAGTCTCCATAAACATTTTACCTACGTATTTACTAACAGAGAGAAACTTAATACTTACGAATATAAAGTCAGTTTATCCAAATCATTGTGCATATTGAAGGCATACACTTCTCCCAAATGAAAAAGCTTTTCCAATGCCTCATAAATAAATATGATGCATATAAGCGATGCAAAAGCTTCCTCAGTAAATCGAGTAATGTAACACACAAGGCTGCTGGCATCCGTGGCTACAAGCACTATGCATAAAAATGCTGTCCACAGACCAATGCTAGTTCGCAGGGAGAGGTAGGAAAGATCGTAATCCCTGTGTGAAGAAAGAAACAAAAGTAGTAACTGAGCTCAGAATCACCTACACTGCTCTATTTGAAAACAGACACTGAAGCCAAGCTTCATAGACATTCGCCACCTTTCTCATCCTTGATGTTAGTTCTAAAGGAGGCAGAAACTTTCCTGACTTATCTTCCACCAAAGCAGAGCAACACTGCAAGGAATTTCTGGGACTGATGGCGCAACTACCTAGTTTGGGAAGCAACACGGTGATGACCTTTCCAGAACTACCTAGATACTTTCTACTAGAGGGCAGATCAATCCCCATTTACCCCTGCAGAATCAAAGCCAACACCTCCACACAGTCAGAACATCAGTTTTATTTAATTCCTAGTCACTTCTTATCCCTGATTTTCTCATTAAGGTTCACCAGCGCCTCATAGCTTTGCCAAACCACATTCATCTCTTAATCTCTTGCCACTGCATTTACATCTTCATGGACAACCATTTTTAAAATGCATCTGCTTTCAGTTACAGCTATTTTAACAGGCTAGTTAGTCAGAAAGTACACCAAGCTAATAAAAACAGCACTTACCTGCAAAATTTAAATAATATTTTTTCAAATACTAGAACTGGTCCGGTGCTCCCCAAAATAGTAAGAGGTTGCCCAGCAAAGAGAGAATAGGCAATCCCAGTTAATGAGGCTCCAAAGAGAGACTCTATTGCACTCTGTTTGGGGGAAAAGAAACTGCTGTAACTATGCTGCCTTTCAGGTTAGTGTTTAGCATCAAATCTGCATAAATACACTTTTAAGATGTATTAACTTAAAAACAAGACAAGATGTAAAAACATTGCCATTAATATTGATGTTTGAGACAAGAATTACTTAATGCAGTTTTGCAATAACAATACCATAGACAAAAGATTTTGAAAACTTCACTCCTGAGAAACAAAGCCATTCAAAACCATGAGAACAAGTTACTAGTCCTGCTAGCTATGGAGGAAAAACATACCAACAATTACTACAAGTTTAAATAACAACAACAACAAAAAATAAAATGTTACTCAACATGCAGTTTATGGAAAGAATTATCTGCCTCTGTAAAGAAAACAGATATAGATATATATCAACATACCTGTACCAAAACATGATACGGTGTGCCGTACCATACCTGCATCAGTCAACCAAAGATTACAAAAGAAAAAACTGACAGGTGGGGGTGCAGGGAAAATTATTGAACAATACTGGTTTATGTATACATGACACCAAAAATAAATGAGCAGTAAACCAATGTCCCACCTGGTAATGCATTTCTTTTCACTGAAGTAAGAGACTTACTTCAGTTCTTAAGTTAAACATTTTCTTTTTTAAAAAAAATTACAATGCACCTCAAAAGAGAGGTGCAGAAGTTTTTAAGTACTAAAGTGATATTAAAGTTACTTGAAAATAGTTAACTACACCATTTACAATTACGAGAAATCACGGATCACAGATTAAAGGGTTCCTGGTGGAATTTTTGAGTGTTTGTTATTTTGCAATTATACAAGATAAGAAAACAATATGCAAACTTAAGCTCCAATTCAGGAAAGCATCTAAAATTGGGTGAAATGGTTTGCTGAACTGGGGCTATTAAAAATGGAAATATGAGTCCCTTGTTCATTACATTAGGAGAAAAAAAACAATAATAATGTCAGTGTCTTGTTCTTTAGTGCTTTTGGTTTGTCAATGCATTAACCTTGGGGCTCAATCAATGTGGCAGGGACAGCAGTACTGTGGAGGTGATGACCTCTGTGAATGCAAGGGAAGGTTTCAAACACAAACTGTGTACCTTACAATGTCAGCTACTGTGCTTGAACATGTGTGTGCAGTAACTAAATTTTATATTCAATGATGCACACCAAGTTTCTGAAGGCAGGAACAAACCCGCAAACAATTCCAGATAGCTAAAAGAAAGAAGGTGTTTAAGAATCAAGCTTTAAAAGGAGCACATTCTCATAATTATGCATAACGTACATTCAAAAATTACATCGACATTTTGATAACCATTCCTACATTTAGTGGCAAAAACAGCACAAAGATAAAATTTATTTCTGTATTTGCTATCAGCTTGAAGTGCTACACGATTAATCAAAAACCTGAGTCAACAGCGTTACTTGAAAGAGATAAAACACTTAACTAAATTTTAATATAGTACAAGCTTGAAAACTTGATCTAAATATCAAGAAGAATTTTATAGCACCGTAAGCTTTACCAGCATCACAATTTGTAAAGGACATATTTGAATACATCTTTCCCTCCCCCAAAATGACAGAGCCTTATTTCCTCATAATAGATTTAAAAACAGAAAATACACTTCAAACTAGTTTATTCACAAGCCAACGGACACAAACACTAAGTTATTAATATTGCTGTATGTCGTTAAGTAATCTTTCACTGCTCCAAAAACCAAAGCGCAATGCTATTTTGGCAAAAAAAGGTGCTGATGTTATTTCACTAGTGCCCAACATACCACTACCAGAATCTTGTATGTGTACAGTTTATATTCAAGGCATTGTGTTTACAATGAAGAGTATTTTCTGTTCATAAATCTTAGCCACTTTCTTTTATTGTTAGCAACATACCATTAATGAAAGTATATACATATCCTGTCCGTTATTTAAATACACAATTGACAGCTACCCATATGCTGCAGGCATTATCATCCTCGTAGGCCTACTACTCAAGGCCAGTACATGTTCTTGGCTATCCACCTTGAGCCTCTGACTTTGCCTAAAGTAGGCCTAGTGGGATGGTGCACCTTTACTGCTATTCATTATTTTTAAGTAGCCAAAAAGAAGGCAATGCAAGCCCTTTCTCAATTCATGAAGCCATTCATCCAGTAAGGCAGGATAAACATTTTTTTTACCTCCACTGTGCATCTTCTCCTGTTCACATGGGTTCCCCACATTTTCCACAGCAATTACCTTTTGGGGAAGATCTGCTTTGGGGCAGGCTAATCAAGTGTTGTGGGTAAATTCTTTAAATACAAGTATAAATAAATGAGACAAATGCACACAGTGACTTGCCTCTGAAGGTCTAAAAGCCTGGCCACTACCATTCTTTGTACTCACTATTCTGCCTTGTGTAGCTTCTCCCAGGAGCCCTCCAAAAGTGATTACAGGAGACATACAGGCACAGTATAGGAAAAGAATCGAGGCCAGGCACTGCAGGCTTAATGCATCCTTGAAGTCACTCAAGAAAAAAGGTGCTTTCCTTTGGATGTCAAGTATCAAACCACCAAAAAGCCTAAATAGGTGAGATGAAACTCGTCAAACTGTACACTAAAGGATTCTAGCTAGTTCAAAACTATGGGCTACACATGACTGCCAGTGCTTACTGCCAGCACAAATTAAATATTTCATAATCCAGATTAAAGCATAACAGTTTAAATGTAAATGAGAATCTTATCTATTCCAATTCAGTAGTATTCCAAATATAATCAAGTTATCAAATATAATCAAATTATCTACATTTTTAAAAGCTGGCGAGGTATTTTTGTATATAGGCTAACTATTGATAAAATATCTTTGCAAATGATTTTACCTAAATAACATATTAAGTCAAATCTGTCTTATGGTATTCAAAACAAGGAACAGAAGAAATATGTTAAATCTCAACCAAGACCATTACATTTCAATATTATGAGTCCAATAAATAGTTGTAGCTTTTTAATTTGAATTCTTTACATACATATGGTTAGGTCCATAAACAAATTTAGGTCTATCATTTTTAACAGTGTTTTCATCTGGAGTATACAGATATATTCTACAAATGGAAATCCAAACCCATACATACATACATCAGTTCAACTGCTAAGTTATTGGCAAGAAATTAAAAGGCTTTTGGCAGTTTCAAAAAATTTTCAAGACTCCAAAACACTAGGTATAATTTGCACCTACAAAAAGTTGATTTTATATGTCAATTAAATAAATAAAAATAGTCCATTCCTAAGAAAAACAATAGCCTTATCTAGAGATAATTCTGTGGGCAGAAATGAACTTCTCAGCTCCACATACTGCCTGCAAAAAAGCCAAAAAGTAGTAAAACAAAGCCAAAATGGTAAAGGTCAACACAAATGTTGTAAAGACCTTCTTGAAAAGGTAAGAGAAAGATGCATTCCATTTGGAAGTTTATCATTTTGGGAATAACAACAGTGTACATCTCTTCCAGAATTTCTCAGTTCACTTAATCTCTATTCTCTCATATAAGACATTAAGGTTTAATGTTAACCGTTTATTTCCATTGTTGGGGGGTTTCCTGGCAAATATTTCAAAATTAACAAAGAACAACAATGCAACTCAACCAAAATAAACTCCTTCAATTTTATTTTAGATCTAAAAGAAACCTAACTAAAACTGAAACCTAACCAATATCAAAGTATTTTTTGTGCTTTATATTCCTCGTTGTTCCATGTTGTAGATGTTTAATAAAACAGATTTGCATTAATGGAAATTTTTAATACCTAGCTCAATACTGAAAACTGTATATTCCTGCTATAATTACAACAATTGCATGCTCTTGACAATTAAAAATTAAAACCCAACTCTTAAAAGTCAGTTAGTTAAATTAGGCAGCATCTTTTATGAAATCCCTCAAAAACGTGTTGAGAAACATTGCCACAGGCTGAAAAGTGCTTTAAGCAGATTGGCATTTATAGGCAAGAATCCAACACTTGAAAAGGAAAAAGGATGCGCTCTGACACCTCTACCATTATTTTTTTTTTATGTTCAAATGTCATCTTAAAAAACTGTGAAGATTTATCACTTTTATTTCTTTATGGTAGGTAGTATTTAGGGAAGTGAACACACCTTCCAGTTCTCTCAAGTTCAGGTCCAGCATGATGGCCTTCTTCTTTGAGAGTCTCTGCTGTAGGAGTAGATCCATTTGGAAATTTAGGTACCTTCCTTTTCTCCTACAGGAAAATACAAAAAAAAGGGGGGGAGGGAGGGGGTGGGAAATGATACTTTAAGACTTCCTTTACACTAAGAAGCATAATTCAGAGACAGTGTGCAGAGACCCTATGCCTTCCAAACCTTTTTCATATTCATACCTTATCAGCAGTCCTCCATTTGCCAAATTCATCTTTTGTTTAGTAAAGATGACTAGAACTAGTCAGCCCAAAAAAAGAACTTATTAGCACCTTGCACAACAGCATTAATCTCTACTCTTTCTACAAGAAAGATGTCACTGACACATGATGAAACAAAGCCTACCTTAAAACACAGTAGAGGCTCAACCATGAGGCGTAGAAATATTCAGTTTTTTTCCCCTCAGTCATTTTCAACAGAAGCCTCTCGCTTCTAACAGAAATTGACCTCACTTTATGACACACACAGAGTATTTAGTTGAAGTATAAATGAGAAGTCATCCCCTTACCGAGCAAGCTGCTCACCAGCTCCTCATAAATTTCTTAGCTGAGTTTGCCTTCCAAAAAACCCCTGTGAAACCTGCTTATTTTGGAAATGAGTTAAATGGTAGCCTCAGGCTATTCATGAATAAGCTGCACTGCTGTCACCCTTTCTATTTTACCCACTCCCTCAAACCACCACCACATCAGTCATCTAAACCAAAAACACTGGTCTCTCCCCCAGTCTTGATCCTGGCAGCAGGAATATCCGCCAGTTGTAAAGAGGGAGAAAGAGAAGAAATCAGAGTTCCTCTAAGGTCCAGCTTGGCTCTCACTCTAAGCTTGTATCACAACTGAGCAATACAATCCCTTTCTATCTCTTTCATAAACACTCCATGAACATTGTATGTCAGTGATTATACATTCAAACATTTCAATCAATGTTGTATGCAAATGCAAGTTTTTATAAGAATATACCATATTCCTGCTGATCATTGTTAGAATAATAACCAAATTTATAATAGCAACTCAGGTACAGTTTCAGATCAATTCTCCTAGATCTCACATGAACTCACTGCAGTATTACAAAAGAAAATATAATAAATACAATTTACTTGAAAGCACAGCAAGAAAATTATTCACACTTTTCTTTTCTTTTTTTAGAACTTAAACGGTCAATCTACTTTTTCTTCCTAACAAATGTGGGGGAGTTTCCTAATGTTTTATTAAAGTTTAGACTCAGCATACAATTTACTTCAATCGTGAAATGGCATTTTCAAAGTAAAAATCATGTGAGGTCTCTAACGGGTTTTTTGTCTTTTACCTGGGAAGGAACACTTTTTGGTGGTTCGATTCGTATAGATGGATCCCATTCTCCTGGAGGAAGGACTGTCACTTGGTCTAAAAATTCATCAATTCCTGACAACAAATCATTTCGGTCTTTTGCTTTATAGGCAACATCATGGAAAACCTACAAGAAGAAAGTACCCAATTTTTTTTTATTTTTTATTTTTTTTTAAAAAGAGGAATTGATTACCAGGAACACTTAACTATTTTTAAAAAAGCACTGGAAATTTGTAAAGGTCCTCAGAAGTTAGGCATACTTTATTTGCATACTTTTGCATTAAAACTGCCTGCACGCACACCCCTATGGAACATAAAATAAGAAAGTTATATCTGCAAACTCAAAAGCAATATTGAGCTTATATCTAAATTTAATTAAAAATTTAATCTTCAATATTCAGTAAATCAAGTTCATGTACTGTTGCCTGTATTGCTAGAATAATTCTGCCTTACAGCCACTATGCCAATATGCTGTGTTAAATCAGAACAAAACCACTTTAAATGACCTTCAAACCAATACACAAGTTTATACTAAAAATAAGAACTTCATTTATACACCTCTAGCTTAATTAATTGTAAAAAATTTCTTAAGACACACAGGAAAGCGATCTTCCTACTACTAAAAAAAAAGCCCAATCCTATGCTGTTTTACAGACTATGCGCAAACTAAAACACAAACTCTGAATTGACAAACAGGTAGTATTTAAACAAAACAATCCCTGAATCCCAAGTAGCATTTTATACAGAAAATAAAAAAAAAAATTAATTCTGCTATCAAAAACTGTTTGCAGAAGATGATTCTAAACTGCTTCTGTTCATTTGAAACCTGAACTGCTTGTCTCCAAAGATCTGACCATTAAGTCTTCTAATTTAAAATTAGACCTTTTAGGCCTATTTAGATCTTTTTAGATCAATGAAAATTTTAAATTATTCTATTTTGATGATCTATAGAATTCAAAAAAATCAGCCTAACTAAAAAAATATAAGCTTTTAATATTCAGCTCTCACACTGAATAAATACTGCATTGACAGACTAGTTGCTGGACTGTAAAGTGACCAATTTCTAGTTTACATTTCCAAACTTGAAGTTGTTCTAGAATAAAGAGGTATTAGAAATTCTATCACGTACCCGTACTACCAGCAATTCAGTAGGTGGCGCTCAATGCAAAGTCATAATTAAAACATCCTCATTTTGCTCAGTAAAATGACAATAATCTTACAAAGTGCAGATTCCACTGTGCTCTTTAAAACCACTTACCACAGCTCTAAGCATGTAACTTCAAAAGCCTCATAAAATTCCAATTTTAATTATTTGACCTTGCTTTTATAAAAACATATCTGTGATGACCCAATCACAAGCATTCTTAAGCTGTCTGTCCTTAACACTTATGCAGTTTACTGTGTTCAACATACAGCAACTCATATCAAACACAGTTCTATTTAATAGTTCCATTTCCTAACTTAATATAAAAATACACCAAAGTTGAAGTATTTTTTTCAGAAATACATTTAGGATTTCTTCAAGAAAGACAAGGGGAAAAATTAATCTACTGTTATCTAGTTCACTAACACATTAAATAAATTTACAGTTCTTCATTTAAACAGTTTGTTGGATTTTTTCTTTAACCCGTCACTCCAGAATACATTTATTGAAAAAAGTCAGTAAATAAATTATTCTAGACTTCTTTAAAAATACATCACTCACATCATCTGTCATAAGCGTTGCTATTGATCTTCCAATTTCATGGTACTGTGGAGCTTTTCCTGCTGGTCCCAGTAATAAAAACAAAAAGCTGTGGAGAAAGCAATTGAGGTGAATACAGCTGACTCACTGGAATACACTCAAAGGGTTCTCTCAAGCTAATATTTAAAGAAAATGTAGCAGTGAAGTAAAAATATGTTCTTCACCATTTCAAATTTAATAAGACTGTTGCAAGACTAAGAAAAGACTCGTCTCAAAATCATTAATGGAAGGAACTTGAATCCTGAATCAAAATTACTCCAAAGTCTTCTTAATTAAGCTCAATTTTTCAACTTCTTACAATGCCGTAAGTGTAGCAGAAATCCACAGGCTAGAGCTCAATGAATATTTTCTCCAGATTATAAGCTTTTCTGACATTCCCTCTGGCAAAGATCCCTTAAGTGAGGCCCTAGGAGCTTTATGACCTGTTCTAGTCTCCCTGATCATCACCTCTTCACAGGAATTTAAACCCCTCTCACTTGCAGTGACTGGGTACATCACACAGTACATACTTCAGGCAACACACTGGACATATTTATATAGTCTTATTCTTGTCCTCTGCCAGTGGAATTAAAGGGAAACTGCATTTTGAACACCTAAGAAAAGTAAAAGTGACATTTCGGGAAGGGAATCTGATCTGGGGGTGGGTTGCAGAGTATGTTAACAGACAGTCTCTGTATTTTGTATTTCCAATTACAATAATAGTTATCACCAAATACACACATCCCCCCAAAAAAACAGTCCCTGAACCGGATTAGTATCTTATAAATTCAAAAGGATACAAACCAAAGAGTGAACCTCGGTAATTCTCTTCACAACCTTCTCGACTTGCATCATGAAAAGTTCCCAAGTTCAACACATTTGAAAAAAGTAGTGCTCTCTTTCACCTCATGCTACAAAAAGCTCAATGCTCTTTTTCCTATTCAAGTTGACTACCCTAACTGAAACTGAGATTGCATGCTCAGAACCAAGTATGCTATTCTACACCTGCAAGTCTATACCATTCTGAAAAATTTAGGCCAGGATAATTTTAGCTACATTAAAACCATAATCTGCATGCAGAAATTTTGGAGTTTCCAAAGCAATATTATAAGCACTAAAGGTCAACTACCCTCTGAAAATTCCCATATCTATTCATAAGAACACTGCCAAAATTACTTTTACCTTACGTTAGAGTATTTAAGCTGGAAGTTACCAAGATTAACAGACATTCTGATCGCTGTTTAAAACATTAAAAAAGACACCCCACCACCAAAAAACATATACAAATTTATGCAGAACACCACAGAACAGCCCAATACATCAACATGCACAGAAAATGAAGCGTCATTCATGATGACTGATTAAATGACCTGCTGCTATCTTCATTGTGGGACCTGCATTTTGACATTTCAATCACCTGTGGTAAACACATCCACAGTACACTGATAAGAATCATCATTTTGGGGAGCTGGACTGGGTGTACCAGGCTGGATGGTGTATTGCAGATTGAAAACCAATTCAGTTATCGGCTGCAGATCAGTTACCCTAGTGTTGATCATGTAGATTTGGGCATACAGTTTAAAAAAGTAAATTTTTCCACCACCTAGGTTATTCATATGCAGCATATTTTTATACAAAAGCAGAGCTTCAGATCAGATGGACTTTCAGACTTAATGGACGCTTCCCCACTGTCATGCTGTGTTGTGCTTGAAGGGAACTGTAACAACCTTCATACACCTCTTTAAAGTGGCAACAAACGCTTGGAAGACTCATTGCTTTTATTCCAGGTCAGCTCTAAGTTTCAATTTCTATAGGTCAGCTCTAAGTTTCAATTTCTATACTTCCGTAAAACAGCAGTGTTATATACACTTAAAGCATTCAGAAAATTTTAGAGTGGATCTCATTCCTTCAAATATTGCTACAAGTGACTGGCATCATGTTAAACAAAGGCCTACATTTCTTAAGCTTAATTGAGTTTGTATAAAAATTTACATTCATTTGAGATCTTTAATATTATTATCATCTTATTCTATAAGTAAAGTCAGACTCTCCAGGCATTTATTTACCGTGTAGGAACCGGAACCTCTGTGAGACCCGAGAGAAGCACAGCCGGGGAGAGCCTCACAAAAGCAATAATAGGTCTTTCTAAAAAATTTACTTCTCCCACTAACACATTTGACGCTTCTGCTCCTGAAGGTATTTTCCTCATGAAGTTCATATCAACCTATTCATACAAAGATGAAACATGTGTTTATTCCCTTACATTTTTTACCAGAAATTTTATTAAAGAATTGTGATTTTATCAGCATTTAGTAGGTATTTATGCTACAAAGAAAAATAAAAAAGCAAATTAAATATTCCACAGTACAGAAAAGACAAACATATGTAGAAAATATCAGCCAGCCAGCCAACTAATAATAAACTGTTTTCTACAGGTTAGAATTACTACCACCCACTATTCTCTAGAAGACTCCAAACTGCATAACCTCCTTTCTAATATTACTCATCACAACAAACATACCATGATAGGACATAACTTCACAAAATCTATGCACAATTAACTAAGGAGAGTTCATGTAATTACACATGGTTTCTAGAATGCAATTAGTTATTTCACAGCTGCATAGTTCAAATGTGCCATAATTTTGAAAAGTAATTTGTATATTTTCATCCATAAAGAATATGATGGCTGAAAATCTTAACTGCACAATTTCAGAAGAGCATTAGAAAATGGTACAGCACATGAACTCTGCGTTCACATACATACACACACACACAAGTACCAGTTACATTGCTACCTAGAGAACTTACAGATGGCCTCTTGAGTCCCACACCAAGTGTGCCACAACTACAGTGCCAGGAGGCTGACTCCTGCCCAACAGGAGACAAGGCAGGTGTACAGAAGGACAGGCCAAGCAAAAAGACAAAAACTGTGACAGAGTAGCAGAAATATATGGCACCTGCCACAATTAGATGAGAACTATAGTGTAAGTTAGCTTTCTTTAAATGTAATTATTTAACTTGGCAAATTGATTTTCTTAGCATGTTCCACAGTACAAACGATACTCCAGACTGAGTTATACACTAAAAGCCCAGCAATTTTAAATTATGAAAGAAATACAAGGGATTTAGAGTATCACACAAGATTTCCTTCACAAACCGTTATACGTTCCCAGTGTAGATTAAGATGTATAACTTTTGTACAGCAAACCCACAAAACATATAAAGCAAATCCCCTTTAAAAAAAGGAAGAAAATCAGTCCTAGAAAAAAAATGTTGCAACAACATCTACAACATTGGTTTCGTTAAAGTCTTTATAGCAGATCTGAAAACATCTCCTTCTGCACAAGAAATAGAGCTACTGTACTCCTGAAGTTACCCAATACTGAAAAGATCATCAACAAAATGGAAAATTCAGTGCCACTGGGAAATGTTAGCCTACACCACATTCTGACAATTGTACATAAAAGTTATGTCTTCATACACGTCTTGTGTACACTAGTACACGTGTATATGTATGTGTCTTAGTTGTAGCTAAGAGGAAAGTTACAACTACCACATTTTTTGCCACATACTTATTTTGTGTTAAACATTAAGGTATTTTAAGTTATTTACCTTGCTGAAATCAACCGTGCTGTTTTCTCTGCTTCCTCCTGTCCCAGTACCTTTAACATCTCCACTTTTCCCAGTGTCTAGATTTCCAGGTGCTGATTGTGGAGATGCTAACAGCCCTAAGTTTAAAAAAAAAAAAAAAAAAAAAAATAAAAAAAAGGGAAACCAGAGTTCAAAATGTGTATGAAGTGAAATGAGTATGTGACACTACCAAAACTCAATGTGGCAGCTTGCTTAAAGCAAATGTGCAAGTTATTCAATAAGTGCCCTACATTAGTATCATAAATGCAACCTTAACAAGTCATTGTGTTGTCAAAATAATGACATAATTTAAAAAAGTAAATATTGCCCAAATGATGGCCATTTGCAGAACAGTCACCAGAAAACAAGAGCTATTTTAATTTCAGAAAAAGTAATAACCGTTAACATTTTAATCTTAACAGCTCAAGTAATTAGTAGATAGCATCTTTGCTGTATTTAGTAAATCCTCAAACACCAAAAGCAAACACCTCTGCTATTTAGACTGCTGTGCAGCAGTTATTTCAAAGGTAAAATACACAGCAAGCCTCAGGCTACAAGTACAAGGAACAATACTCTGGTAGTTAGCTAACTTGTAGGAGCAACTAGTGGACTACACTAAGGACAGACTGCTTGCAAACTCTGATTTCAATCAATAGACCAAAGCTCTAACTACTGCTCTGACCAGATGTTACTATATGAAATGCTCTCTCTACCACATCAGCATGTACAATGAAGTTACTCAAATTAAACTAATAGCTTCCCTCTACCATCTGCACCAACACAAAACCATTTTATGTAGCTTGCTATGCCACCGGCAACATGGAATTGCAGGGTCAATGAAGGGTGCAAAAGGCAGCTAACCCAGGTGTTCATAGATACTGAATTCCATGCTGCGCCATGGTTATCCCTACCCAGCTACCATTTAAAAGCTGGCCTGGGCATGCATAACCAAACCCAATCCCATTTTTGGATTACAGAGCTTTTACTTGTTCAGTTTAACATCCACTAGAAGTGCATTAGGCCTTGCTTGTCTACACTAGACGTTTCAGATGCGGTGATAAAACACGCTTTAACATGCTTTCAAAACCACATCTAGACAAAGACTAAAAGTCTACACTTTGTATGACGTGCAGAAAGTTTGTATTCAGGTCAAGCGTCACTCTAATCAAGATAAAGTTGAAGTCCTCACTGGTTACCTTTTAGCTATTGTTCTGTCATAACTACTGCTACATAACTAATTGCATCCTTCTGTTTATAATTTAGCAATTTGACACTTTTTAGCATTTCAAAGGAGAAAGGAATTCACTTAATTTGATCCCCAAATTTATCTCCAGAAAACTCTTTCAGAGTCATTACATCAATGGAAAACACGCAGGTCCAAGCATTTACCAATAATTTTCCAATAAGGGATATAAGTGGTGTGGGTAGTTTTTTCTGAAGCAAAACCAAATCAAGTTTGTAAATTGTAATTACCTGCATGAATCCTAACATGCACAAGTAACTGGCTAACACTGTAAACACTACATTCAGTTAGCTAGATCAAAAAAAAAAAAAATCACATTCTATCCTTCTGCTCCAAGATGTGTGCACTGTACTTAGTTATTCTTGTGAATAATCAATCACCTGTGAAATCAGCTGTTCAAAGTATTTAACTGCATAACACTTAAGATGTTTGTAGGACTAGAAACAGGACAGAAATTTTAAACAGTTGCTGCAGAAGACAACCATAATACAGATATTTATACATGTAAACATTTTTCACTTCCTCCCCCCCACACACATAAAGGTAGCTGAAAACGTGTATGACTGATGGAAGATGAGCAATAATGCACCACGTTGCACTTCCCACCGTGTGAGCAAGAACAATCAGAGACTAGAACAAAAAGTGGAAAGACAATCGAGAGTGACAGGGAATAAAAATTCCACGTATTAGTAAACACTATTATATCAGTGCTGAAGCGGCACTGATTCTTACGAAAGGCTTGCCTTCAAAATGTCTCCAACCAGTCACAGTGAAGGTCCACAAGCTTTGGCACTGATACAGGAACATTTATCTGATCCTAAACCATGTGTAAATAGGACAAACTGCTGCACTCACATGACAGTACTGCTTACAGGTTTTTGGGCCTGAGCAAGTATTTCCATATGACAGTGCACTTCGTTACGCCTATCAATCAAGCTGACATTTTCAGGGAAACTCAGAATAAAATTATCATCTCCAATAGCAAAACACTTTTACTCATATCTCATATTAATAAAAGATCTTATTTCCTTCTCTTCTCCAATGCAGTAGAAACAAACTGAGGCAACTGCTAAAAGGAAGACCACCAAGTAGGTTTTCCAAGTTGTGTGA
>VXBW01007863.1:1112932-1148051 GCA_013400375.1 Thinocorus orbignyianus
AAATCACATTCTATCCTTCTTCTCCAAGATGTGTGCATTTAGTTATTCTTGTGAATAATCAATCACCTGTGAAATCAGCTGTTCAAAGTATTTAACTGCATAACACTTAAGATGTTTGTAGGACTAGAAACAGGACAGAAATTTTAAACAGTTGCTGCAGAAGACAACCATAATACAGATATTTATACATGTAAACATTTTTCACTTCCTCCCCCCCACACACATAAAGGTAGCTGAAAACGTGTATGACTGATGGAAGATGAGCAATAATGCACCACGTTGCACTTCCCACCGTGTGAGCAAGAACAATCAGAGACTAGAACAAAAAGTGGAAAGACAATCGAGAGTGACAGGGAATAAAAATTCCACGTATTAGTAAACACTATTATATCAGTGCTGAAGCGGCACTGATTCTTACGAAAGGCTTGCCTTCAAAATGTCTCCAACCAGTCACAGTGAAGGTCCACAAGCTTTGGCACTGATACAGGAACATTTATCTGATCCTAAACCATGTGTAAATAGGACAAACTGCTGCACTCACATGACAGTACTGCTTACAGGTTTTTGGGCCTGAGCAAGTATTTCCATATGACAGTGCACTTCGTTACGCCTATCAATCAAGCTGACATTTTCAGGGAAACTCAGAATAAAATTATCATCTCCAATAGCAAAACACTTTTACTCATATCTCATATTAATAAAAGATCTTATTTCCTTCTCTTCTCCAATGCAGTAGAAACAAACTGAGGCAACTGCTAAAAGGAAGACCACCAAGTAGGTTTTCCAAGTTGTGTGATACAGAAATTTATCTAGTCTTACCAAGCTACCGAAGGGATCATTAAAAATAAACAGATGTCTTTAGACAGCTACACCACCTGCCTCCTTCAAAAGACAACAGTGGATTGACTTTTAAGTAAATTTGGATTAATACTGCTTAAGATCACTTAAAGTGCTTATAACGACACCTGCACTACGGGTCATGTGTATTTTCTAGCCAGCTACGTTAATGGACATTATCTACCGGAAAAAAGAAAGCAAGAACACAAATATTTGCCTCACATCTCTGCTTCAGTTTAGAAAAAATATTGGGGAAATAAGACAAGTTCAACACCTAAACATGACTATTGCAATACAATTATGCTTGTATAGACAAAAACTATGAAATAAAGAACTTCTTATTTAAAAGCAAAATCATATTTGTATTTGAGAAGATTAAAATAAATAATGAAAATTAGAATGAAAATAAATTCCAATTTTTGGTGGAAAAAAATTAAATTATTCCTAGAAGGCAAATACGTAAACCTTTCTGAACTACTATATTCCACAAGTAATTACTGTAAGAGCAAAGTTGTTCTAACTACTATTTTACTCAGTTTTAAAGTACATTTATCAATGAACCAAAAGACTCCTTAAAACAGGCTGCTTTGCTGTTGCTCACAGACATTAAGAAAGCTTAATGATGCTGGTGAATTAAGAGTGTTCATCTTTAGCTCTGACAGCTCTCTTCTCAGCTCTACCTATAGAGTTCATTATTCAACAGTTTCAAAGATGGGAAAACAAAAGTTGTTCTTCAACAGACGATGAAAAAAAAATTATTAAAGAGAACCCTTTGCCTGGCTGACTCACTATGAACAGACGACTGGCTGATAGAAAGTAAGTTCAGTTATCTTCCAGCTAAAGACTAAAAAATAAATAGCACAAGGCCGAGGACAGATGAATGCTAAACAGAAGAAAGCCACCTATTAGAAAAGTGACACAGTTCCTAATGCTCACAGGAGGCAAACCCAATTCAATCATACAGACATGGAGAAAGGTTTCACTATTCTGAATTACTAGAGGGGTAATACTATCTATATATATAAGATTATATATATATAATATATATNTATGGATTAACTGGGAAATCATCCCTTTCAGATTTTTACTTTATGAGAAACATCCCCTTGAGGCATAGAAGTAATCTGAACATGGCTTGGAGATTCTGGTGGAAAGCTTTATTAGTGATAATAATAGCATCACGTACTTGATCTTCATCTGTTTGCCTTCTCTTGGGTTCTAAAGACTTTGGGTCTGGTATGCTGTCACTATTGTCAGATAAGTATAAAAATGAGAACTGGAAAACCAATTACAGTTGTTATTTTACTTCTGGTTTCTAAATACCTTTGAAAGATCACCCATGAGAGAGAATGATCTTCATGCGAACTCTCTTAATTTCCCACAAAGAAGTCAGAGAAAGAGTTTTTGGTTTGCTTTCTGAATTTATGTAAGGATGGGGCCCCTACTCAAACGCAAGAAGACAGCCTACAACAGTTTGCTCTTTATTTTTCAGTGACTTCAGTGCAAAATGTGAAAAGGCAGATAACCACATGCTGACATTTCTGTCAGTATACTTTCACTGCTCTGCATAACAGTATTCTCTTACTTATTAAACAAGCAAGGAAGGAAAACAATAAAAGCTTCACTGATGAAAGAATTGAGCAAAATCAGCTTCCCTCCCAGTACACAGAGGCATAAAGCACATAGACCTACAAGGTAGATTTTGGCAAGAGAAATATCTGGGCAGGAGAATTTGTTCTTCAGATAGGAGGACTGTGAAGACTAAAATGAAAGGTGATCTCCTTTTAAAAACACAACAGAAGAGTCCTGACCTATCTAAATAGGTGATAACTCTGCAAAAGTGGAGTATAGCAACACGTATGCAGAATGCAGAAGTTATGAAACCTTTACTAAAAATTATTAAAGAAACCTTCAGAGCTTTGCACCCTTTCTCTCAAATTATCTATACAGCTACGTAACTTTTTCATGCAAAGAACAAGAGTTTTGCAAGACAAAAAAATTAACAACTTGCTAAGCTCTGACCTACAATTATAAACTCTTAACTACCTTACCCTATTTTGCATATCAAACACAACAAAGTAGTATCATCAAGTAACTGATACTGAAGCAGTGCATAGGGGTAGCTATCAGGAAAGGGTAGGGGAAGAGAACCTACCAATTCCATCATAAACTACTACTGGTTTTAATGGTCTGGGTTTTAAAAGCACAAAAAAGCTAAAATAAAACTGCTTAAAAAGACTTCATGATACACCTCAACTGCAAGCAGCACTGGTTATTGTATCCTTCCTAATTCTTTTCATATTCATCTCTAATACTTCACCATGCCTTCAGCTGTAGCTATCTCAGGGTATCAAACACTGGTTTAAAATATTAACTCAACCACTGACAAAAGCAACAAAGCAAAATCTGACATGTACTATAGGTGAGTGAAAGGAAAAGGCCACCATTTTTGACATTTTGCTTATGAGTTATGATTTAAAACCATATTCCTTTTTAATTATACAAATTAAGGTTAATTAAAGAATTTTTTTTTGCTGGCTTTAGTTAAAAGCTAAATAGTTAAAAATGCCAAACAGGAAAACAGTCACAACTGAGAAGAAACAAAACATGCAGGCAGAGGTAACAGTTATCATATTCTTTTGTGCCCAAATTATGTGCCAAAAAACATCGCAATGCAAGTGATCCAGATCCAGAGAGCATCACACATGGACAGCTTAAATTTTGATAGTTGCCTGGTGTTTTGTCAACATTTTCCTCTGTCTTCTTTTCCTGGCTTTCCTGCACTTCTAAGTCCTCCTCAGGTGGGTGGATTATTACTGAAGGAATATCATCACTGGCAGGTGACACCAGCATTTCCTTGCCCTGAAGTGGACTTGGCTGGGCACCTGTGGTTGGCAGGTGGCTGCAGGTAGGACTGGAGGGTGGTGTGTTTTGAGGGGTAGGTACAGGAGTTGTACACCTTGAGGTTGCCGGGGTTCCAGCTCTTGAAGAAGGAAGAAGGTAATTGAGAAGAACTGACAAACGGTTTTCTCCTCTCAGGGAAATATTTGAGGCAGAGAGACCTGTTCGCAAAGAGTGACGGGAGGCTGAAAGGCCTTCCCCTGAGATAAAACAAATTAAACACCATGAGGCATACAATGGGGATACACTAGAAAAAAAAACAAAACAAAACCAAAAAAACCACAGACACCAATATGCATTAACAATTTACATCATAAATTGCAAGCTTTACGGCCCAAAAGTGTCATACTCATGCAAGTAAGACAAGAGATAAGAGCAAATCCAATTTCAGACAGTAGAAAAGTCAGAAATTACTGATGAGCACTAATTAGAACACCAAATGTGTGGGAGAAAATACTATCTTAAAGTCAGTATGGTTTGTTAATATTAAAAAAAAAAAAATTCTCTCTCTTGAAACTGCCTCTTTAGTTCCCCTAGAATTTCTAAATGTAAATTGCACAATAGCTACCTTTAAGGCCATCCAAAAAAAAAAAAAAATCATTAGCAGCCATAACAAGATTTCACCATTAACTACATACAAAGAACTGTTAATTTCTAAAATAAAAAGATTTCAAAATGAATGTGATCGAACATATCGGATCATGTCAAATGCACCTGTCTCCTAATATGAGTCTTGTTTTAATAAGGAGTTTCCTAGCCAGCTGTAGTCTTAGTGCATAGTTTTGAAGAGGGCATGAGAATGAGACAAATAGTCCCTCCTCCATTACTTCTTGCTGTCATTTACCAAACATGCCCATTTGCCTAAATCAAAACACATTTCTCCAAAATCCACTGTTACTTTTCTTGCCTTATCCAGTTTGAATGTCCCACCAATTTCATATAAAGAGAACATAGTCTTGTCATGGTGTCCTCAGATGTAGGTTTGCAATAGATTTCAGTTCTTCCTTAAGCAGGAAGAGACACTGTCTATCCTTCTATCAGTATTTCCATTAGAAGGATTAGCAACACCATTCCTTACATTTACCACAAACACTTTTCCTGGTTCTGGTTCCTTTAGAGGAGTACTGCTTTCTTCTCCTACAATCCCTGAGAGCAAAAATGTGCTGTTTTCATACAGCATGCCATCAAGCAAGGAAACACCAAACTATACACATTTAGCCTCACACTTATACCAGGCACTACAGAGACTAATACACTGAACAACCATAGAATAATTTACAAGAAGGTACAGAAAATATGCCGAGGTAAAGGTCATGCACATTTCCCACCTCTAACAATCTAAGAATGGATCCTACAAACTTGATTTAAATTAAGAAAGAAAGTCTCAAAGATCAACTACTAAAACTAAAGTCCTGAGAAGACGTAATGACTAATAAAGCAAACTGGTTGATTTTGTCTATAATAACAACAGTAATAACTAGACTTCTGTCAGTGTATCTGTGATACTCATGAACATGAGATGTCCTAACACACACTGGCATAAAAAGGAGCCTAAAAAGTATTATGCCCATACGCATGCTTGGTTTACCAGTTTATTAGAGACTAACTCTAGGATTATAAAGAAAAAGGTGAATCAGTATAGACTGGCAGAATTCATCATGTTATATCGGTTTCTTATTTCAGTATATATCCCGTATTCTGTTGTAGGAATAATATTAAGAATAAAATGCACTGGGAAAGTGAAGTGATACATGAAAAGTAACTGACAAGCAAGAGACCTTGAATACAAAATTCTCAGAATTACAGTTGGGGATGCAAGTGTTCAAGGATGGGCAAAACTCAGGTCATGTGAAATTTTCTAGTTTGCTAAACAAAACAGGAAAGTCAGAAGTTACAGATGAAATTTCACTCTTATAAAAAAAAAAATCTGTATTTTCATTCTAGAAAAAATAATTCTAGATCTATCAGGGAAATATTTAAGCATGTATGATATATTCACTAACTAACAAAAAGTATCAGCAAACTTGGATGTTTGCTGGAGCATGTACGTACGTATTGAACTGAGAGCTCCCAACAAGCACTTAACTAAGGGGAACACATTCTAAGTAGTGAGGTATCTTTCAAGACAGGAAAGGAACTTCAACTTCAAGGAAAGTACTCATTTAATGAATCAAAGTTCTCAATAAACTAAAAAATTTCACTTGAAATTATGTGTCTTTGTTTTCTTTTCCCTCACATCAACTAAGAGCAGAGACAAAAACAGAGGCCATAAGAAATACAGGAATAAAAGTATGCTGCTCTGCAGTATCTATTGCTATTTGGACTTTGGAACTGGATGTCTAGAGTAATATGTATTGCTATTCCTGAATATTTTCAGAAATCGGTTCAATAAAAGATGTGGAACAGCCTATAAAAATATTACAAATACCTTTCTTGGGTTTGGAGTCATCCCCCATCCCCCCCACATTAGATAGTTCTCTACAAAGCAAGGTAAAAATAAACAGTGCCCTAGCTAAAAGTAACTTCTTCACCATTAGCATAACGAACTTTTTCTAGTCATATTAACATAACAATATTGGATTAAACCACAGTAACTGTCAGCACCACTGAACTTATGACATGACCACAAAGTAAATCTCCAGTATAAAGACTGAATAAGCAAACAAGATCCACCTGACGAACATATAAAGCTATGCCACAATGCTGAAATTCTTCAAACATTACACATTTCATTCAAGTATATCCTAAAAAAACATCAGGATGCATGTAGGTCTAGGTTTATACTTCAAAATAATAACACATGCAACTTGTGTACAGGCACAAGTAGAACGTTCGAGTAAATTCAAAAATATACAGGAACATCATCCACAGCTACCCACAGCACACACTGATCATTAGTTCTTTGCTTATCAAGAAGGAAACACTTATCTGTTATTATCAGCTGAATTTTCCTCCATCTCCCAGTGAGAACATTAATTAACAGGTTAGGACAAATTGGATGCTACAAGTTATCTCACCATTTCGTTCAAGCAAGTGAGGGTCAGAATGTTTCTTGCCTATATCTGCAAAAGACCGAACCAGGGGAATCCGATTGCTGAATTTTTTCTCATTCTGATGATGGTGCCTTTTTAGAAGAGCCTCTCTCACATTCTCTCTTATGGATTCATCAAGCTGGCCAGAGGCAATCATGTTGTCCAAAACCATATCTACATAATAACAACAACAACAAAAAGGAAAATTATACATATAGTGACAAAATCTGTCCTTCACTACACTCAAACACTTTAGTTGCACCAAATAAGAAGGGAAAAAAAATAAAGAATCCATTAGAAAAACAAAAGTCTTTTCTTTAGCAAAGTCATCTCCAAGAATCCACAGGAAATTTTCAAAGATGTGACTAAACAAGCAAGTGTAAGAGTAGGGAAAGCACAACATGTGGCTCCAAAAGACTATTTATTAGCAGCATCATTCACCCTATTTTGCGGGTATACAACTATTCCAAAGTAAAAGTTATTATAGGATGAGACAAATTCCCTCATTTCTCTGTCCCATCAGACGCTCTAAATTCCTGAGGCTCTCCACCAAACTTCATATGATTTAGAAAAGGAAGCGTGAAACAAAAGGTAGTTACATCATCCAAATCTAACTAATCAGCTGTCAAACAAGCTCAAGTTTCGAATCTCTTGAGTATTCTCACATCAGGAAAGAAATCCTGCATATCCAGGAAAATATCTGATATGAATTTTTGGCCTTTTTTTTTTAATTACTATTACCAAAAAAACCCACAAACTCACAAATCCAATGCAAATCTATATAACAAAACTTTTAAAATATTTTTTTCCGGTCTTAATTGATATATTGAGAACATAACTGTATTGGGAAACTGCAATTTACATAGACGTTTTCACAACAAAAAGGTTATGGCTTAGAGTACCTTACAGACAAAACTATATGCAGCAAAGTCTCTGCTGGTACAAGCACAGCTTCTTTCTGAGATTATGGGCAACATACAACCTTTTGTTATAGCTTCTCAAAAGGAAGCCAGCTGTCTTGTCCCTCCTATTCTGACTGAGAATCAAGAATACCTACTAGGTATTCCTGGTTCAGTGAAACCAGGCAATACATTTGCATGCCAAAGATCATTATCCCACATGCTTTGTAATGGCACCTAAAATTAACTTGAAACAAATTCAAATTCTTAAGACATCCCACCTAGTTCCAAGTAAAATACCTGCTATTAAAAGAGTGCTGGTTACACAGAACTAAGCAATAACTTTTTTCCTTATGAACTGAGGTTATTGCTAAATTCAATTATTAAAAATAAATTAAGAGCCAAAACATTGCTTTTATAAACCATGTACTGAACACTCTCACTCAGCAAGTCAGGAAAATAGGAAGCGAACACCAATTTCCTGTGTGAATGTCAAAGATTTCAAAACAAACCCCCCCAAAAAAGTTTCAAGGACTGCTGAAGCTTTTAATGCCATAACACCTTGTCCTTCAAAATATTTTGGTCAGCCCTAAGCCTAACATGATTCCCAAAAAGGCATTCCACTTGTGTGGTACCTGTAGTGAGAGATACCAGGAAAATTATGTAAAACTAGCTCAAAGGCATTCAGGCTAAGCAGATATATATACATGTAAGAAAAAAGCCTTCAATGCTGATTTTATAGTATCCAAAATGGCCATGTGATTAGTGAGGACACTCAACATAGTAGGTCAAACAACATGTACAAAATTTATTTCTGCTCACCTCTTATAAAGGTGAAAAAAATACCAGATGTGCAACAATCAACTGCACTAATGGCATCAAGTTAACATCAGCTCAGTTACGATTAACAATTATGGTACTAAAGTGCACAAATAAGTCCTAAAATGTTCTGGAAGATATTTATATTTCATCTGTAGAAACAAAGACAAAGAACACATTCGGGGATTAGAACATAAAGGCAAATTCTGGGCCTAAAACATGTAATAAGGGAGGTCCTACTCATCCAGTGTAGCTCCTTTTAAGTGAAGTTTGTAGGACCAGCTCTTTACAATGAGGCGAAAAAATCTTCAGTAACATGCACATAGCCATTTCTTCAAGATAGAATTTTCAAGAATATAGAAAGACACCAACAAAAGCATCTCAAGTTATAGATTAAAATTTAGAAATAAAGTATTTAAAAACAAAAAAGTTTTGCTGCAACCTGCTATCTCATCTAGCGTGTTTGCTCTCATGTCCAACATGACCGTCCCGTTAAGAATACAGCTTCGCAGTTCGAAGAGACTGTGCAGAGAGAGAGTTGCTACATAAGGCTTGCTCCACCGATCACCACCATCTTCAACATCCTCTTCAAATTTTAGCCACCTGAAACACATACAGATATTTAGATTTCTCTTGGAAGACAGACAATTTGACAAGCAATCCCATTCTTCCCTGTGACTTCTGTATGATATGGAGCACAAAATCTCATCAACTCATACCAGTTTTCATTTCCTCAGACAACCCAACTGGTTGACAGTGGTAACGCTTTTATTTGGCTTTTTAACCCCATTCGGTTGCTTCAGTTTTCACCTATTTTTCTTCTCTGGTTTTGAACAATACTTGTCTATTCACGAGTTCCTCCGGAAAGTGTGAGACTGGGCCTTATTACTTGGTTTGCATATCTCAGTTTCACTGGTGTTTTAGGATTAGAAAGCTGTTTGAAACACATCATATGCAATGTTCAAGTCTCCTGGGAAGCCAAGTCAGATCTCTGAAAGCTAGGTAACACTAAGATGTGTAACTATAAATTGGTCTTGATTCAGACCAATAGGCATTATCTAAATTGAACTTCTGCAAATGCTAGCATGGAGTAAGGTAATTAGAACTGCCAAACACAGAAGAATTTATTACAATGCATATGTAAGAAGGAAGCAACTAAACCAATATGGGCCCAAAACAATCACAGCATCCTGTAATTTTCATGCATGCAATTTGTAAAAAAAAAAAAATTAATCGAATACTACTTAAGAAGAACATATGCAAGTACTCATTTTCTTTATATTTAAGTGAAAAAAATGACACTAATATATCAGCAATAATTTAGCAGAGATTTCCAAAAGTGTAAATACTGTGCTCCAGAGCTGAACACCTTTATTTATAACTAAACACAGTTGTCCCTTTCACAGCACTTGGCATGACCAGCTTTACGAGAGTCAACACACCACCAGTAAGACTGAGGGTCTCTTGAGAAAATATGGATTCTTCCAGAGTTGGACAGAAACAACTAAAGTTTTAATCTACTGGGTGTGAATTGAGTAAGCAAATCCTACAGTTCACGAAAATTCTGACCTAGACCTGGTTTGCAGTTGTTTGAAATAGAATCACTAGAAGATACACGTTGAAACAATCTAATTTTATTTAGCATACCTGGCCGTTTCTTTCCATTCATACTCTTCTCCATCCCTGAAGTAAAGTTCATCCATTTCAGTGAAGAGGTCATGGGGAATGTGTTCATCATCATCTTCAGTACCCAAGATGAATTGCACTCGTTGGGATGGCGTGTCTTGTAGGAAAGAATAAACTGAACAATTACTTCCCTTACACAAGAAACACCACGTAACAGTTAAACCTCCTGCTCTCAGTCAGGAATACGCAACACAAAATCCTCTTCAAGAGGGAGGAAGAATAAAAGAAAAAGAAACATGAACATTTATTTAAAAGGAGGCCCTTTTAAAATTTTTCACTGTTTCTGAAAATAAAGCATCTGGAAATTTGTGTTTATGTAATACAATTTCTTTATCTCTTCTAAAGATTAACAATATGAAAATATACAGCAAAATTTGTAAGAAAGTAAAAACTAATATACCAAAGGGCTAAAACCATTCTTTTCACTTTGAGAAGAAAAGAAATTATGCCATCATGACACAGACGCCAATTAAAAGGGGAGGGGAGAAGTTAACCAAAGAAACCCCCATAGGTTGCCAGAAACAAATACTCTGACTTAGAGATTGGTTGTCATAGTAGTAGTTCAAAATGTAGAATAGAGCTGGCTTTTTCCTTGGATTTTTTCCTTCCCCATCCCTCCACACACACACACAGAGCGAGTACCCAAGTACTCCGATTTTCAGAGCTGCAGATTTTTCAACGGTGAATCATTACTTATGTAGGATAGAAAAAATTATTCCTTTCCTCATTGCGTGGTTGGAGCACTGTATGTAAACTAGCATGACAAAACAGAAACTATGCGGCTAAAGTGTTGAGGAAACATTTTAACTAATGGAACAAGATCAGTAATAACTTGTAACAAATTTAACCAGCTTTTTCAATCAAATATAAGAAGCAGGCTTCACTGCTACGAGCAAAACTTCAAAAAGTGATGATAAAACCACATGATTTTAACATTTTTTTTTAATACCTATATACAGATCTTGTTTAAACTTAAGGAAGAGCTTTCAAATTACAAGGGTTCAATAATGAGTATACGCAATATTATCTTAAGGAAGTTCAGAGCCAGAAAATCCAGGCACACCTCAAAAACTTGACTTTGTTGACTGAAACATTGCTCTTACAGCTGCTAGATCCGAACATACAACTGTATGTTTCCACTGCAGAAAGAGGACCACCATTTAGATTCAGACTAAGATCTGAATTACTAATAAACTTCACTCAGAACTCAATTTTCCTTCTGCATTGCTGTTTTTTGCATCATTATCCAGTAACACAATTGTGAAATGAGCTCTTGAATACAAACAATATTCATTAATCAGAGAATACCTACACAGCAGGTTGTTTTTCCCCAAACGCAACATAATTCAAGAATCCTGCCATATCCTGTGTATCCAGGATAGAGAAAGGACCAGAAGAAATAAGTGAATTTCTATCTATTTAATATTATTTGCTGCGTCAGAACCTGTACAGCGAGACTCTACAAACATAAGATCAAATCATCTAATTTGTATTTAGATGGGGAAGTTTTGAAGATAAATGAAACTAAGAACTGTAGGAGAGAGGTAAAAGAGGACTTATCAAAGCATTTCCATTTCAAAATTCTTTTGTTTCAGGGAACTGGCCTCATGTAGAACATAGTTCTAGTTATAGAAAGGTGACAGTGAACAGCAGCGTCCATGCCTGAAGTGTAACTTTGCATGATAACTTTCCCATACATTACAGTCTAGGAATAAAAGAAGGTTTGGGGTCTTGAAGAAAAAGTAATGAGAGTACTGCCAAGTAATTTTGTTTCATAGAATGCAAAGACAAAGCTGTCATCTCTTGAGGATAAGGAGTGGACCTGGGGTACAGTGTCTGACCCAAAACTAAAAACTTAGTAGGCGGTGCAATTACTTTACTAACAGACAGCACGAAGCCCGAGGTAAATATTTTAATAGATCATTGATCAAATTACCATGGCAAATTCTGCCTTCACAGCTCTATTCATACTTTCAAAAATCTTGAGTGACAGAGGAAAGATAATACAAGACTACACAATCTGAAAAAAGGTGTCTAATTTAAATAACACCAATTTTTATGCTACAGGTAAGTATTATGAAGCTGTAGTCTAAACTATTCAGCGCAGGATGCTGAACATTCATGCAGACACCTGGATGAAATCTGACAGCTTATGATTTAGACAAAACAACCACAAAATCCTTGCCTGACATTAATTACAATGAGAATAAAAGAAGCAGCACAAACCAAACAGTATTTAAGCACAGAGTAATTACTACAAGTTTATTTTCAAGAGGCACAAAGAACACAAACAACAGATTCCTTACCATATGATGGAGATTCTCGGCCATCCTCTCTGTCAGCTTCTTTTTCTTTTTTTCTTCTGTGATGCCTGTGCCCACGATGCCTATGCCTTCGACGGCCCTGCTTTCCAAATGGGACATGAACTCCAATATACACAGCTCTGTGGCCTGTTTAAGAAATTTCAAAAGGAAACAATTAAACAAAAACCAACCTCCTGCCCAAACTTAATGTCTCAGTCAAAAAGACAAGGAGTTTGACAAAAAAAAAAAAAAAAAAACAAACAAACAAACAAACAAACAAACAAAAAAACACAACAACAAACGAGCCAAAAAAAAAACCCCCCCCAAAAAAAACCAAACCCCAAAGCACTTGGCAAAACTACCTTTAGTGAACTAGTATTACCAACTCAGTTGTAAAACAAGTAATACAGAAACACAAGCTTAACTCATAACACTGAGAAAAGCTACTTGATAAACACCAGGCCAAGGCAGAGAAATTACAGGATACTCCTCTTGTTTGCAGGGATTCACATCAGGATAGTGGTTACAATGGCAAGGTGTAGCATCCTAGTTCAGTTTAAGAATTTCATTAAGAAATTACCCATTATTTAGAGTCTGCAAGGAGTCTTCTTTGTTTGAATGAACTGCCAATAAATACTTCTTCACGCAGCACGTGACACATCTAGCAGAAACTGATATTCAGCTATACCATTAATTTAGTATCATGTTAGGAACGTAAAAGGAACTTTTATTTGGAAACACATCAAAACATCAAATAACTTACAGAGAAGACTGGGGGTTATTGTTTTTTTTTTTAATATTCTAGATTTTTTTAAATAAATTTAAGTAGTGCATCCTCAAATTAATATATACTGCTCTTTAAAACATGTGCTTTCAACACCTCTTTTTTTCCCTTTACCTTTCGCAGTAAGGCAATACCAGCACCAACACCTTTGCAAAAGAAATCAATCAGCAGACTGCTACAAACATATTAGTAATGTGTCTTCTGTAACAGTCCTGGTATATACAATAACCTTTCCAATTCCTTTTTAAATAATCAATCTCAGGAAGAGACACATTAACTACAAGCCTGGAGGTCAACACTACATACTTTGTTTCACAGTGTAGCAGAGTCATTACATAAGACTGACATTAACAAAAGGAAAAGGGAAGTGGTTTTCCAGCTCTCAGAGAGACGCAAATTCAGCAAAATTACAGAAGACAAGCAAGCCCTAGGAGGTTTGACTGTACACACACACACGCATGTATGTGCGTATAACACACACACTAGATTAAGAATATTGAAAAATTTTCTTGAATACAGAGCTTTAAAGAGATACAAAGTTGTAGTATGTCAAACATCCAAGAAGATAATGTCTAAGCCCACAAAGAACCACAAAACTTCTATAAAGCAGTATTTTTACAGTGCTACATGAGTAAGGAGACTAAGCAAAAGCCAGTAATAATGCATGAGTCAGTTCAACATTTAATTAATTTGGTCAAGATGCCTTTTCAAATTACAAAACCTGATTCTTGACAGACTTCCAACATTAGTTTTAATTAGAGTCGACCGATTGGCACTATGATCAAATCTGAAATTAAGCATATTAAAAGCTATTTGTTTCCCTGCAAGAGTGGAAAACAGATTACTTTCTTTGTGGGGCATTCATCAGCCCTGTTTAGAGACAGACTTTTCTTTTGTGAGCTTCTTCCAATGAGAACACTCCCTGCCCCTGCCAGGCAGCCTGCAGAATGCAATTCCCAGAGAAATTAATGCAAATGTGACACCTGAACATGAATCGACACATTCGGTACATAATATAATGAGTATCATTATCTACGGTCATGTTAGTGATACCATCAGGACACAATAATCATACGTACAGGGAAAGCAAAAAGTACTAGGTTTGATAACAGCTGCATTACTCACCATACCCCACTCACAGTGGCCTGGTACAAGCGAGTGAACCACCATCCACTGCAAATGCTGTTATCACCCCCCTACAATTTTTGCTTTATTTTACATATTCAGTTAGCAAGTATTAAACTACAGTCAAACCCTTTTATTCATCATCCAAGTGTTCGATTTTTTTGCAAGAATTATTTTTTCCTACAAGACATGCAAACTTTTTTCTAGTAAGAGTATTTTATATTATCAGCTTGTTTTAATATTCCTAATAAGACTGCTTTAAGCATGTGCTTTGCACACAAAAAAAACCTTGCAGGTGACTACTTTCTAGAAAATTTCAGGAATCTGAAGTTGTTCAAGATTTTTGCTTCCTGAAAAATCAGGTCTTCCACATTTTGGTCTCCTGCTGTTCCCACAAATTTAGACAAAAATTCAACACTGCTTTCTGTACAAAAGAACAAACAAAAATCCCATACCATATTTTTTTTCTCCAAGAGCCTCCATCTTAAACAATTCACCCTGGTACTACAAAAATTTGCACTTTTAATAGTGTGATCATTTCCACAGTCAAATCAAAGACCATGTTGCTGCATGGCAGAGAGGTGGAACAAGGAAACAAGTCTCTCTCCTGCTACAAAACTGCAGTCTGACTGATTTATTATTTATTTTTTTCAGTAGAAAAATTTGAAAGAGAGCAGATGCATTGCAAGGAAACAGGTAAAAGCCAGGGACAACTGAGCTGAAACAAGCAACAAACCAAAGGTGTTTTTTAAACAACTGACAACAATATCAAATTGCTTTCCTTCCCAAAATGCACCGAACTCTCAGCCATCCCTATGTCCAGGTGCCTAAGAACAGCTTCAAGGTGCACTGAGTTGGCTCTGCCAACTTAATTCTCAACCTGAGGAGCCAGTCCACTATCTACTGTATTACTGTCTACTCCAGAAGGGAAATTTAAAGAAAGCAGATTAGGGTACCACGAAGACGGGGGACAAGTCTAGCAATGGTTATCCTACCCCCTTCAGCCCACACTGCCTAGAAGCAATTACTCTGGGTTGCATAGGGAAGAGTGTGGCCAGTAGGTCAAGGGAGGTCATTTTCCCCTTCTACTCCACACTGGTGAGGCCAAAACTGGAATACTGCATCCAGTTCTGGGCTCCCCAACTCAAGAGAGACAGGGAACTACTGCAGAGTCCAGCATAGGGCAACAAAGATGATTAAGGGATTGGAGCATCTCCCTTACAAGGAAAGGCTGAGAGAGCTGGGACTCTTTAGCCTGGAGAACAGAAGGCTGGGGGGAGACCTTAATAATGCTCATAAGTACCTGAAGTGTGGGTTGAAGGAGGATGGAGCCAGACTCTTTTCAGTGGTTCCCAGTGACAGCACAAGGGGCAATGAGCACAAGTTGGAACATACGAAGTTCCATTCGAATATGAGGAAAAAGTTGTTCATGAGAAGGTTGATGGAGCCCTGGAACAGGCTGCACAGAGAAGTTGTGGAGTCCCCTTCTCTGGAGACCTTCAAGACCCGCCTAGATGCCATCCTGAGTAACATGCTCTAGGCAATCCTGCTTTAGCAGGGGAGTTGGACTAGATGATTTCTATAGGTCCCTTCCAACTCTGAAAACTCCATGATTCCGTAATGGCTATTTCCTCATGTAAACATTGCCTTGCAGGCAAATGTAAAACAAGAATCCCTTCCTCAAAACACTTCTAGGTATGCAAAGTGATCAGACTGCTACACCTGGAACTGCATTTTTGGACTAACGCAAAATGCTGATGAGCAAGGTAATTTTCATCTATTATTAAGTAAAATGCTTCACCAATACAATGTAATTCTATCGGATAACTTCAAGAAAAAAACTTCATGTTGAAGAAGAACCTCTGAATGATTTTCTTTTCTGGAGCAAACATGAGGGATGGCAATACAATAGATTAACCAAGAGAAGTTAGACTATTGCAAACAGCACCTTGTGAGTGCACCAGACTACTCCTTAAGAAAGGGACCATTTTTTTGGTACCACAAACATCAATAAACAAAACCCATCTCCACTACTACACAGAAAATCCAAAACCACTGTTCTTGAGTATACTACCATGATGACCAAAAAATATATTGCAGGTATATTCAAATCCAAAAAGCAAGGTAAAACTGCATAATAAATTTTGGACAAGTTTAACTTTAATTCTAACTCCACAAAGTAAAGCACTGAGAAGCCCTCTAAAAACAGAGACAGTTGTATTGAGTAGGTCTGTGTTCCCTTAAGATTCATTGTTCAAATAGGAATAATTAATGCTTACAGATGGACAAAGATTTACTTACAAATGCAATTTACAAGGGAAAAGAAAACACAGGGATTTTTTTTTCCTACACTCCCAATGAATTGGGCAAAACAACTTAGATCCCTTCACTCTGGCCAAAAAAAGCCAGAAAGGCAAGTAATATAAAAGCAATGGAGAAAAAGTTAATTCTAAAGAAGTCTGAATTCTCATTACTAGCATCAGTGTTATTGCTGGTATTGACCTTTTACATGTTTTTAACTGGAAAGATACAATTATATGACCTTCAAAACTTCATTCACACAAACATCTGTACTAGGGTACCATTCTGAAGCAAAGCTCGTTACAGAATTACTTTAAACCAATAATCAATAAAATTAGTAGACTCTCTGATGCTAAATTTAGTAATACAAAGCTCAAGAGATAATTGTTCATCTTAATCTAACATGACTTTATCCAAGCTTAGCTGTTCAAATCCACCAAGAGTATTTACTACTTAAGGTCCTTAACAGTATGAAACAAATTTAAACGTTAGGAGCTTGCTACATGTCTCCATCACATGGTTGGTCTTACTCCAAAAGTCAGTTTATACCAAATCCTATGAAATCAACAGAATAGAAAATGCTCTGTTTAAGTTCCCTGGTTTCTTCCCACAGCTCTAAAGAAAACGATAATAGAAAATTTCTAAAGGCTGAGAGAGATCAAAAACATGCATCCAAAAATACTCTGATGTGGGAACTCTGTATGCAAAATTCCACACAGAACTTCCTTTTTTCTAACCATCATTTTGTTAGCTAGATGCACTTTAAGCTTCATACAAAGAAGGACATTCTTCCCCATGTTAACAACAGAAAGCAAAGAAAATCAAGTTAATGTCTGTGTGAATTCTGAAATCCCGTTACTTAGAAATGTAAACTGCAGAGATCATATATTAATTAATTACAGTTGTAAGGGACATTTGGAGGTGGGCTATCTGGTCCAGTCTTCCTCAAACTGCAGCCAACTTCAAAACTGAAGTAATCTTCTTATCAGGTTGGTTAGGATGACAACCAGCCACGCTTTGAGTATCTGTAAGGACAGATACTCTACAGACTCTTCGGGTAACCTATTCCAACAGGTAACAACACACTGCATGAAAAAAAAATCCCTAAAATCCAGTCAGCATTTCCAATACTGCATCTTGTGACAAGAGTCTGACATGACCTTCTCCATAAGCTCCCAACCATCTGCTGAAGACAAAAGCTTCATAACAAGAATTACTTTTTCTCCAAAACTCTTCAATTAATAATCTGAAGCTAGATCATTTATTTTACATGGAGGCCTTTATTTAATCCAGTAATGTTATAATCTATCTTGTCCCAGCACAGTGCTTTCCAGTATGGGAAAACTGGAGGATCTGCAGGAGAGATCCTAATCTGTTCCTTAAACCCACAAAAAGCAAGGGCAGGGGAGGGGGGGAAGCAGCTGTTTGATGTCTCCTAACTCACATTCCCAAACACATTACCCTAGTAGGAAGCTCATGCCCTGACATTAATTCCCCTTACATCACAGAAAGTACTCGTATGTACAGAAAGAAGCTCAGTGAAATTTATTAGGACAAGTTTATGTCTTCTGTCACAGATCTGTTCCAAAGGTAGAAGCATACAAATAGGAAAATAATCTTAGGTGGACAGAAGTAAAGAGTGAAAAGAAGAAAGTCTTTTCATGCCCCAGAAACCTTCACAGCCCAAGGTCTTCTAGAAATATCCTCTGCTCTTGTGAAACTTAAGGAACAAGTAGAATTCCTTGTTTACACACAAGCACACACACACCATTTTGTTTAATTTTTTCTAATGAAAATTCTGGAAATCCGCTCAAGTCAGTAATCCAGTGAAAATTCTGCTAATTCTCTAATTTTCTAAATAAAAGGAATGTGGCATTTCTGAAATACGAAATTAAACACACAACTTAATATTGATAGGGAAGTTCTTAGTGTGAGACAAACTAAATATTTCAAAATAAACAGTAGTATTTTAGATTATTTTTATGAACTTCTCTCACGCAAAACGTACCCAAGAAAATAAAACTATTTTTAAAGAAATTAGTGTAGTAAAAGTGAGCATAAAATATACTAACATAATCTTGTTCTTCCATCCATGAATCCTCTACAAAAAGCTCCATTATTATGATGAATTCTTCCTCTGTGCTTTGTTAAAAGAATTATTTGACAAAAATTACCTCTTGCTTTCAGAATAAAACATTTAAAATAAAATTTTCTGTATAAAGGAGTAAAGAAAATTCCTTCACAGGACAGTTATACGCCATAGTTGAAGCCCAAAGAGTCTCCATAGTGCAGCATATTTCGAATTCTGTTAAACCCCCTGGGCTGTGTTCTGAAATCTCCTGTTGCTCCTAGTAATTAAGTATATCTGAGAATATGCTCTTTATACTAAAAATACTTGGACAGATAAAATTGAGAAGCGTAATCCAAAAATCTAGTATGCATAGCATACGGTAAAACAGCTGAGTAGGTGTGTTTTCTCACTACACAATGGAAGAGAGCATCATATCACGGTGACTGGCAGAAGCAGTAAATGCCAGATTTCTCATCACACACTGAAGTGATTTGTTTGTTTTTTTCTTAAAACCCAATATGAGTTGGTAATGGCAGCCGTAAGAGAAAAAATGCACTGAACACTTCCGTTTGACAAAATCAACAACATCCAAGAAGGCATTACCAGTAACTACACTAGACATGCCAGTAATAACAGTAACAGGAAAAGCTTAGTGCTAGCTGACAGAGCTACACAGGGATTTTAGCACATTCGCCCACCCCCAGGTCTTTGTGGTCCACTACCAGCACCAATCTCCCTCACCTGGGAAAGGAGCCAGCACTGGATACCTGTGGGAGGGGGACTAGCTGTCCTTGCATCCTACACCCACGTCAGACAGCAGTTAGGCCCCACAGTTTATCTGAGCTGAAGATTCTTGGTCCAGCCTGTCTCTGCAGCAGAGCTCAGGAAAAAGGACACATGCCGGAGATAATATGAAGGAGTTGTTTCTGCTGGTGGGGAGAAAACCTAGAAACACCCAATCCAAGCAGAAGTCCCATTAAGACTGAAGATTGGCCCTCTGTCCACTAGTGAAAAAAAACAGTGTTCTCAGTCCTTCATGGATGCACACCTTGTGGACACCCTGTGATCTTACAATCATTTCGCTGCACTTGTAAACTATTCCAAGAGAAGCATTTGCAAGGTTTTCCCACTTCACCAATGAGTCACAAATACGTTCTAATTACAAGTTTGATCCCTCTCTTGCAACTGCTGTGTGCATCTTTAAATGGATCCGTTTGCCCCCAAATGCATCTATTTCCAAATATTTTAAGATATTAAAAAAATATTACAGAGGGAATCTTGCCTCATGTAATGGTTACTCTTTCTGAGAAAAAACTAAAACTTTAACATGTTCTTTTTAAAATAAAAAAGCGTTCAGAAAAAAAATCTCACACTTTAAAAGCTTTAACTGCTGTGAAACTTTAGCTTTCAGCGCATTGCAAACGGAGCAGTCATCCACTCATTAAAACTTCTGGCATCCATCAAGTCACAGGTTTAGCCAGTTTTTGAACAACTGATTTAAAAGATATTTAAAATAGTAAGATAAATGTTACAAGAAGCCACCAAGAAACAACAGGCTGCAGAACTGAGCACAGCATCCTATTTCTTCTGCCTTATCTCAAATTCACTGAAAGTTCTATGTTTCATTTGGTAAAAAAGTTTTACAGCTGCACTACTTGAATAACAATTTTACATGTCTCAGAATATAAAACTGCAATTAGTTAACTTTTTATAAAATTTCTTATGCAGTCAGAATAGAAACATTACATAATGTTCTCTCGGACAAAAAGTTTGAAAAAAAAAAACAAACCACAAACGTTAGGACACCATTTATACCATGAACTTTTCAAAAGCATTGCTTCTATCTTATTATATTTTACATAAAATATTTACTTTACATCCTTATGGACCAGACATTTGTTTTGGATGTCATCCATTTAAAAAGAACTCTGCTTTCAGAAAATGCTAAAATTTGCAAGTACATTTCCTCAAATGGATTCTAAAGATTTGAGTGTAAGCAAAGTTATTGTGTGCTACAGGTGTTCTCATAAAGTCATTCAAGTTTAAACGCTGATTCACTTTGAAAAACCATTATAGAGGGTAGACAATGTGATTGAACAGTTCTGTTTGGTTTGGAGGGTGAAAATTAGACAATTCAAGGGTAGCACATTCAGCACTGCCTTCTATCTCTACATTAAAAACAGCTACATAAAGAAAAACACTTTGCTGCATCACCTCCTTCAAAGATTATCTTCACTTAAGGTTCAGTATTTGTATAAAGGTCTTCTACTTGAAATTGACTACATGAGAAGAGAGGCAAAGCTAAAATTATTTTTATGATTCCAACACATGTGCTGCAATTCCCATGCAGAATCACCTAAATTACTGAAGTCTGCAATTCCCATAAAGATCTATTTAATATTATGACGTAGGTGTTGCTAAGTCACTAAAAGCTGAGAATGTTTTCCATAGAGCAAAATAGAATACCATACACACTTATAAGTTGTACATACTACCGAACTTTTAAACAAAAAAAATCAAAATAATAATACTATTGTTATTCTAATGAGTGACTTAAAATATACGCAAAAATACTGACTTGGTTTCAGTATGAATAATACTATTCAGTCCTAACTCAGTCAGCAAGACTGTAAAGTTAGATAACGTCTTCTTTAGCAAGATAAAGCATCTTGACAACAGTCATTCATCAACTGTGGCATGCAGAAGGGCTCCTTAGCTCTTGAGACCATTCCACAAATAAGAAATTAACATGTGTGTAAAGGATACTCATTGAGAACATCTGTTTGTAGTATACTGAGTAAATTTCCTCAAAGGACAACTGTGGTATCAAAAATGCTAATTTATTTTTTTTTTATGTTTATATAATTGTTATCTAGCTGAAGAATATGAATTTTGGGGTGCACTGGTATATGCTTCTTTTTACACTCAGCTTGTTAGGCTACCATCAAGTAGCCTCATAATGTAAAAAAAAAAAAATTAAAGAAAGAAAAAAAAGAGTCTCTTGTTCTTAGTAACTTCTATTAAGCTTCACCTGACAGGAGCTTACAGTATGTCTTTCCAGTAATTTACATATAATTTAACTTGCAAGTAAAAACTGCAGAATTTATAGTCATCTATAAATACTGTGTTTGGCAGAATCAGAATTACTTCCTAAGAAATAACCCCCTGCCTCCACAACCACTACCAGATTAACTCTGAAAATTGTGTCTAGTCACTTACTAGACTAGGCTATGTCTAGTGCCATATTGAGTTCTAGGTTTACTCAATCAGGTTGCCAATCTTCCCTCTCAAAAGGTGGTCTGAAAACAGTTTTGATAGTACTTGTTAATGATTTACCTTTGCGATGAACACCACAAATAATAAGTTGAAGACAATCATCCTCTCTACACGAAAGTCTGAATATTGCATAAATAAATAGGACAAGAAGTTCTGAGGAATTTGCCTGCAGACTGTATAATGGATAACCATAGTAAAATACATCGTAACTGAATTTTCAACACGTGTGATGAAGGTGTAGCAATGCAGCCTAATTCCAAAAATTCACTTAATCAAAATTGCATTTAAAATTGTATTAGGAAAACATTCTCAATTTTTGTGACTTATAGAAAAGCACTGGGCACAGATGACATTTGTTTCTGAACAAGAAGGATAAAATGATGTAACCTGCATCAGGTACCAGCACAACTGGTGCAAGTGAGCATTTTGTTGATGTTGCATATGACTTAGAGCACCTCATATACCTGACTAGTTGTACTGTACCTCAATAGACATGTTTTCGCTTGTTCTCAGTTCAAGTCCAACTATGAACCAGGCAAAATCTTTCCAATTTAGGGGTAACACTAGAGAGAATGCACAAAAAGTGATCTGCAAAAACCATTAACGACTATATTATTTTTCACATTTTTCACATAAAAAGATACAACTTCATGAGAAACAGCATTTCAAAATTCTTTTTTCTGTTAAACACTGTTCTTTTCTAAACCAGTAAGGGGCCTCTTAAAGGTTCAAGCACTCACTCTGTAGTTTAAGATCTGCAATACACCTGTTCTATACTACCTAAATTAGTATAGCCTGTTACTGAACTCAAAAACGTAAATACCAAGCACAATTTTAAACAGCCAGCAGCTACGATGTCCTGCTGTTTTACTTGTGTTCACCTGCTCCTGTAAACCTTGTTTTCTTAAAAGATATTATAGAAACTATTCATGGGGTTTTGAGCAGTTGCAATTTATATGCATCTAAAAGGTAGACTAATAGTAAATCTGCCTCCTGAAAAAAATTTTAGCATTACATTCTACTACAAGTTGCCACGTAAGTTCTTTTAGTTGCCCAAAGCCCTTTCATAATACCAAAATAATTTTTAAGTTCTCATAATACATTAAACTGCAAACATTTGTAGACCAAGTTTTCCACTTAAGATATATAATATTTACTTCTACAGGGGACAATTTGTAGGATTACTTAACTACCCATCCTTATCAACTAAGATTAGCTGAAAAGCACTGAGGTTTTCTTGAAGTAAAAATAAGGCTCTAAAGCATGAAGGTATCAGAGATAATAGGGTCACTTGAAAAGTAAACACTACTTACACCTGCCACCTGTGAGAGTAGAGTAGCTATTAAATGATCTTAACTCTTGAAAGCTGCTTCTTGGATTTATGCCACAGAAAACCAGTCTACTGAGACACACACTCTTGACCTCAGATTGTTTCTGGAACAAGACTTCTGTTATGTATAAACTCTTTACCTCTGTTATGCCTGTATGTAATTGGTCAGCTAAGATTAACTGAATATATCCCTTGTCCCTTAAACTGTACCTAGTAAACGTATCCTCAAATCAAGGTGGAAAACTAACTACACAGTTTAAAAAATAGGTCCTGGTAATATCAAGCTAAACATATTAACTCAGCTTTAGGTAAACTTTCCTTAAACATGGTTCATAACAGAAAATGCCTTTCACAAGATGGCATGAGGTACCTCTACTATTCTTGCCTTACTTCCAATTCCTGACTTACTTTATTATTACTCTCATGCATTGCAGCTCAAAGAGTCTGGCATCACGTTAAGAACATGAGATGCTCTTAAAAATGTTATTTTAAGATGTTATTCCCCTTCCTAGCTCTTCTGTAAACTGACATTTGTTATTCCAAAGGAAGGCCTTAGAGTTTCAGTAAAGAGCAGTACCTTTATTTAGTACACACGTAGTCTGCCCATAATTGAAGTTTACCAACTCTACCCATTTCTTTTACAGGAAAAGAGTTATGAAACAAGTTAGCCTGTGCCTAACCTTTCTAACCTAAACACTGTCACTCCAGATACGTACCACACTTTCCCAACCACCATAAATAGAATGCAGAGTTTGGGAAGCCCTAGCCCCAAGATCTATTTTCCTCTTTAGCATCTCTCCCTCTTCTCATTAATATTTCATCAGAGAACTTCCAGAAAATAGAACTATCCAATACTGGTAACAGCAAGAAATCTTTGCTTTAGTATTAGTAGCAAAATTATGCCTTCTACAGCATCAAACCAATGAACATTAGTTTGCAAGGGCTTTAAAGCAGTTAAGTATCACCTGCCCATGCTGGCTCTAACAGGTTTGGTGCTTCACATCACAGCTGAATTAACTTGCTTCTTCTCCTTGAAAAAGAATCAACACATACACACTTCTGGAAAGATTCCAAATTCCTAGAACTCTTTTTCAAGTCACCAGAAAAACAAGTTGGAAGACTGGACTGAAACAGCTTCAGGTCTTAAAATACTTACAATACCTAATGCTTGACTACAGGTCTTCCTAAACCTACAAGAAAACATTCCCGTGAAAAATAATACTATCCAAAGGTTTTGTACTGCTTGCAGCCAAGAGTTCAATTTCTCCCTTTTTAAGACTTTAATAAAAGAATTAAAAACAAAACTGAGAAATCCTATATACCTACTCTAGTCATAATATCTGATAAATAGTGATCTCATAAACAAACAGAGATTTAAATTCACATAAATTTATCCTCTAAAACATCCCAGAGTCTAAAGAATCTCTTTTGGTGAATCTCAGAGAAGATAACTGTATGAGTCAAATAACTGTACTTACATACCTGTCTCTTTCGTACAGAAAAGAAAAAATTTCTTGTTCTTACTCGGGAACAGTTTGCGGTGATAAAAGTCAGAACACATGCAGTCCCTCCCACTCCCCAGTCTACCATTAAAAAAAAAAAAGGGACTAATTTTCTTACAAATATGTAAGATGCTACGAAATATGTGCAATTGCCAAAAATAGTGCCTACTGATGTGTGAAAGCATGCGCCTACATGAAGCTTCAGATATGTGATAATCCTACTGGAATACATTTTCTTGTCAGGTACTTCTTATTTGTCTAATCTCTATATACAGCCCTCTCGCATTGAGACACACTGGGTCGCTCAGTTGCACGGCTGAGAGTATGGTGAGGACAGTAAGGTCTCCTCATCTCCTCCTTTCAACACCTGTTATGTTGACTCAGTTGGTCATGAAACAGAAGCCTCAGATTCACCTTTAATTTATTCTTTGGCTGTGGGTAAGACAGGGGTATTTTCCACAGTCAGCAATACAAGTGCTTAAATTGCCTCAAGCAGCCTGAAGCCCCTGCCTTCCCACCCAGTATCGCTGAAGCACTCTTGTCAATGTGCTACGAAAGGGGCTGGGGAAGTGAGCTGCCTGCACGTTCCCATATCATTCTCGGTGGTTGAGGCATTACAGCTGTCCCTGCTGCCCAGCATGCTACTCCAGCCAAACGCCTGCTTCCCCTTAACCCCTGCCTCACACATGTTATTTTTCTGGGTCATCTCCCAAAGCAAACCAAGAGAAGGAAATGAAAGAAGACACGGCTTAAATCTGCACTGAAGATTCAACTGCAGAAACAGACACGGCAGTGGTTTCACCACAGCTCAACCCTATCTAAATTGACGTTGTTGCAGCCTCTGCCATTGCACCTCTCAGCCGCATACGCACGCTGCCTTGCTCTGCTCAGCACCAGCACACATCCAGCTGTGTGGCACAATGGTTTCCGGTGCTCAGCTCCTGAGGTCGGTCTTATTATTTTCCTTTGTCAGGGCTGCTACCTTTTCTACTGGTTTAACATACTTAACCAGGCTTATAGTTGGGTAAGACAAACAGGAGCATCACTACCAGACGGAAAGCAGCAACAACGACAAACAAATCACTTCAAGTTGTCTCTTGTTAGACCACAGTACAATAAAATATAAAAGCAACCTAAATCAACTTTTCTCACCTAGAAACTGTTGCTATAAAGGTTCTTTGACATTCCGAAGCAGCAACAGTCAGTATTGTCAGATAATACTGCTTAGTGAATCTACTGATAGTCTTCTGGCATTTTGCAAATGCTAATAAAGCTTCAGATCATTCTGTGTGAAAGGTGAATAAATAAGATTTTAACACTGGATCTCCCTAGCTTTTTCCTCTGGCTTCACTAAATAGCATCCATGAAATCTTCATTCCAATCTACTTTTCAAGTCAGTAAGAAATTGTGTCTTAGATGAAGTATCTGATTTTGCATTTTGCTACATGAAACTAACTCAATGCAGGATCCCAAGTCAAATAATGAAGACTAACAGGATTCTATAATGTTTTAACTGGCCGCAAATTGCAGAATGTACAGTTTACAGGGAAGAAGAACTCTTACCTGCTCAGACTCTCAGTATTTAAAGTGTGTGTGTGACCACAATCACAAGGATACTTAGATTTCAGAAAACAAAATAAACATGTCCATCGTGTCCCCTGTTAAATGAGTTTTGATACTGCAGAACTTGACATCATTCACACTGGGAAATTACTTACCAACAACAATCATGTTTTCAAACCCACAATCTCAGACACAAGCTTTCCTTGGAAAGCTGAATAAGTTGTCTCTTTCTTCTAATATTTTTGCTCTGACAGATTTGAATAACAGTGAGTATTTATTAGCACACACAGAGAAAAAAACAGTGCAGGTCATTTGCCATTCACCAGTTTTATTCCCAGAATTTCATGGTGGCCAAAAAATTCTAATTCCTTTTAGAGATATTGGTCGCACTTGAAGGAAGAAAGAACTTCAATCCCGATGCAAAAAAATTTTGTTAAGCAAACAGAAACTTACTCTCTAGTTCTTCTTTCTCAAAGTTTGTATTGATAGTAGAGCTGATTTTGCCCATATCCACCACAGCTTCTTCATCGTGACCCTGAAAAAACACGACACAAAGTTAGCTAAATAGAACTAATCTTTTCTAAATCCATATATTTATTCTGCAGTTCTGAGGCTGGCTGCTCAAGTTTTCTAAAACACCACATTTTCAGCTCTTAGAAACCACAAAAGAAAATGTCACTGAAAATCTACCCATCCAATTCTTTAAGAAAACACTACCCTGTATCGAAGAAAAAACTATAAATCAACAGATAGGCTAAACATCATGCAGTTTGCTTTTGCAATGCTCTCAATTTCATTGTATCAAAGATCAGGACACACATTTCAGACATGCAATATTCTTTATACATTCATCAGCAATGGATCTACTTCAATAAAATGACTGAAAAATTTATAAAGTTACATAAGGTAATATTCAGAGATCTTATCTCTGAGAGATCTCTCAGAACTCATCTGCTTAGGGGACAATTTCAATGTGAGATTTTCGAGCACAAATAAGCAACTTTTGTGAATCAAAGGTTATATAAAGAGGTTAAACTGTGCAACTTGGTGGTCCCAACAAGACCAACAGTTTTGGAAAGACCAAAAATAACTGTTTAACTTGGGTTTCAACAGACAGCTTGTTAACCACACCCCTATCTAATTCACATCTTTTTATACACCAAGTTAGAAAACAGCAGTTGCATGATGATCAGTTTCAGATTTCATTAGTACTGAAATCATACCATACTCATAATGCAAAAGCACAATATCTGAAACAGAGGTTCAAGGCTCATCTCTGAACGCATCCTCTAATCACATTTAGCATATCACTAAAGCAGAACTTTAAACACTGTCTTTTGCTTGATCTTAACAACAATAAACCCTAAAATAGCTGAACAGTAAAAATCTCAATCTCATCTCAGACTTGGCATCAAAGCAATATTAAAGTTGACTTTATCCAAATGTTTGCATTCCTTACAATACAGTGCATTTTTAACAGCTCACAAATTACAGCCTCCTGACAGAACTGGTTCTCCAATAGAACTGCTACCTAGCTAAGGGTAATGCTTTACTTTTCTACTAGCTATGTATAAGGGCAGACTAATTGTTAAAGAATACTGTCCCAGCTTTTTCTGCTCCCTTAGGCACACGCTTTTTTCATTAAGTCAGATCTATTGATTGTGAAGTCAGACACAAAGAGTTGAAGCAATGGGTTCGGGTATTTTGTGTTTTTAAACAACTTAATTAGTCTTCCATTGGATCAGTTCACCAAATTGACATTTTCTGTGTCCATATGACAGCTAGACCCACCACAAATAAATCTCTTTGATCACTACTTCTGGCAGCAGCCCACCAGTGTGTTTACATTGATCGACATGGGATCTTTCATGGTGAAAAAACAGAAACCTAAATCAAGAGTCTTATAGGGACTGGGAACTCTAACAGCATTGACATTCACCTAAAATTTCATCCTACAATTAGTCAATAGTGTAATGCTTTATATATAGAACAGGCTTATCATCTCAAGGGAAAGTAACAAGGATGAAAAACAACGTAACTGTGTAACAGCTACAAGCTAAAACATACTGTATGAACACCCACAAAGAAATACTTAGCACATAACTCCTTAGTCTTAATAAAAAACCATATTTACTATAGTGTATTGTGTGCACACACATCTTTGACTATCGAGGAAAGCTGATTAAAGAATATGAAGATGACAAATGGCACATACAGAAAAAAATTCATATATAGTTTAAAAAAAAAAAGTGAAAAGCTGTTAGACCACATGAAAAACAAAAGCAACTGGCACTACATAAATAAAGAAGACGCAAAAGACAAGAGTGTCACATGGAAGAATAAACCCCTGAAAACTAAATAAAGGTCAAATCTGAGCTGAGCTGTGTTCCTAAGAACAAGGTTTTCAAGAAAGGCATTAACACACTAATATAACTTTGTCAATAGTGCTGCACTGCCTAAGTAGAGTTTTCCATCCACCTTAGAAAAAGCAAATCTCCTGCACACTCCAGACAGCTAAAAAAATTATGAGACTAAACCCAAAATACATGGGCAAATCTGTGAATGTGTTACAAGGATCTATTAATAAAGACGTGGTAGAAATTTAGGAAGTTTTATGGTGATAAGATATGGGGAGGGCAGGGGAAAGTAGTACACTCCTCTACCCTACGCACCAAAACAAAATTCAAGAGCCCTCTAGAAGATGCCCTTAATCAGCCTCTGTCATGCCTCTGACAGCCATTCCAGAGGTAGGGAAAAAACACATTTGCAAAGTGAGTCTGAGCGCTTTACTGAAGATGGATTTTCCAACAGGGTTGAGAAAAGAAAATTTTAACATGCATAAACCCAGCAGCAAGTAACTACACAGCTGCACTAACAAGGTTAAGTTAACAATCTTCTGAGGCACCAAGTTAGTACAGCAAAACATTTAACTGCATTGGGAAGGCCATAACACTACCAAGGAGAAGCCAAGCATACTTACTTTCCAATATATTTCAGTGACACAGAAATAGAAAATTATAGCACTGTAGTACACTCTAGTTCACTGAAACAGATCCTACATGTTACCATAAAACTCAAAACGGAGATGGAAACAGATGAAGTATTACCAACAAATCCTCTAAATTACCTTAAGTGATTTATGAGAGAGGAAAAACCCCAGTTTTAGGAAAACTACTATCAAAATCTCTTCAATTAGCTTCATGGTTATAGCCACAGATGTCTAAACCATCCTCTCCTCAACTTCCCCCCTACCTCGCACCTAAGAGTCCCTTTTGGACACTTATAAGCTTGCCAAACACACAGGTTTTGAGCAATAAAGGAAGACAAATTTTTTCTCCAGATTGCACAAAGTACTGTATACCAGCAGAAAACTACATACACACTGCGGAAAATATACATGCAAGAAAAAAAATTGTATCTCCCAACATTTTTAAAGTGTACTTGCAGTATACCTTATACCATATATTATTAATATTTATTACTCTTTACTATATGAACAGAGGTACTTTGCCAACCTTATCCATACAGAAACAGCCTTCAAAACCACATCGTGTGAAAGTAACATGTCTCTTGAGATTAGATTACAGAAAGGCATGCATGCCCTTGCAAACCATTCTATCACTATCTAAAAGTACTCAACGTATGCAAAGACTCTTCCAAGAATAAACCATTAGCAACCACAAATATCATACATGAAGAAAGCATATCATTTACAGCCTTTGTTCAGAAAAAAATCCACAAAGCATCATTTTAACATAGCAATTTATGATGCCAATAGCAAATCCCACCATAAGATACTTTGGCCTTAGGTCAGGTAAAAAACCCAAACTAATTAAATACATTATGGAACTAAATCCAAACTACAGCCTTTTCCTTACTAAAAACAAAGCCTGGAGGGCATAAATTCCCAGTAATTATAGAAGATTTCCGTTGTCACTTCAAGGCACAAAGTGAGAGAAAACTGTTTAATTGCTAAATTAAAATGCACTTCCATTCTAGTTATTTCCTTTACTTTCTGAATAATTTTCCATATATAATCAAAAGGAGGTGGGATGGTCTAAAACTCAGCAACCTCCTTTTTTAGGCACAAAGACAGACTTCATCTTAGAGCAATCACTCATCTGCAGTTTACCCTTCATTTAATGTGAAAATTCAGATACACTAATCCCACAGATGCCCAAAAACCAGCTGATGAAGAAAAGCCAAAGTAACATTTAAGACTAACTTAGAACATACATAACTTTTCAGTCAAGAGACAGAACAATTGAGAGGGGAAAAAACGTAAGTAGCAACCAAGGTGCCCCAGGGAGAGATTAAGCCTTCACCTTTGGTTTGTTTTCTCACAAGGAGATGGTCATTTATAAAAAGAAAGCAAATTCAAATCACTTCAAGAAAAAAAAAAAATCCTAGTACACTGCATTAAAATACACTAAGCACACTTCTTCCTAACACCAAACTTGTTGATGTTTACAAATGTACTGCAGAAACAACCTTCCGGTTAAACCTTTATGTTCGGCTAGAGATGTCCACATATACTACAACATGTCTTTTCAGCTTTCCAGCTTTCCCCAGCATGAAAATGAAATCCCTTTTCAACTGTTGCAGATTAGACAAATTTTTCAAACATTCTTTGCTCTAGCAGAATCCCAGCAGCATTCCTCTTGTCATCTCTGGTTTTCAAATGCCTTCTCTCAGTCCAGGAGAAAGAATAATTCTCCTCTCATTGCAGACAAGTAACCAACCAGAAACTGTTTATTTACCTTCTCAAACATCTGCCTTCATTTAGGATGGTACAATTCTCATATCGAAAATAGTAGTGCTAAATGTTTTTTAAAATTACTATTTTAAAAAGTCAATCCTAAATTGCATAAATCATTAAGGAAAGCACTCAAATTTGCAAGAATTAAGTTGTCAACCTTCAGCAGCACGTGTTAGTTACCGTCTAGTGGACTGGCACAAATATGACGCACAGAATATTACATCTAAAGGAAACTTTCCACTGTCATCTGTACAAGCTCTTCTCACCATGCAACTTGCCTAACCTTCCACAGTCACATACACATGACAGACTTAATATGGGCACCTTGCCAAAGTGCATTACTGAATAACTGCTTCCAAGAGATCCAACTTGCCAGCAACACATTTTTAAGGTACTTGAAATGTAGTTCAATCAATTCATCCTGGTAATAGACAATGATCATATAAATGGCTGATACAGTAAACTGTAAAACTTTGAAATGCAAGAGTCATGCAGTAATTGTGTTGACAATAATTTGAGTTCAACATTTAAAACAGTAACTTAGCTAAATCATTGGCTCCATTTACATTCCCTTGGCCCAAAGTTCTACTTGCAGCACCAGAGACAGCACAGGGATTCATTGGAATAAGTAGGGCACAAGAGAAGACACACACTCCACCACCCCACCCCCCAAAAAAATTACTGCTTTCATGGTACAAAGAACCTTCACTGCAGCACTTCTTTAAGTAGATGAAAAACACAACAAAATCAACCCAAACCAACAGTAACATCTGTCCATGGCCAAGAGTTTAATATTTAAATTTTGATATTATTCTATTACAACTGCCTACACCATCACAATGAACATACACATTGGTCTATGACTGCAATTATACTCCATCCCCTCTGGCTTCAACAGAAGGCAAATAAATACTTCCCAGCTCTTTCTCACAAGAACTCACAGATCTCTGCCTTTGTACAGTCACCATATCTAGCAGATGGAATTCAGCTCTTAGGTTGGAACGTGACACCAACAAACCATCCCCTTCAAAACATCAGCATACACTGCTTACAGACACAACTGGCAAATATAGACACCGTGACACTGCAGATTCACATACTAAGACCAACAGCATATGAAAATTTTTGCAGTGTGTTTTTTTCTTCATACTTCGCTCTTCATTCTTTCATTATCAGTACATACAAACAGTGAAGCTAGATCACACCACCTGTCCAACCCAGCACGCTGTCCTCAAGAGGACATGACACTAGTGGCCTACACCAACTTCCCAATATACCTAATAATCCGCACAAACAGAATTCCAAATGGTAGTTTGGCCTAGACATAGGAAGTATAGTCAAGCAGTATTTTTGTTGTATCATCACCCCTCCCTTCATTGGATGTGCATTCAGAAGACAGGTATGATAGCAATCAAGGCTTCCGTAACAATAAATAAATAAATAATGAAGAAATACAAATATTACTCTGCTGGGGGGTGGGGGTGGGTGGGGCAGACTTGGTAAGATCTAAATATATTGTTTTACTTCTCAGTCAGACTGATTCTGCTTTTAAACCAGAGGGGTAAGATGAGCCTATGGTGGGCAGGACGGGCATCTCCAGTTGCTGCCTCTCTGAAGGACAGCCAGGATATGAAAAAAACCAAAGTTCTTTTTAAATACTACTAAGCAAAGATATTATTCAGCCTATTAAACAGTCTTTAGTTGAACTGCAAAGTAGTTCTATAAATGCATTTGAACTTCTCTGGGCACAGTATTGGTCTACACAACAATATTGCATCTTCAGAAATTGCCAAAGTGATGAAACACTACCAGTTCTAAATCAAGCACATCAGCCTAACAGCCAAGGGAAAATGCACCAAATATAAATGGGCCCTGTCTCACTTCATAAGCATACAATTTTTAGCTGGCCTTGCTCTCTAAATATATATGGATGAAAGTAAAATTAGTAATAATTTATAAACAGAACACTTGCCAGGTTTAAAATAGGAAGCATACCATACTGATGGGTTCTCCCTTGGTTGTATTTGCTATGGTCGCATTTGCACAGGAACAGCTGCTTTGCAGATTTTATATTTTTTTCCTACTATCATAGCAGTGGATATTGCTCAAGTACTACAGGAAAGACTCCAGTACAGCTTAAGGGTTTTGGTGTCACTCCTGTTGTCCCCCTTTTCTTCTTGTGAATTTTACCTGTGATTATACAATTATTACTTTACACAAGTATCCTCACATGTAAACGAAGATCCTCCCTAGTCAAAGCAATACTCAGGAGCCTCACAGGAACATTTGATGCTTACATTTCAGTATGACTACAGCTATAAACAAAAGAGGTTAAGAATACTTTTTCACAAGAAGTTTTTCTAGCCTACTAATCCCCTAATTAACTGCTCAGCTTACCCTACTATACACATCTGACCAATCTGCTTCTAGAAAACCTTAAAAAAACCACAGAAGCTACACAAATCTTCAGTTTGGAGAAATGTGCCCAACAGACATCAACAGATTTCAGTAAGACTTTCCATAAGTTGCATTTTACTTTTCCAAAACTGTACACTGAGGTCAGTAAAGACAGACATGAATGTGTGGTACTTTAAAAAAAAGAACACAAAACACACAACCAAAGCCATCACGCAACAAAAAAAAAACCCACTACAGTTCTGAAAAACAAAGAACAAAACACACAGCTCTAAACATGTTAATTTTATTTCAGTGGTTCTAGCCGGCAACAATCTGGCCACTGTTACGCTGAGTGCCACCACATGCAAGACAAGCCACTTCCCAGACAAATCACACACTAGCCTTTGGGAGACAGCAAATACAAAGCACATCTGTTAATAAGAACACAACATTAAATTGGAAGATAAAGTCAGAAAGGAAAGGAAGCCTAAGTACTGACAAGAGACTGGTCACAGTAGTGATCAGCTGTCAACTAAAGCACGTCAACAATTTGTCAAAAAAAAAAAAAAAAAAAAAAAAAAAAAAAAAAACCCAAGTCAGAATGAAAAAATAAAAAAGGGTGGCTTGTTTAATATTAAGGCATGCTTAAAATGCAATAGAATATTCAATTAAAATTAGAAGCCTTGTTTGTATTCAACCCAAGTGTACAGTGCACTGCAAGCCAGAAATTTTACAACCATATATAAAGTTAGCAAATAATGTCACCAATCCAACACAAGATATCAAGTTGCATATCTAGCATTATAGTAGTCATTTTACAAAGCTGTATTTTATAACTGCAGCACAGCACTAAATTTCATTCAAGAAAAGCACAGGTCCATTCACTTTAATTACTAAAATTACAATTAGAAAGGGCAGATGTAGCAGAATCTTTGTAACTCGTCACCTCAAATCTTTGCCTAGTCTTCTAGGCGTATGCATTCCTGATAAAGTTCTGTGTCCAGAGCTGAAGGAAGCATCACAATGAAAATAAAATAAAATTTATATAAAACAATTCAGGGGTCTTAAAGCTTTAAATGCTTAGGAACATTCTATCCTATAGATTTTAGTTTCCAGGGAACTCTGAAGTAGTAATTCCTCTTACACACTGCACTGCAGTTAAATAGCAGCGATAAAGACTATCCCTACAAGAGGCTACGCAATAGCTTGTTAACACTAATACTGAAGAGTTTACCGCTTCACTTTATAGAAATCCCTATAACCAGAGTTTTGCCACTGAAGTCTGAAGAAAACACAATCTCCATCTATCTCCATGAACGTTTTCTCTCAGTTAAACAGCTCATTAAGGGCTACTTTTTTTTGTCTTGGGGTTTTCCTGGTCAAAAGGAACAATCAATAGGCTATTTCAAGATCTTTACCAGAAACTTCCCTGCTATACTTGCAAAGAAATATTCAAAGCCACAGCTGATAACCTTCAAATCAAGAAAAGCTGACTGAAAACGACGGGGGAAGGGAGAGGAGGGGGAGGCGGGAG
>VXBW01007863.1:1148070-1165690 GCA_013400375.1 Thinocorus orbignyianus
GGGGAGGCGGGAGGGGACCAGAAAAAAAGAGGAAACGAACAAAAAACCCACACTCAAACACTCTCAAAATCTGGCAGTATACTCTCAGGATTGTAAAGAGCACATTTTCTTTCTCAATTAAGCCAGTTGCTATGATTAAGCAATGCTAACTAAACAGAAAATACTTTCGTTAACACAGAAATCTCTACTTCAAGTATTATTTCTACCACCAGATCTTTCAAAAATTCCTTCCACAGCTAGTGAATCTAAGGTAGCAGTAGACCATTTTAAGACACAGCTGCTAAATACCGCTTGCATCAAAGCACGCTGGAACCATTATTACGTTACACAGCTGCTATTTACATACAGGTTGCATTTTCTTCCCTGGACGAGCTCCTTCCATGCTGATGCGCAGAAACGGAGAATGCCCTTGTCCGAGACCCTGCAGTGAACCTCCCAAGAGATCAGAGACTGCGCATATAACATGACTGCTTCAGCTCGCTCTGCTCGACACAGATGTACTCCAGGAAACGGCTCCCCAGCTCCGCAGCCAATCGCTCCCTCGCCAGCCTCTCATCTCCCAGGCTGCTGATCACAGCTACCGCAGGGTCGCACCAGAGCAGAATGGGTAAGACGGCATGCCTTCAATTCCAGCTCAGAGAATACCAAAAAAGGAACTGAAACAGTGTTCAAGACTTAACGTTTTCTGCACTGACTGCAGCTAAAAACAGCTCCAAGGCTGTATTTTTGCTCTGATCCGAGACTTCATTAGCACAACGAAACAAAAGCACATTTGTACCTTGGGCCCTAGAGCAGAATAACTCAAAAGTCAAACATCTGCTAAGTGTGTTTATAGCTGTATTATTGACCTTTCACTGAATATTCATTCCAAATTTTTTTTTAACATAAGCCACATAATTCTTGTACAGCAAAATAAACTTGGGCTTCCTAAGATATTCTCATTGATTTTTTTTTTTTTTTTTTTTTGAAGAGGTAGAAAAGCCATACTGTTAGCTGCCAATAATTTCACATGTCCTTCCAGAGTAAGATGGCTCTGTTTCAGGTATGATACAAGTAGCTATGCTTCTTGCTTGCTTAAGCTAACCATAGAAAAAATGCAGCCTCAACTCCAGCAGATCAAATTCAGAGCTTCATTTCACTCTTCCCCTCCTCAACACCGTCATACCTTTATTTCCTTGTCCCATCACATAACATGAAGGAAAACCGTCTTTTTAAGGCATTATCCATAACTTAACCTTCACAACATGACACTGCCTTCCTTATTCTTTTTCTCATCTTTCATTCCTACTTCTTGGATCACGAGAATTCTAGTAGCGAGGCTGGACTGGTGCCACTGCCACCCCAACCAATGAACAACTCAGACTAAACAAAACGAATAACATACTGTTTATAAGCTTGGGGCCAAAGAAGTTACTGTGTAACTGTGAAGACTGTATTTATCACCTAGCAGTTCAGAAATCAGAAGACCACATTCAGTTCTCCTTATCGCCTTTCTCAGTCCAGAAAATTCTCTAACCATAGACTAAGAAAATTATTCTCAGATAGTGTTGACAAGAGAGTTTAAAAGTAGTTTGTTTCCACTCTGTAAATAGACGTTCACACTAGCGTGTGTGAATCTTTTTACTTCCAAGGTACTGAAGGCCCCTCTGTTGCTGTATGTGAATGACCACAAACTCAGTGATTTATACAGAAAGAACAAAGTTAAACAAAAATATCAGATACACTAACCCGTACAGATTTCAACTGAGCATCCTAAACCACACCTACTCTTTTCCTAATACAGAGAACAGATTCATACATTTCTTCTGCTACTCAGATGAACACTGAAACAGCTATGCTGAATTATGTTCTGCTGGCTCTCCCACACTTTAATGCAGGCTTCCTCAGCATAAACCCATACTAGAAGTAGTTAAATTCCTGAAAGTACAAAAGTTGGTTTGTTTAGGTTGGGGGCGGGTATGTGTGTGATGAGTAAAGAGGCTGTCTATTCCTTTGGGATAGAATAAGGGAGGACAGGGAGGGCTGGGAATCATGCACCGTTGATTTTTTTGGTTTTATGTGTTTTGGAATGAGTACTCACTTGCTGTGGAAACTTAAAAAAAAAGGCTTTTTATTCATTTAAAAAATAAAAAAAAATAGAAAACAACATGCAAACGTAAAGACAAACTGAAAAATCCAACATTCTAAAATATAAACAAGGTTTTTTTCCAAACACATGGAAAATTTTGTCTTTTAAGTCCCATACCAAACTACTTTGTGGATAAACGTCTCCTATTACCTAAGAATAAATACCAGGGAATCGCATTAGATGTAAAACAATACAGCAGCTTCAAACTGCAATTGCCTCAACATGCTTAACTACAAAAGTATTCTAAAACAAACTTTAGGCAAATATTTTCAAAAATATCATATCCTTGAACATGTTCAGCAACAACACTGTGGGAACTCAGAGCCAAACTATTCGTAAGGCAGCAGTATTTCAACCATATGCTTGGTGCTGCAAAAGAATCTTTATGATGTATGAGAGCTTTTTCTATCAATTTGTTCTTCTTAATTTTTATACTCCCTTCAAGCTCCATTTAATTTGAGCTTATCTCCAGCTATAAAAGCTCCATAGCTATCCTCCAGACAGAAAAGAAAGATTTCATCTGAGCTCTTTGCAAAACTTTTAATCTTTTCACAAGCGATACATACTTCATTATTTCCTTGTGAGCAGTACCGGCTTCCATTAAAAATTCCCTCAAAATCAACTGAATTGAACCAATTCCAAAAACCTCTGTCAACCATGGGGTGGAATGCAGAAATGTTTACAGTGGATTAGAAGAATAATTTTCGTGTCACTTGTTATGACTAGTTTCTGGATCAATCTGTAAAAATATCCACTATTGCATGCTACAGCAATACTAGCATTAACACCCCAGCAAGTTGCATATATCACTACAGCCACAAGCTCTTCTTCCTATCCTCTGAATTTTGCTCTTAAAACAAGCATGCAATTATGATCTCAGTCTATCATGAAGAGGCAGTAAACTGCCTTATTGCAGGGTCTGCAGAGTCTCTAGGAGGCAGAGCTGCACCTAGTCGGCCATTCAGGACATAAGCATGTTTTTATTTAAAGTAGCTGCAGTGGGCAGGACTGTGCTTTCAGCAGGCTTTGCCACATGAGCTCAAGCCCAGTGCTATCAGACCAAGCCAGAGAAAAGCACAAGGAAACCGAGTGCTCTTTTGCTTGCAAAAGCGACCATTCTGACGTACCCAAACATCTAGCCCCGGAAACTGATAGATCCGGTACGAGGTTTCTATTGATGCTCCAAAATCTTGTTTCAGGGGTGGGGTGTTTGGAGTTGCATGCATAATCCAATTCAACCTTTTTTATATAATTTGTTAATATAAAGATGAACACAACAATTTTTTCTGACATTGCAGCCCAAACAAATCAATGCAGTTCACTGTTGCCTTTCCTCATGTATCTGAAAGGATAGCACCTATCTCGAAGCACCTCTCTTTAGAAAATACAGAAAATATAATAATATAGTATAGAAAACTTAGAAAATATAAAAAAAAAACCCAATAAATGCTTATCAATGAGACAGTAAGAAAGTACTTCTAAACAGGCTTCATTTTGGAGAGGGGTGGGGGCAGGTCACAGGTGGGTCAGATAGGGAAGGGATTAAGATGATGCAGTAGCAAGTTGTATGACACAAAGTGTCTAATATGTCAAATACCACTACAAATTGTTTTGTTCAGCTCATTAAATGGGAAGCGACTAACTTACTAAGAACAGCTTCCTATGAGTTTTCTATTAGACATAAATTAAATAGAAGCTATTCCTCTAAGAAAACGTTATCCCTTTAGCAAGGGAACACACAAACCTTCACAAGCAGCGGCTCATCATTTAATGAATTAAAACTATCTATAAAAATCAAGAGTTTTGACTGCCAACAAGTATTTTTTGGAATACAATTTCCACATAACAGCTAGTTCCCAAGAGCTACATTTGCATAGTATGCTTCAGCTTGCTTCAGTTTGTATTAGCACGTACACATTGAACTGTTTCCAAAAAAAGAAAAAGGAAAAAAGAAAAAAAGGGGGGGAGGGGAACGGACAGGACAGAGGACGGGGGGGACGACAGAAAAAAAAGATAGCTGTATTCTGTGCAGATATGTCTCTGGTGTATTGCCCCAGTAGTAGACTCTTGGGTTTCTCAGCTCGTTGCAGGACAGCTGTCACAAGCCACCGGGATGCTGAGAGCGAGTGAGTTAGGTCATTACTTGAGCCCTCCTGACATTTACATGATTACACATCGTTCTGAGAACTACCAGTGAAATTTGTAACCTGAATTGGCATCAACACTGAGTGGGTACTATGTATCCTGTCCTACAGGCTCCTTCCTTAATTAACGTGCTGTCCTGATTTGGATACATATACGAAGCAGTAAAACAAAAGACATCTGTAAAGTTTTAGAGTACTGCACTGACCTCTGGACTCAAAACATCCCTTGCTAGACACAGATGGGAGAAATTCACCATGTTAAAACAGAACACTACCAAGAATTTGACTTCAACATGCATGAGCATGTGGTCACCATGCAAATGGAACTGAGCTAGGCTGGGAGGGAGTCTTGCATGATTTGATTTGTTGTTGGTCGGGCTTTTTTTCATTTGGTGGTGGTTTTTTTGGCAAAAGAATGAGGATGCTTTCCTAACTTCAAAGCTACTCACTTTACAACTACAACATATCCATCATCTCCTGCTTTCACATAAATTCATCTACAGGCATGTTGGCAGCATTTTTGAGAGATATTCTAATTTCTCTTTATCCTAAAGGAGTCTTCTATCACTGTTCAAGTTCACAAGAACTATAAACCAGGGCTGTTTCAACACCGGTAAGACCACTTAATCAAGACAACGTTTAAATGCTGTACAATCACTTGTACAAATATTAAACATTTATCTCCTAGAATAACAGATGGCACAGAAATGAACAGTTAATGAGTTCAGAGATGAAGCAGCATAATATGGGGCAGGTAACTTTATTTGGTTTGTACTGACATTATTTGAAGTACAGGTACACAAAAGCATTTCCCTGACAGCAGATCCTCAGGAGGAAAAAAGAAATACAACCAAATCCAAATACAACCAAACTTGAGTTACACCCGCATAGAACAGCTCCTTGACAAGAACACCAAACACGATCAGCTAATAAATAAAAATTTTGCTCTTTCTATGAATGCTTTAACTTTTGAAATATTAATCATCCAAATGTCTTTCTCTTGAAAGCAAAGTGAAAGATCACGAATCTCACCAATTTACATGAATTTAATACTTTACTCTTCATCTCAAGCTTTCCTTGTCTCTCAGTTTTTCCTCTATTCTTGTAACTGCAACTCAGCCAAACCTTTACCAACAACACATTTACTCTTGGAGTGAACAAAAACTAGTACCTACAAATCAATGCTCAGCAAACTGTAACAGAAAAGCATGACAACATTTCCTACTCCAGAAGCAGGACTGATTCAGGGAGTATCAGCACTCTGACAAGCCACAACATTTCTTCTTAAAAACAAATAAAGAAGTAAAAACTCTGACCTCAATGTCATGACTGCTGTGATTTAAACAAAGGCAGAATTTCAGCATAAAATTTTAACTTTCCAAATGGTGTAACATACAAGATTCAGGTGTTATTATCTGCAGATTAGTTTAATACAAAATATATTTCACAAATTATATCTCCCAATTTGTGCTCAATAACTTCAAGAGACAGCTAAAACCTGTATTTATCATGAATAGTAGTCAGATGACAACTTCTCCTCACAGTATTTTGAAGAGACTTCATAACATCCTTGCCTTACACTAGATCTGATGCTTTCTTGATTAACAGAGTAAACATATAACTCAACATCCGTTTCAGAAAACTAACTGCGACAAGTTTTGTTTTGGTTTACTGGGTGAGTTCTTGAGGTTTTTGCCGGCTTCACAGGCTGAATCAACTTACGTGAAAGGAGACAGGACAAAGGGGGAATGATGCCTTCCCTTCAGAGGCCAGGAACTAATTAGTCCAGCTCAACCTTTGCATGAAGTTGTACCTTAAGATGTGTACTTTTTTTGCTGAAATTTCTTCCATTTTCCTCCTGCAATTCTAAAGCACAACAGAGTACCTTACATGTCTGAAATAACCTTTATAAGGGAAGATGTTGCTAGATAAAAAATTGCCAGAACTTTAAACTTCTAGACTTTCAGGAACCAGCCTAAGATCCTTCAGAAGGATCAGTGAAGAGACATTTACAAGGGGACTCCCACTTCTGTTTCTTATTCGCCTTGCCTACCATCATTTAAATGTATACAGTTGAGCTCCTTTTGCTTCTGTGTAAGCAGAAAAAGCAGCTGATTTCCTTATGCACTAAATGTAATGTTTTTGCTGTGTCAGACTAGGAGGTTCCACAGAAGTCAGTTTAAAAATAAGGTGCTGATTCAGACACAAAAGATTCAGGCACACTGTTGTTCATGATACACATTTTACAGAAAAGTTCAACTGACAAAATGCAAGGGGAAAAAAAAAAATCTGTCAGAGCTCTAAAAACTAGCCAAAAAAAAGAAAACCTACCTCTTTTGTATCTATCTGCATTCTTTGTCTCAAGAAAAACCACTGAATTATATTTTTTTTAGTATTTTATTACCATTTTTCCTTTTATCAATAGCCATGCAAAAGACAACCTACAACACAGCACTTCAAAGATGCACACATTTCTCTTTTGAAGAGGAAAAACTAAAGCTGTAGGACTCTTACTGTAAACTTACGACTTCAGGTGTTATTTAGTAAAAAAAGCTGAATGCATCCAACCCACAGAAGGCCAATTAGATACCCTTGATTTGTTTAACAAACACTTTGAATTCTCTCTACATTAGAGGGCATTAACATTTGAGTTTCCATCAAAGTTCTAATCAGCCAGCAACTACTATAGAGGGTGCTCAAACAGTACAGTGACATTTGTAATCTTTTTGGAATAAGTGAAGTTACCTGCCTTCCTAACATAGCCATAGTTAGAACACAGGTCCACACTGTAAACTGTCATCCAGTAGCACAAATACAAGCTCAAACAAAGACTGATTTTAAGTGAAATTAGAGCACGAACAACAAAGAATTTAGACAGGCTTTCACATTGACTTCTGGAAGACAGACAATTATCCAGTCTTGCATAAAGTCTACCACCACAGTTTTCTTGTAAGGCAAATGTGAACTGGCAGAGTAAGCTTACAGCAGACCCACATTATCCGAGATGCAATCAGGGTAATTTTGATCAGCCCTAGGAACTCTAAAGTTGCCTTCAATTAAGTCATGTCCCAAGTTTCCAACTCTCCTCCTTCGCTATCTGCCTGAATTTGAAAAGAGACTCAATAGCTTAAAAGATATCCTTACAAACATCACTGATTCCATTGTCAGAAAACTAAAATACTAAGTCAAATACATGACAAACCAAACATTAAGGTAAATACACAGAATACATCATCCAGACTGGAGACCTAAGCAAAAGATCTTCCAGCAATAAGAATCAACCATGCTATAGCAGATGACTACAAGAACCTTACTTTAACATTTGCAATTCAGACATTAACAGCTAATAGGGAATTTTTAAATGTTGGGGGGTGGGGGATGGGGGTGGGGCAAGAGTTGATCTAAACAACGGCAGCTGTGTCTGGCAGCCAAATTATTTTTTTTATAAATACCAGAAGGGAAATAGAGAAATTTTTTTTAAAAAAATTAAAAAATAAAATCCAAGAAAACAAATCCAACACTATTGCATGACATTTCCAACAATTTAGAAACTACACCTCCAGAAGAAATTTTGATACTATCAAGCGTGTAGAGAAGCCTTATATACATAATCTACTATTTGCTTTAACCATGACATATAAAATAAGGGCAGCTACAGCTTATAGCCCTGGGGATGCATTACTATAGCAAACAAACTTCTGCAATCAGATATTTTAAATCATACACACATTAATATACCTTTAAATGTTTGGCTGGGTTTTTCTGGGGCGAAAAACAACTTCACTAGAAGGCTTTTAGCAAACAAACCAACCTTTTCTCATTCCATGATTCCAAAGACTGTTTCCACCTCAAACTGACACAGGAGAGAAGTTGAAAAGTGAAATGCAAGATAGGAGAAACAATAGTTAAAAGCCATAACATTGTAACTTTCCCACCTATAGCCAAAAGCAACATGTAAAGAAATATTCAAATAGGAAGAATTTGAATATACTTGTCCTGTAGGCAACTATCCGTGTTTCTAATGGCAAAGCTTTCACTTGCCTAAACTATTTGCATATTATAAGCATACCCATCCCTTTTTACCAGTGTTACTTTGCTTAAGTCAGGGCACACAACAAAAATTAGCCTATTTCCCAAATTATTTGCTGTTATTCTCACCTTTCTTCACAGAACTCACTCTACACAAAAAGGAAAAAAAAAAAAAAAAAAAAAAACACAAAAAAAAAAAAACANAAAAAAAAAAAAACACAACTGCAGGTAAACCAGGCTGGGAAAGTGCCACTGAACAGCACACTGTTAAAATCTCCCATGTACAGAACAGAATGAAACTGTCTTATATGTGTACTAAATCTTAATAAAATGAGATCATCTCTGATAATAAGGCACTCAACTTTGGTAGGAAGTGGTACCTTTTATTGAAATTTGAATTAAATTTGATATTTGGGGCAGTAGGACATCATAGCTTTGGATGATCTTAACACCAATTTCAGAGCTTTTGACAAAGACGTAATTATTTTAAGCAATAATTTGATATTATTGCAATAATTTCATATATAATTTTACCAACCCTTTATAGTCTTCCTCAAAAATTGAGATTTCCAAAAGATTTGTCTCTAAATTTCAATCAGTTTTCCTTGTTATCAAAACTGCCACTAGCAGAAGCATCACTCTCAAAAAAAAAAAAAAAGCATATAAAGCAAAATCATTCAAGCATAGAGACAAAAAAATAGCTAAAAGCTATGTTGTCTGAGGTCTGTGTACATTGACAGGGGCTCAAAAAAGCGTAACGCACCCTTTTCTCACTGGGACAGAACAACTGCGCCAAAAGGAAACTCTCTCCTCAAAGGAAGACTGAGCTGTAGTTCACTTTAGAGTTACAAAACTCATACCAGGACCCCAGGGGGAACCTGACAGCAGTTGACTTGAAAAATCACTTGTATATGCTGATGCTGATTTTAACACCAAATTTTCCACTCATGAACAAGTTATTTGATATATGAGGGAAGATAATTTTTTTCAAACCACCCAGGTCATAATGCTTAAACACTTGAAATTTAGTCACACAGACCACGCAATTGGGAAAAAAACATGGAATTCTTATAACCTCAGAAAGGAAGCTGCTGCATAACAGCACAGAGTACAACCATCATTCTCTCTATTCTTATGGTTCATCCAGCTTTCTCTATTGAAGAAAATTATCAAGCTGTACACTCAAATACCAATATTAAAGAAGTATGTTAAAGAAAAGCAGTTGAAAAAATTCATTGCATATTACTGTTTAGGAAACAAAACAATGAAAGCAGCCTGAAGAAGTTTTTTCTATGTATCTGAAGCTTGTTTCCACTTTTGACTGCTTAACATATGTTACTGGAAACTTATACATATTCATAAACACTGTGTTCTCCTAAATAGTGTCATCATGAACACATTACACAGTCAAGGAACTGTTTCGCTTGTACTCTGGGTCTTAATCTCCGTATCATAATGTGGTCATAATACATTAAACTATTTACAGTATTTTGATCTATCACCACAAATTGACAATTGAGCCTCTGAGCTTGACAAGCAATAGCAGTGACACAAGTCACAACACAGAAGCCAACGTGCCATCTTGGATAGAAGAATACTTCCAATGTAAGCAGAAGCTTGTGCACCTTGTACACTTACATTTCCAGAAACAAGCATGCATACAAACACAGACACCCTTTCTGTCACTTCCACAAGAACTCAGGTCCATTGCCTTGCCCAGCTGCAACCGCCCTTGGGCTATTACCAGCTTCCACAGCACCACTCCCAGCCCTGATAGAGTTACTGCCATTGTCCAGGCCTCTCCCCAGCTCCTGTCACCACCTCTGCAGCCTCTAAAACAAACCTCAGTTTGGAAACGCTGCCATCATTCCTAGAAGCTATTGCTGAAAACAGATACATGTTTTCGTGGTTCTCTGGTGCCTTTGCTGCCACCAAGTTCGCCCCAGTACCTGGAAGTGGACACTTCACTAAAAACATGTACCACTGGTAACTTCAATCAAAAGTATTCTGCAGCAACCTCTTTACGCAACAGACAATACAGCCTTAGCTACCTGAAACTTCATCATCTAAACAGTGGTGATCAAGCCCTACAGATCTCTTCCAAGAACAGCCAAAGAAAAATGAGCCTTTTCAAGAAGCCGAAGTGAATGCATTAATCTACAATATAGTTTTTAAAGCACAGACCTACTCCCCCACTCCTTCCACAAAGAAATGCAGCTATAGAGTTGATGTGTGTGGAGTAGCAGGTAAGTGCGTACCCCTTGAACACACTGAAGCATATGGAGTACGATCTGGAAAAGTACACCTAAAGTGCTGCTTTAATATGCAAATTCTCACCTTTACTTTGCCTCCAGGATCCAGAAGTCTACAATCATCAGATACACAGCCTGGGCTACCATAAATGCAAACACAGCAAATATCCAGTCATACAATACACCGCTGAATGGACAGAGAGAAATTAGTCACCTTATTTATCAAAGCAGCATATTCCAAGTTATTTGATGTACTAGGGTTAGCTAAAATTTCATATCCCAAATGGATTACAGTAAGTCAGCCCCACCATCAATAACAAAAGCTCACCAAACCTCCTTGTTTCCTGCCTTTTCAAAAGGTTCTGTCCCTTCAAAGCATAGAATACAAGTAGTAAGTATATTCTTTGGCCGTGAGCATATCAAATGTCTTCAGTTCTCTATTTATATTTTGCCCTTCATTTGTGTGTTGTTCACAGTGAAGGCAACTTACTCATGCTAAAGAATTAAAAGCCTCAGACTAACACTGTCTTCACTCAATAAAATATGGCCATCTTATCTATAAGCCAACAGGCTACCTACCTGCACATTCGTACTATACAAGACTTAAAAACAACTGGAACCTCTTCGTGTCTCTAAATGAACCATAAATTAAGTACATTTAATCATGTTAAACAAAACCATTTGGTGAACAGCTGCTCCATTAAAAAAAAATAAATAGCCAGCATCCTACCCATATTTAATACGTTCCCTTTCTGAGGGATCAGATATTTGATCTTTTCTGGGTCTCCTGTCCTGAAGGCTTGAATCTATAATTTTACTTCATTTAAAAATAAATGTTCATCCTATCGCCTCTGAGGAAAAACACTCTCAACTTCTCAATAAACAGACCTTCCTCAGCTGAAGCTATACCTACAGCATCTGAGTATAAAACAAGACCCTAGAATGTTTATTCTTACCCTAAACAGAATCATATACAGTCACTAAAAGTAAGCAAAGTACGTTACAAAATATGCTGGTAATAAACCTCAGTTACACTTTAAAAAAATGTAAAGGAATGAAACATTTTATATAGCATCAGCAGTTAAGGCAGGTAATAGATGGCAACACTGATGTCAACAATAACAACAACAAAAACTGGTTGATGTTCTTTCTATTTTGACTGGCATACATTAGTAGTTTTCTAATCTCAAGAACTTCCACCAAAAACGTTAGAAAAGTTTTAATAAATTTGCTTGTATTTACAACCTAAAATTAAAAATCGCTCAGTAACTGGTTTTGTACACCTAATTTATAAACTGAAACATGCCTCTCCATCCTATCATAATCTAAATATCTGCAATTCAGCTAAATACTAATTACAACAGTATCTGCCTCCTTAATTTCCTTTTTGATACTTCTCAATGGCAGGCAAGTACAAAGACCTTAGTAAAAAATCAAGCTGAAAAAGGAAACGATCTCTGCTACTCTTGGGTTTTATCACTTCCTTAAGTGAGTCATAAGAATTACCAGATGCTATCTGCTTGTTTTTAAATACACAGCATGACTGGTAGGGTGCAGTCATTTGACAAACAAAATGAAGAATTTACCACCAACAGTAACACCAACTGTGGCTATTCACTAAGAAGTCTCTCATTTCCTTTTTTGTACATAGTCTGTCTGGAAATATGTTTGACGCTAAAGAAATGCATGTGCCTATATAATGGTGTATCTTCCCAATAGTGCTGCAGAAGCCAAAGAAAATATATGCAAAAAGTCACTAGCCTAAAAGCAAGCAGTAGTTTAAATACAGTCTTTCCAATACCTTGCTGTTTGTTGGTGGTTTTTTTTAAGATAGAAACAAAGCAGGAGTAAATCTAGCAGTAGTCTAAATATTCTAAACAATAAGGTAGGAGTTGTAGTTAAAGAGCTTGCAATGAGTCCTTTGACTTCACAAGTTAGTAAGAGAACCCACAGAAAGATTCCTTCTTTTAAGTGTTCTTTCTGGGGAGCAACTGAAAAAGATACATTAGCTTTGTCTAGCACTAGAAAGCACCAATAGCATTATTTGGTTAAAACCTCTCTATAGTAACAGACAGAGGTGAAGAAAGTATTTCCTACAACACAGACCAAAGTTGCAGTGTTTATACCTGCAACAAATCACATTTACAGATATCACAAAGGGAAGAAAATTCAGGCTTTTCTACTGAAGCATCTCCAATATGGCAAAATTGTCTTCCCTCTATATAACAGCATATAGTAAATACCTCATTAAGTATTTCAAGGTAAAGAGAAGAGATATATATTATTACAGGCACATGACCTGACAAAATGTGAACATGCAAATCTGTTATGTTCAGTCCCTCCAAGCTGAGAAGGACTGAACATCATCAGCCAATGCAACAGCACCAGCCAAATAAAGACATTCAATGATTATTGTGAATAGCTGCCTTGCAGAAGTAGCAGTCATTACAAGTTAAGTTTACAATACTGGTGTTTTTAAAATAATATTGATATGATGCGTCTATCAGAAATCAATTGCAAGTAGAACAAAACACGTACACATAATATGTGCTTTACGTTTATGTTGTGACTAGAACTAGAGATCAAGTTATACATAAACCTGGGCACAGCATACATCCCAGGGCTCAGCCAACAGGGCCAGTTAACAGATGTCACAGCAGTTCACAGGATAAAGGTACAAAAGGCCCTGAAACACCGTTCAAGATAGTGCAACATTACAGGGTGAAGTCTCCAGCACCAGTCAAAGCAATTGTCCCTTGCACATCAGAGATCCCAGCTCCAAGAACTGCACAGGGAGGATCCAGGTGTTGGGCTGTAGGGAGCACCCACTGCTCCTGCCTGGTGCTGTTCATTGCAGTGGCATCATCTGAGGGTGGCCTGCTATCTTTGAGGTGCTGAGTGACCAGGTGAGAGAGCTGCAGGAGGCGATGAACTCACTGCACAACAGGTATGATAAGCAGAAGGTCCTGGGAGGTCTGCTGCTTGTTGAACAATGAGTTTGGAAAGACAGGAGTCTCATGCAGTCCTCAAACTATTCCATTTTTCTGATTATCCAATATGAACATCAGTGACACTTCCAAAGAGCAACTACTGAGCAAATCAGGAGTGACTACCGAGCACTGTGGACAAGGGTGGAGGCACAGGTGGTGTGCCTCAGTCTCTCCATTGAGAAGCAAACGGTTCAGAGCAGAGAAGATGCATCCAGAAGGTCAATATGTGGCTATTGGCAGAGTTTTTACTGCTATGATCACAGAAACCTCTTTCAGGAACAAGGATCCATCTGACAAAGCATGGCAAGAGTATCTTTGAAAAAAAAAAAAAAAAATCTCAGAAAAGGAAAAAAAAGGCTTTAAGCCAGGCATGGTGGACAAAGGTCGTCATGCCCAAGAGAAGTGAAGATGTTGGGAACACATGACAGAAGGCTCTTGCACTAGTGAAAGAGGCATGCCTGCAGGCCCATCTCAAGTTCTTGCCTGCAAGAACACATAGCACAGGAAGTAACACAAGGACTTACTCCAAACACAGCTGCAGAGCTATGAACTCACTGGAATTATAGAGGAATGACAAGACAGTTGAGACCTTATGCATAAGGATCGAGAACCGTCCAATGTGGGTGGTGCCTGCTACAGACCTCCTTATCAAGAAGGGAAAGTAGATGAAGCCTTTGTTCAAAAGCAGGTATAAGTTTCATGATTGCAGGGCCTGGCACACGCAGGGGCCTGAAACTACTGGTATCTGCTGGTAAGGTGTGGCCAAGCAGAAGTATCCAAGAGATTTGTTGCATGTGTTGAAAATCATTTCTCAGTGCAAGTGATCAATGAGCCAACTAGTGAAGATGCTCTGCTGGACCCATTGCTCACAAATCAAGAACCAGACAGAGACATGCAAGTCAAGAGCAGTCTTAGCCACAGCAACCATGACACTGTGGAGTTTAAAGTCCCGAGAGAAGCGAGAAAGGCTAGTAGTCCAGTTCAAGACTGAGTACAAACAACACAGCCTTTCTAGAGGGCAAATTTCAGCTTGTTCAGTGATCTTCCTGGTACTATCTCATGGAAGACCAACAGAGAGGGTGAAGGAAAAGCGTGTCCTAGATCAGCTGGCTCTCACAAACTCCTCAAAGCACAAGAGGGACCATTCCCACATGTAGGAATTGAAAGAGGCCTGACCATGAAGGTAACCTGTGACTGAGCTCAGATGCAAAACAGAGGACATGAAAGGTGGAAGCAGGGGAGGGAGGAACATGCAGACATTATCTAATCGTACAGGGGTGGAGTTAAGGTAAGACAAAGCTCTGCTTGAGTTGAAACTAACAATGGATGTGGAGGGCAGGACAAAGGGGAGAAAACACATTTTCATTTTTTCCTCCTTAAGTTATACAACAGAAACAGAAAACAGACCTTTGTACAACAAGGTGTTATGCACATTAGCATCCTCCATACCTCTTTTACAAAGGTAAGAGAAAATCTGAAGAATCAGGGTTTCTAAACGTGAACTTAAAAGTCTGATCAGTTAGCAATAAACATGATTAACTAGCTGCACTACCTTACTCATAAATTTGTTTAAAAGAAGTCACACATGCTTCTGTTTAGTGTGACTTTGGAGAACCAGAACACGGCAGCCTGGATCTTTTAATCCAGGTGACATAATTTCTGTACTGAGAAATAATCACATTCCAGAAACGGACACCAAATGAGATTCTATTACAACACTTCTATGAATACACTTTTGCTCCAACCTCTTTCTGTTCTACAGTAACAAAGATATACAAAACAACAGTCTGATTAAGATTCTTTAAGTGTCTATATACTCTGCTAGTGAAACAGTCAAGGTGTTCAGAAGTAGTACTTTTCATTGAAGCAAATTCTTAGCTTTTTCTAGCAAGGAATAACTTATATCATTACCCTTCCATAACCTAGGTATTTACAATCACTTAGCTGGTTTTTTTCTTCATCTCAAAATAGATCCCAGTCAAGACATAGCCAGCATATATTTAGTAGACATTAGTCATGGAAAATGCAGAGGAATCAGCCCAGTGCAACAATGAGCAAGGGGGGGGGAAAAATTTAAATCTTCAATTCACACTTTAGGGAAGCATAGTTTTTTAAGACTTGCTGTCCACATACACACTCTTAATACAAGCATGCCCCCAGAGTAAAAAGATAATAACAAAAAAAAACCATCAAGTTTTCACGAGAGTCCTCAGCTGTCCCCACCTAAGAGCAGACAGATGGTGGGGGAACAGGGGACACTGCTCTGTAAACAATTAACCCTTCCTCCCTGCAGCCCCTGCCCACGTGCCTCATCCACAGGAAGCTCCAGTTTCTCTGGAGACAGACTCCAAAAATGCTGTTCAACTGGGACAACAGACGCCCAATGTGGAAACTTCTACTGAAGACTCTCTTTTCCTTAAAAAAACTTAAAGTCTGTTTTAAGCTTAAAAATAATTTAATATTTCAAGATACTGTCTTAGCCATGCTGCCAACAAGACAAGTCTAGTGCCTTCCAGCAAAACTACCTCTTATTAAAAAATCAGTACTCAATTCTGTATCATTTGTAGAAAATTAAAACTTCCAATGAGATTGAGTAAAATTGACTTTGACACACACACACACATACACACACACACACACACACAGGAATATCAAAAACTGAGCCACAAGAAATCTCAAAAGTCTGTCACAGTAGGAACTGGGGAAGAAGACAATACACCTACAACTCACAAAATACCATATATTGAGAGAGTTCAAAATGAAGATTTGAATAAGGTCCTACTCCTTCATGTTGTGTTCGCCAAAAAAATCTTCAGTGCCAAAGACTTGAAAGAGAGAAAGGGAAGGTCCAACAGATACATCGTAAGTATAAATGAATGGGCAGAGTCAAACTAAGAAAAACAAGTACACCTTTTCTAAAAGTCGATACTGAAGGAGGATACAAGATGATACAACTACAGCATTTCAAATACTTATGCTAAAATGGGACTTGCTAGAATTAATAAGCCTGGGGTATTTCAAGGTTATGAACTACTCCAGCATTGCTGAAATAAGACAACTTGTGCCAGTTTACCCAAATAGGACAACCATTCCATTACATAGCTTTGAATCAATTTAGTTTAAGGCACTGGAGTAGGAAAAACAGAATCTCAGTTCATGCTATCAGCCTTTCCTGGGTGGAAGTCACAAGAGCATCCTGAGTGTCACATACAACATTACAGATCAAAATTCTGAAATATTAGTTCACACAACACAAGGTGTGCTAAGGCTTTTAGAGCTCTACTCACATGACACTGGAAAATTTACAGAGACAAATGTAATTCCCATAAAGCACCAGCATTCACTCTTTTTTGCACACTTATGAAAATGGAACAGCCTTCACACTGTACCATCCTAGCACTGTTAATGGAAGAATAAAACATTTAGTCTTCTCTGCAGGTAAAGAAAACACAAAATAAATATGACCCGTAGGCTAAAGACAAAGTGACTGGAAAGACTTCAAGAACGAAACTTTTCAAAAGCTTATGTAAATAGACGTGTGATATGTAACTAAAATGGCTCCATCTACTGGTTAAAAACACACATTCCCTCTGTCTGACACGTTGTCCCTCCATTGCAGCAAATTTAGCTCCCAGTGAAACAAGGAACTCAGAGGGTACCAAGCACAAACCAACACAGATTCTTACACAAATAATCCCTTCTAATAACCATTGAGATACGCTGGTAAGGTAAATTTAGGATGCTTGCATAATTGATGTTTATTCTCAATAACACAAAAAGAAGCTTCTAAGATGTCAGGACTGACTTTCTAAATGCAAACGTTAAGCTATTTTAAAAGAAACTTCACCTACTGCTAACTGTGCAAATATAAATTTAGAATCACATATATGATAACATTATAAGATCATATGTATAACAAACCCAAGTCTCTTTTTCTCATTCAGACATTCACTGATCTACTGGGTTAAGAAGTGGTGCCTTTCTCCATCTACTTATTTACAAAAACCTAATTTGAATCTCACTATTCATATCACTATTTCAAAACATTAGCTAGATAACAACCTTAATTGGGGGGGG
>VXBW01007863.1:1171301-1236143 GCA_013400375.1 Thinocorus orbignyianus
CTCTGCCCGACGGAAAGGCTCAATAGCTGGGTTAACGGGAGCGGCGGAGTCCCAGTGTCGGCAGAAGGTGACGAGGGCCGTGCTGGCCCCGCACGGCACCCCTTTCTAGCTTGGCAGCAGCTTGTGCCAAGCTTTTACTGCGCAGGCTGAAATTTTCCATGCCAGGTGCTCGCCTCGGGCTGAATTTTTTTTTGTTTTTTTGATTAAAGAAAAGGAACCAAAATAATTCAGTCACTTCCAAAAATAATGTTATTTGCCCTTGTGTAAGTATTCCAACAGTCCTTTATTCAAAAGGCTGAGGGGAGGGTGGGGAAGAGTCAAGGTTGAGCTTTTGGCTGCCTCTGTAAAGCTCCAGTAGAAGTTTTTAGAAAGAAACAGCTGTTTTCACTTGTCTAATGGAGATAACTTTTGCTTTGTCTGTTTCCTTGAAGACTACACCCTCCTTGGACACGCTTAATTCCAAAACACCTTGTACCCATAGGACTGAACATGCACACAGGCAGCAGATGAACCATCCCCTGATGCTTCTGATGCTTGGTAACATGCTCACGTCACCCCAAGGCTTCTCCTAACTGCACCCATGACAGCTTGATGGTGGAAGAGGAAATTTTTATGCTCTGGCCCTCTTTTCCACCCTGAAACCCTGTCTGGCCTGACTAAAAGGCAGCCTTCATTCACCCAGGACTTCAGGACAGACTTGTCAATGAAGCTGTAACACCATAAAGGCAAAAAGCTGATGTGCACCTGCAGGTCAGAGACACCACACAGCTCCACAGTACATTCCCAGATAGCTTTAGGGATGCTTTGGATACAGTGATTATTTGTTAGATACAGCATGTGAATGCTGAATGGCTCGGAAGTGTCTGGAAGAAAACACGGGTGACTTCACTGCAGGCCTAGTCCAGCTTCTTTTGAAAATGACATAGTTTGGAAGGGTCACTTGAAGAGAAATAGAGAGATTTCCAATCAGAGTGGGATCAGAGGAGGTGCAGTGTAAAATAGAAGGCAGGCTGACCGGTATGGATATAACATGGTTGAAGATAGATCAAGGCAAAAGGATTAGAATTAGACCAGGTCTCAAACAATCCCTCTCAAATGGAGGGAAGGGAGCTGCTGGTCTTATCAGTAGCTTTGGAAGCAGCAAGTGAAAGGAACGCACACATCAGCAAACACCGTGCTGGACTAAGAACACTATAAAAGGAGGCTCTGCAGGGACTGTGGACAAAAATGTAAACCTGGCTGTAGAGGCAAACCAAGCCTCTCCTGCTGCCTACCAGCAGGAGGCTTAGCAGGGCTTTTGAGACCTGCTTTGGAGGCTGGCCACGGGCTAGCAAAAGGCTCTGAACCTTTGCCTAAGCATGGGCAGGAGCTGATTGGTGACCAGTAGTCCTCTCCGTGCTTTTCAGGAAAGGCACTGGCAGAGACAGATCAGTCTGCAGATGAAAACAGTCCACTGTTTCCCTGAGCAGAAGCAGGTGTCCTGGAAGGAACAGCAGGTGCAGACACTGTTGTATAGCACTGGGTACAGATGCAATCCTGGCCATAAGGTCAGAGCTCCTGACCCATACAGCTTGGAGGAAGCCTTCAAATAAATGACTTGGCACAGGTCTACACCAGGTCATGATAACCTGTACTTTGAGGAACATATCATTAGTGTAAGCTACACCTGCCTAGTTGTACTGAGGAGACGAAATAAGGTAAGCTGTGTGGAACTGATTGAAGAGGGAGCAACCTTAATACACTCTTCAGTCAAAGATTATGACCAGGATCAGGTCTCAGCTGAGTTTGAACATATAAGAGCCAGAAATAAAGCACTGTGCACAACCACCACAAAAATAATAACCTTGATATAAAATGCCTTGATATACCTGCAGTGTAACTGTGACCTACTCTGTCATTTCTTCTTCCAGGAACCATGCTGGCAGAGTTTCAACTCAGATAAACCATTGAAAATGATCTTGCACTAGATGGCATGGGTAGTAACTGGGACAGATTGTAACTTCAGGTCCCACATAATTAGTGCTAAATAGGTGTCTTGGGAGACAGATCACAGAGGTCCTTCTTTGATACTGGGATGAACACAATCCATCTTCGCAAGCACAGAACCTCTCCATTCTCTGGGGACTCAGCTCAGAGAACAGTAATATCTAAAGGAGTTCCCATAATGTGCAGCAAATTACAGTATTTGGTGAGGTTCCTCAGGGAACAAGAGGCAGAGCGTTTCTAAAAACTCAGCCAGAGTGGCCATCAAAAGCCATCAAAAAGGAACCTACTGACATTCATGTCAGTTAGGCTTAGGCATTAAAGAATGTTCCTTTTCCATTATCCTTTTGATCTCTGAAGAGGGTTGTCTGATGAGATGCTCTAGCACTCTTTCCCCTGGCATCAGAGAATACCCAACAGACAAACCAACGGGCAGTAGGGCCCTGCATTCATTCATCATACTTCCTTTGGCACACTATGCTGAGAACAGTATCTCCAGGTGAACACCCAGTCATTTGCTGAGCTGAAAAACTTGTTTGCTCACTGCATTCCTTCTGGTCACCATCAGTATGTATAACTATAGCAGAAAAGGCCAACCTAGCTTCCCCATGCCATGCTGCCTGAGTGAAAAGATACATGATGACTCTGTTCATATCAAGTTGACCAGAACTTCATCAGGTTCAAAACCTACCTTTCCCAAGAGCCGTTATTGAAATAGAAACAGGCTGGGTTTGTGCATGACAGTGCAACCGTCACTGACACACCAGATGACATAGGAAAGGAGATGGATAGGGTTCATGTGGTACTGAAGTGGATCATCAGTATTTTCAGTAAGTTAATGCACCTGGTCCACTAAGAGTGGCCTGACTCTGCTTTTCCTCCCCTCTTCTTCCTCACTTTTCTCTCCCCATTCCTGGACATGGGTCAAAGAGGCAGAAATTGTTGGATAAGATGGATGTCTGATGAGGATATTGCCTTTCTCCTTAAGGCAGAGCCATCAGTGTCAGCTTTACACTTTACTCTCCTGCTCTTTAATTTCTTGCCAAATACCAGACACTTACAGGGCTCAAAGGAAGGAAGTTAGGGGCTGATAAAAGCACCTTCCATCCAGCCTGACACCAGCATCCGATCCACTCCAGTCATCAGCTGCTCTGGCAAGTATGACCTCTGGCAGGAAGTTACCACAGACCTCAGGAACAGGATGAAAACATGGTATTTGATGGGATAACTCAACTGCCATTACCTCTACTGAAGCAGACTCTTTCCCATGGTTTTTGTCTGTTAATGCTGGCTGTTCGTACAGACTGACACAGTATCAGTAATGAAAACATTGGCAACTTTAATGGTGGGGAGTACCTGGTGCAGGTAATCACAAGAGGAGATTTTGGCAGCACTAGTGTCCCTAAGAATGGTGAAGGAAGAAAATGCTAAGAGTCAGTATTCCAGAGTTCTTGTTACATTTTCTCCCCAGAGAAAGCAGAAATAATATCCATGGTTAGGACAGAGTCTCAGACTGAGGAACCACCAATGGAAAGAGAAAAGGAGAGGAGCTGAAGGGGGAAAGAACATAAGGGGACTGGCTCTTCTTTCTCATTAGAGCATCTGCTGCTGGCAGAAGTAAACAGAAATTCAAGAAATGAAATCACTGTGTAAGGAGGAGAGGGATGCAATATGCAAAAACCAGTTCCTACAACTGCACTACAAGAAAGAACTTTTAAGCCGGACTAACAAAAGTCAAGCAAAAGGGATAAGGGCAGGGAGGCACAAATTCTACTACAAACAGTGTCAAGTACAGAAGGAAACAGGCAAGAGAAACACCTAGGTAGGGTGAAAAGACTGGCTCCAAGCAAAGAAGTCGAGTGGCCTTGAGGAGAAAATGCCGATCTCTTGGAGATCAGAAAGGTAAGTATCAGATGTTAAAAGGGGGTTAGGGAGAAGAAGGGTTGAGGAAAGAAACACACAAATTAGAGCTGCAAAAATAGAAAGACGTTCTGGCCTCATGCTCTTGAAGACAAAGAAAAGGGTCTGAGGACAGAAGAGTTCTCTGCTAGGAGGCAGAGAATAGCAGAAAAACTGAAGAGTCTCAGGAGCCCTGCCAGTGTACTTTACACATCACAATTTAAATAATGAAACTTTCTCCTGCATGGACAACTAAACTGTGCATTCTCTACATTCTAGATACCTATTTGCCAGTTTCAGACTGCAAAAAAGCCAAAGACATTTGCAAATAAAGCCACAGGATGTTGAATTTTGAAGATGAGACTCATACAATACTTAACAGTTAAAAAAAATTACCAGTTGCGGGTGTCTAAAATTGGATACTGAAGGTAAGTTGATGCTCTTGACATTGACTAGTCATCCATAAAAGGATAAATACCCCTTCCTTTACTTGCGAAAGCTGTAATGAAAGTCAACACTATAAAACAAGCAGGCATGCAAAGATGAATATTTAAAAAGCAAAAAAAAGATAAACAATAATTTCATCCTCAGAACAGTAAATAAAGTTATATGCACATCCTAAGTCTGCACAACTAAGACAAAACACTGAGAAGTTGTTCATTAAGTGAATGCTGTCACTTTTGTGTGTGAGCTGAATGCAGCAAGAATGGTCTTGTAAAAAATATACAAACAAGCAACTGTGTAACTGAAGACCATCTCTTAAGGCATATCAGCAACAGAGTGAAATCAGAAGTAATAGCAACCTGCATTCTGGAAGATCCTAAACTAAGATTTACAAGTGTTGAGTGCTTCTCTCCTCATGGTTTGTGGGTGCAATATTAAATGTAAATGTATGACTAAATATTTATTGTATATTAATATGGCCAGACATCAAAGTTATTATTCTTTCTTTCCAGAAGATTTATTGCCCTATGTGGTTTTTAAATGCTTCTGAAGAAATAATCACAGGGCTGAGTAGTTCATAATCTAAAGCTCAGAAAAAAGCAGACTAGAGGACAAGTGCAGCATGTTTGAGGTATACCAAAATTACCAAATTCCAAAGTTGAGGCGTAATCAATACCTCTCCTAAAACCGCCTCTGTTGTGATGCCCTCAAAAGAGATTTCAGTGTAAACAAAGCAGTGATGTCACCACCATTGCAGTCACTAGCTTGAATCAGTACAAGTTCAGATGAGTAAAGTAGATTTGAAAGGTATATAGCAAGTCAAGACAGGCTACCTAGGAAATAAAATAACTTCCACTTCATCTTCTCTCCTCAATTCTCCTGTCTTTTAGAAGATCAGTTGTCTTTATGTTTCTTTTTTCTTCCAAATAAAGAGAAAGAAAAATACACATTTCAAAACAGGTATGGTTTTTATGTAAACAGTTAACAATTTTCTAGTCTAGGGAAATTTGTTTTGGTTTGTCTTTAAAAAAAGAAAAGAAAAATCTACCACTTAATCATCTTCTGGTATGTCACAACACTGAAATCAGTACAGACCTCAGAAAAAAGGAAAAAATTTCCTTGTTTCAGTGTGTAGAACCTGTTTCAGAAGGCATGGTCAGATAGCATGAGAGGTCTCTAACAAACTATCAATCATCTTGATTGTGTTCATCTATTGCTATTTATCTCTCTTTAGTACCAGCTTTACTCATACCCAGTACCAACCCTGTCAAAGTACAGTAACACAAATAAGGAATTTGGCAATTCACAGTAGCAGCAGCTGACTTCAAAGAAAAATCTCAGTTAAATTTCTATACATGCAAAAATAAATGCAACTGATTTTTAACACAAATTTATATTTTTTCCCTTGTCCAGTTTGTGTGTAATACCTAAAATGTAAGAAATTTCAGCCCCCAATATAGAAAAGCCATGAAATCCATCCTTAGACTTAATCATATATTTAATGCCTGCTGGATCAGGGCACCAACTCAGCATCACCATAGCCAGTTTACTACAAGAAGGGGCTTTTCTAACTACCCATCTTCACACTGTTTAGGTCTGTGGTAGCCATCATATTTACTTCTTCTCTAGGACAAAGAAAGGAAGAGTTTAATTTAAAAGACAACAATGGCACAATATTGTCTGGAAAAAGTTTCTAGACATCAGAAGAATGAAGTTCTAGAGTTCTAGGGAACCCTGTACTATCAGGTCTAGGGTAACCTCAAGAAAGCAAGAAACTACTTAGTTTAAGATAGACTTTAAAGCAGTCATTAAGGACTTTAACATGTAAATCACTGCAGTAGGAGAGGACTCTTCCAAGAAAAGCTTCCAAGAACTTCTTTCCAATCCTCTGGTCTCACACATTTCTCATCTGTACTTGTTCCTTGTTATCTGTATAGGTTTTTAGCATGATATTTTAACCTCACCTATGCAGGCCTTCACATCATCAAAACAATCAGCACCCTTTATTACAGCACTACTTAGCCTAATGTTCCAAGTTTAACCCGTTACTCAGCCAGGGAAGAATATTAAAGGTTAGTCAACTTCTGTAAAAAATTTTCACATACACAAAAGGGAAGATAGCAAATAAACATCAAAGTTACTCATGTGTGTCCTGGGTTCCAAGTAGCTGAGGTAAATTGTGCAATATGGGACGCCAAATCTGTTTTCCCATAAGGCTCTTTAGATGATCATATTCTTCCCACACAACTTCTCTTCCATCACCCCAGGGAGTTTAATCATACCTGTTGTGATGAAAAGCCAACTTCTAAATGAGTTTGGACACCCTCTGGACAGTTCCAAAACGCCCAATTAACTACATGCCAATTATCTACATATAAAATGCCTTCAGAGTTGGCATTTCTATTTCACAATGTCATACCACAAGGTCTTCACCCAGGATCTGGTGACTATACCCTTAAAAACAGTCATAAGAACATCTGCATTAATGGCGTTTTCCTTTCTTTCAATAATTATTTTAAACATAAAGGGGGGGGGTGTTAAGTTTTTCTCAGTAGAACCACACTTTACTCAGTACACTATCAGTAGCTTAATTTTTATGAAACTATGTAACTAAAAAAATTAATAACAAAAAGGGACACTATACTTATGCAATCTCTATGTACTATGTACCTAGTGTTCAATTTACTATTGTGGTCTTTGCTTTCTGACTAACAAGGTAACCAAAAAGCATGTCTAACCTCAGATACTTTTCTTCTATATTTGAAAAGTTTCAGTTCTTGAGAACTAAAGTACTTAGGGACAGAAAACAGGGACATAGTAAAGTCACAGTCCTTTAATATTTAAAGAAATCGTTATAATAAAGTATAATAAAATATCTAATTATGGATTGCAATTTCAGTATTTTACTAAATGTTATTAGATTTATTAAAGATTGCCTTTTCAAACTTTTATGTTCAAGCATAACCCTATATATCTCCCTTTTTTCTCCACAAGAGTTAGGAAACCTTTACCTTAAAAGGGGAATTTAGCAAGAATATTCGAGTTGGCAAGAATATATCAATAAGACAGGGAGGCAACTCTTCCACTCCTGGCCTCCTGAGAGAGAACAGATCTGAATTTTTTTGTAACAAAGCATGGAAAGGGTAGTGAAAAATGTGTTTGTTGATGAAGGATGTGACTGATGCGAATGAGGTTACACGTCCCACTAGGCACAGACTTGTGATATTTGGAGGGAGGAAGTGGGTGGCCTGCTTTGCTTCCTCCCTCACTTAAAGAGAAATACTTACTGCATAGGTCATCAACCCCACTATCTCTGGTTTTCTGGCACTGATAGAGGAGCATGGACATAATGAGCGTTTATTTACAAGTCAAATTCATGCCTCGCATTTTGTTATGTTGTAATTAATAAAGACGACAGTGTTGCTAATGAGCTGTATATATTCCCTAATGCAAATCAGATTAGGAATTACTGACGTTATAACCACCTCATGAGGGGACTGTTGTCGAAGTCCCTTGTGTAAATGCAACTTCTAGAAAGTTCAAGTCTCCTATCTGAGACTTTGAAAGAATAAATACCATAACAACATACTACATTCTCAACTGAAAGGAAAAAGAATCAATGGCAAATTTAGCTACATTTTACAGGATTCAAATCCAGAGATTACTGTCCCTCTGAATTGTTCCTTAGCAAAGATGACTCCTCACAAATCTTCAGCAGATAACAGAAAACAAAGCAATCCTTCCCAGGTCCTTGTAATCTGATCTATTCTTGTACCTTTTTCTTAATGAAGAAGTGTTCATCAGATTGTTTAAAGAGGTGGGATGCCTGCAAAAAAGTCTAGAAAGGACAGAACAGTTGGGTATTTTCTTGAGCCACTGTCAAAGTGCACTCTTGTTCTTCTCATTCAGAACTCTTCCTGCACATGCTTTCTGTTCCAATGACTTACTCTATTTCCAGTCTGGAAATTGCCATGGCACAAATCCCACCTATTAGGCAATTTTGGGCAAAGAAGCTATGTGGATTAGAGCAAGAAGCAAGCAGCCAGAAATGAGAATGACCAGCTAAGGAGAGCAAGGTACAGCATGATCTGTCTCAATTCCTAAACTGCCTGTACTCCAGTCTAGAGGATTTACTGAGTGAGCTGGCAGTGTGCTTAGAAGTGATGGCCCTCAGCCATCACAGTGAAAATGGAAGCTGCTACCTGCACTTTCTGTGCCATATGATGTACATTCTTATAATATTTATGAAAGTACTGAATTGTAAGTAAATGTTATGCAGGACAATCGTTCTGTCAACAAATGGAACACATGTTTCTACAGCACTCTGGTAACTGAGGAGGAGTCAGATTACAGCCCATCAGCCAGCTGGGAAGTTAAATTTTCCCTTGTGATTGCAAACCAGCAAGCTGTTTTTGGCAAGATTCAAATAGCTATGTCCCTGACAGACATTTAGGCACTGAATTTCCAATTATGGACAAGTTGCTTTTAGGAATTTCAGATCTGAATTATGGACTTCACCTTAATTCAGCAGCTATTGCAAAACAATTTGCCTGTCAAGTTACGGGCCAGTCTGGGGGAAAAAAAAAAAAAGTGATAGAAGTTCAACAAAAGTTTGCTAATGCACTTGCATTTGTTTAGCAAAGGTCTGTGTAGCCAGACCACATGGATTTTCAGTTTTAGTAAAATGTAATTACTTTATCTCAAAACCATCTCTTTTTATTGATTGATATTAATAGCAAAAAGGCAAGTTGGAGTTTATCCATATCAAAATTTAGACAGAAAATATAAAGATCTTCTTGAATTTTCTTCCTCTGAATTTGCAAAATTACAATTTTATCTTGTCTCCCCATCTTAAAAAAAATCATCTCTCTCTACTGACACAGTCAGCTTCCACAAAAGTGCCTTCAAAATTCTTCTGTGCTATGTTTCATTACTTGTTTATTTCTTATTGCAAAAAGTTGTTCTGAACAGTTTTACAAGTACATGGGACAGACCACACTATCTTTGTGCTGCTGAAATGCTCTTTATACTCTTCACAATGCTGCTTCTTCATTGTGGTCTACTTTAAGGGTGCACCATAGTTGAACAGTCTCAAATTCCTGTCTGATAATAGAAAAGTCATATTTCTTGAAAGCCAAAACTTTTCTCTTTGTAATTGAGCAGCTCACCCACCATAGCAGAAAGTTTCATACACAACATTCACTCAGGAATTCATCCAAAGGGACTTAGATCGTTTATGAAATATATTGGAATTGCTATTTATTGAATACTATTTATTAACTACTTTTCTGGCAACTTTCTATGTGCAAAATAGTAGTCGTTCAGTATGTTAGATTTCCTCTTAAAAACATAAGACAGAATCAGGATCTAGAGAAATTAAGTTTAAATAAATAATAAGGAAAGAGAAAATATGTGGAAGCAGAATATCAAAGTGGATTATTTGGGAAAAAGATTCACAGGACACAAGAAATTACTTCCATCTTTTAAACCAGGCTACCTAACCTGAAATGCTTTTTCTTGATAACCACATCACATGTGCCAAATGGGTTACAGCAGTTACCCTAAAATTTAAGAAAATCTAGGTTCTTTACATAATGTACACATAACAATTTAAGTTTCAAGTAGTCAAACCTGGGGGGAAAAAAAGAAAACAAAACAAACAAAAAAAAGACATAAATCGTGAACCTAACTCATGACTCCCATTTCAAGTGAGCTCCCAGCTACAAAATTCTTCCTTACTTTAGTGACTGTTGCATCCGCTGAAGTATTCCCAGTCTAAAGTACAAAACAAAGCAAGGATGTATCCCTGTATTACTCTCTCAGGCATGGTATCATGTGGGAGACACACCTCTTCTGGGCTCATTGTTGAGGGTACCTGTAAGAAGAAATGTAAAATGGTAAAAACTGCTGTACTGGATTAAAACATAGCTCTTTATGTTCCATATTCTGCTTCTAACACTGGTACACAGCAGAAGTTTAGCAAAAAAAAAAAAAAAAAAAAAAAAAAAAAAAGAAATAGAACAATTTTAGTATGCTCTTTGCTCTGCTACATCCTCCTAGTTCTCAGCAACCAGCACAAGGTTCTCAGTCTGAAGGCTGTCTGCAGACCACCATATTTAAGAACCAATAAATAGATTGGCCATGACTTTCTCCAACAAACATTTGAATGAATTTATACTTTTGCTGAGCAAACAGCTGCCTTTTGTGTTTAAACTGCCTTGTAACTGAAGAAGTTAAAAGTTCCCGGTTAAGTTATAAAAAAATAGCAAATATACATTTCTTTCTATTTTTCCCCATGTCATACGTGATTTTTGTAAACATCTATAATTGTATGTCTCTGAGGAAGGGGCTGTCTTTTCCTGATAGAGGTGACTGATGAGACCAGGTCACTATGGTCCCTCCTTTGCATAAAAGTCAGTTTGTATCACTGAACCCCATCCCCATCTCCAGCTCTTCTGTACTCTGGGGCACAGCTCGGTACAGTATTGAAACTGCAGGTTTCTAATACTATCATAACAGTATCATCTTCTTATTTGCTATTCCTTTCCTAATAATTCCTAACATTCTGCTGGCTAGTTTGCCCACCACTGAACATTGAGCTCACTTTTTCACAGGAATATCTGCATTGACATGAGCATTATTTCCCTAGTAGTAACATTAACTAGAAGGAGTGGCTTGGATACATATCAGCAGACTCACTATTACTTTGTGATGAGCTGCATAGAATTTCTGTTAAACTCTAGTTTTGATACAAATTTTCAGATTCTTTCTTTAAAAAAAAAAAAAAATAATAATGTCCACTACTCTGGTTTAAGCATTTTATCAATGGGTATAAGAGGATTTTTGAAACAAATGTTATCACCATCTCCAGGACAATGGAGGTTCCTTTGACATCAGAGGAAGAATGTGGCTGCAAGTACAAAATATCATAGGACAATAGCAGTATTACCTAAAACATCCTAGGCTAAGCTGATTGTCAGGATATTGACTTTGATGATTTCTGCCAGTGATCTTGCACTTATCATTGACATATACCAACTTTCAAGGTCCTATATTCAGCACTTAACTCTCCTGCAGTCTGTTTCATTTGAGCTTAGAAATTAATTTTTTCCTGTATTTATAGTTTAATACTCCAACTCTATTTGAATATAAATATGTCTAACAGAAAAACATCTTGGCCTCAATGTAGAAGGGGTAGAAAAAGCCAGATAAAGTCTCTGCTGTTTCATTCTTCCCTGAACAAGATATACTCTAACCAAAGTCTTCCTTATTAAAAATTTGCAGCTTGTGTAAATCATTTCGGCCACCCTGGCTTGACTACATCTGTGTCAAGCAGAGCACGTACAGCCTAAGCAGTAGCAGAACATCATCTCCAAAGTGTGCAGGGGGACACGGATCAGGCATTAGACTATTCCGAGTTGAGAACCATGTTGGTACATTAGCATGGCACTCTGCTGGGGCTAGTTACTCTGGTGAGAAATAGTTCATATAGACATACCTCAGACAGTTGCTGACATTTTATAACTCTCCTGTACATTTTATGGGAGCTGCCATTTATAGCCAAGAAATAGTTCTTATTTTATTCCTTCACAATTTCTGGATCCAAACCAATACTAGAACTCTGTTTAACAAACCCATATGAGACTTCCCTGTTTAAAACCACCACCACCCGCCTGAACTTTGAAGGCAACAGGCACTGTCAATAGTTTGGCATCCCAACTGATCTCCCCATCAGCATTTGTCTTAAATTTTATTTATATTGTTCTGTCAAAGTAAAAACATACAGAGACAACTTTTGTTATCTTCAACTCTGTGGTATGGAGCACTTCTGGCAATTTTGTTTGTAATCAGTCCTGCTTAAGTTGTGAGTAAAACATGCATTTACACCAGCAGATACAGAAACTGGATTTACACATTCCGTTCTGACTTAGTACAACCCATGGTTGTCACATACTTTTTGTTCTCTAATTGCAAGGTATAATAAGAACATACAGTCTTGCAATCATTATATATGCTTACTTTTTGCTCTATGTAATACAAAATTACTATGATAGCTGCAGAGAAATACATTCCAGAAATCTGGCATACCAAAATGGACTATAAAAACAAAGCTTCTAGGATTTGATGTCCCAAAGAAAATATACATAATAATTACAAAGTTAGGGCCCCTAGTTTAGCCTCTAGTCTCGGATCCTCCAAGACACTGAAGTGTTACTGTTGTATTGCATTTCACTAAAAAATTTGCTTTCCACCTTATTCTCCATTACAGTTTCATTTGAAAGTAAAACAAAACACTACTGAAAATAGTTGTTCATTTAATACTAACATAAGTTCAGCGAAGCTCTTCACAAATCTTCCAATACAGGATATGGCTTGGTTTGTTTTAGCTTCTAAATCAGGTTATATAGAAACTTATTAGAATTTATATCACCCACCTAAAACCCTGTATAAACTCTAAGCTCTGCAAAGTGCAATATAAACCAAAGAAAATTGTAGAGGGAAATAAACCACCAAACATAAGCTTCATAATTTGCCAAGAAAACTGTAGATAAAAATAAAGCTTAGAGGTTAACTCTAATACTTGGCCGCAGGAAAGCTTACTTTGCTGAGGACTAGAGTTTAGAATAACTCCCTTGAAAACTCTGGCACTAGTAGGAACAGACTGCAAGGACTTAAGTTATTTAGAAAACAATTCCTTCTAGAGCTAGAATTACTAGCTTTCAAGAACACATCTGGCTTTCCCTCTTTTCAGTTTTTAGTTAAAGTAAAATTCTTTTGCCAATAGTAATTTTTAAGTGTCCTGGAGTGGACAGAAATTATTCCATGAAAAGAGGACAGCTTTGTGATAGAGATCATAAAATCTGTTATCTTTCAAAGCATGAGCAACAGTGGTCAAATACACTATACTTTATGGCTACTATACATTCCCCCTGGCTACAGAGAGAAGATTCTCTCTTGTGAGAAGTTACACCCAAAATACCTCAAGGGTTTTATTATATCACTGTCCTCTCCAGACGTCTAGGCCAGAGACAATATATAATCCTAGTGCTTATTGCTACTACCAAGTTCCAAGTTTTGCAGGTTGTTCCATACAAGAGAGTATGTCATAGAATCATAGAATCATAGAATGGTTAGAGTTAGAAGGGACCTTAAAGATCATCAAGTTCCAACCCCCCTGCCATGGGCAAGGACACCTCTCCCTAGAGCAGGTTGCTCAAAGCCCCATCCAGCCTGGCCTTAAACACTTCCAGGGATGGGGCATCAACAACTTCTCTGGGCAACCTGTTCCAGTGCCTCACCACCCTCACAGTAAAGAACTTCTTCCTAATATCTAATCTAAATCTCCCCTCTTCCAATTTAAAACCATTACCCCTTGTCCTGTCACTAGACTTCCTGACAAAGAGTCCCTCTCCAGCTCTCCTGTAGGCTCCCTTCAGATACTGGAAGGCTGCTATCAGGTCTCCCCGGAGCCTTCTCCAGGCTGAACAGTCCCAGCTCTCNTTCCCTCCAGCATGTCCACTGCAACACCGAGCTTGGTGTCATCACCAAATTTGCTGAGGGTGTCCCCACTGTACCCAAGTAAGCAGTTCAAAATAACACCTTTCATCTCTCAGCTGTGACAAGCAGAGACCGCACATGTGGTCAGTTCCCACAGTGCAGCTGACAGGAACCTGCTAACACTGCTTCGCAGGTGCCAACACCCAAACATGTTTCTCAATCAATGAATTTTGACAAGGTACTCACTGGATGGCATTCATGTATCTTGCGGAATGCAACATGAAATTTTCCAGTCAGTTGCAAAACCAATGACTATTCAGTCTGTGGGTAACTTGGCGCTCATGGAACCACCATAGCTTGCTTTCTTAACTGTAGCTAAACCAAACTGACTGACACAGAGGAAGTCAGTATCTGGAGAGCCTCCTGGTTGTTTTTTTTTTTTAATATATCTATGTTAAGACAAGTGAGCATTTAAGAATTGATAAGGTTTTTAATTTACTATTATTATTAACAAAATCTCTTCTGATTTGTCACTGTTAATTTTTTTTCTTTTTAAATGCAGATATGATCAAATTAAGCAAAATGTCACAGGTCAAAAGTTAAAATCTTGCCACATATTTACATGGCCAAATATTTGAAGTAGTGCATAAACATTAGCATATTACAATCCTATTCAATATAGTTTAAGTTATCTTTTCAAGCCTCACCCAGTTTTACAGTACTGAATGTGTTCTTGCAGTACAAAGGCTGTTTTAAGTATTACCAATAAACACCTGAACCTTCCACCCATTGCTACAGTTCTTCATATGTGTGCAAAATATAGTAAGACACTGTACATTGGCAATATAAAATCTAGGCCCATAGGAGGCCTGTCAAGCTACCAAACTCACCATCCTGAGCCTGTTTAGGTAGTCATGAAATCTGTCCTTGCTCCTATCCAATGCAGAGGTCTATCAGCCGCAGGAGGTCGAGACCAAAGCCCTGGCAGTTGTTACTCACACTGTAACAGTACCAGTTTAAGCGTATCAGTCTGAGGAAGAGGTCCCTGCTCGCAGATTTTTCAGAAGAGCTGCTCTTTTCTGTGCTAGAAAAGCACAGAAAGCCATCCCACATCAGTGAAGTGCTCTCTCTCAACTGTGCTCTGAGGCAAGGTCACATGCAGCCAAGGAAGGCAGGACCAAGTTCTGCTGGCCCACCAGGAAAAACATTATTTCAGGAACCTCTCTTATTTTTGGTGAGAAATCTTGAATCGCCACTTTCAGCTTAAGGGCATATTTCCCATCTGAGCAGTGTCTCCCCTCCCTTAAATATTCATAGAAAAAGCAACCACTCACTGATCAAGAGCCTTCCAGGATTTCAAGCTTCCAGAGTGTGATTACAAATCAATTTTTCTTGCCTCAGAGAAACACCTCTTCTAAGCCTTAATTTCTGCTGCTACTCCTGATCATTCCTGATGGCACCTGGACTGCTTCCCAGCAGCATGTACTCATTTCACAGACAGCCCCAAAGGCACTAGTCCATCTCCTAAACTGTCCCTAAGGCAGTTCTAAAAGAGATGTAAAACCGCACCATTTCCATTGTAATGGAAAGGTTGAAAGATGATAAAATTGAGAAGCAATGATAGATAGTTTTTAAACCCTAATAAATTTATAGAATAGAAAACTATTATTGCAATGAAAACCATGAAAACTTGACCTTGGGTACAGAATCTGTAGGACGTAGAGCACAGTAAGAGGGTCTTACAGAACACTTTGCACTTCAGATGGATGCTCTTCACAGTCATTACGTATTTTGTGTTTGTAGTCTCTCATAATAATGACACATCACAAAAACCCCAAGCACAAACATAATAGCCAAGCAGTCAAAGACCATTAACCATTCTAGCTTTTAGTGTCAGACCTGGCTTTAGTCATGCTGGCCAAGACTAGTGACAGGCATAAAAGAAATCGAGCAGTTGGCCTGAGTTTGTCTATTTGGAATTAGCCTAAGCACTATAGCCTCTCTCTTTGCTTCTGCTAGCAGAGATTGATTTGTATTCATTGTTCTACATTGCACCAAAGTATGTGGCTTCATGCTGGCAGCCTGAGACTGTCACACAAACCACTGCTGCTAGGTTGAAACCAACTTTCTGTTTATTGGCTGCTGTGCATATAATGTTTGCTTCTTATGTTATCTTATTGGAACAGGTCTGTAGAAATAGAAGTTATTTAATAACTCCTTATCAAAACTTCAAGCTAGGTTTTATCTTTCTGCTATTCTTGCAAAGGATATTGTTTGTGAAAAATTAATCTGACCAGCCACAGACTTCTTTCTGTTTAATTCTATGCCCATGGAAGCATCTTTTCCTGAAAGTAAGTCAGTCAAGTTTAAGTATTTTCCACCTTAGCCAGTTGATTTGTTTGTACCTGGAAGAATACACCTTCTCCCTGTCTCATGGTTAAATGTCAGTATCATTCTTTTCAATACAACATATGATTTATATGGCATCTTCACTCACTATATGCTAAGTATACATTTTGGATCTCACAAGTGCAAACAACTACAACATTTTTTGAGCTTAACACTCCTGAAGAACTGAACACACCTTATGCTATTTTAATGAGGGAGAAATAAAATAAATAGTAGACTTGGACTTAACAGCTATTATTTTTTCCTAGAAATTTGTATTTGGCAATGTGGTAACACTGTTTTCAGCTGAAGGATAGGTGACTGAAGACTCACTACAGTAATAAATGAGAGAAAGGGAGAGAGGATGCAAGGGAGAAATGAGACTAATGGCTTTCCATAAAATGTTTCGATTCTTGCTTTGATTTCCTTTAGCTTTGTGGTTAGCTGTTGCCTAAGGAAAGCTCTCTGCCTGAACACATCACATCTAATGTTAGGTACAGTAAATCTCAAGCTCCCTGTGGAACACCGTTAGTTCATAAAAAAGTTGCATGAAATCCCTAACTAGTTAAAAGGGCGTATGTTCACGTTATAATTTCCCTAAAGATAGGGCAATCCAAATGAAATATTGTTTCTGTTCCTTGGACCAGAAAGAGAAAAGGCTAGTTTTGCTGTAACAGGGCCTCTTAACATCAGGCCTATTTAAGCTGACAAAAATTACTTTGAAGATTGTCAGTGCTATACCTTAATAAAGGACTGTACAGAGATCATAAGAATATCACCCAGATACCAACAAAGAAAATTTTTTTAGCTAGAAGTGAATTTCCTATATCTCTACATTTCTTTTAGGAAATCTCTACAGTTCTATTAGGAGGAAATGAGATTTTTCCAGTGTTGCTGTAGAAAATTCCATTTGTGAGAATTATATTGACAATCTCAGTATATCACAATATCCAAAAACATAAATGTCCCATACACCTATTAGCTCATTTACTGTTATGACTTGTAACTGCTTACAGTAGCACAAGCAGCTCGGAGGACCATTTGTTGTAAATTTTACTGAATTGCTTAATTCAGTGCAGCTCCAACGACTTCAGTGCAGATATTTCAGATTTATATAAGCACAAATATGCAATATCAGAACTGGGAACCACCCTCAGTAAAGTTTCCTCACAGTTAACCCTAACTGCAGAGAGAATTTTTTGGTCTTTCCTTTTAAACATACTTGATAAGCCTTAAAAAAAACATTCCTCCCTCCAACACAGGCACACGGGTACTGCCACAATGTTTTTTACATCACACTTAAAGGGCTTTCTTGCATTTAAGAAAGAAAAAAGATGTAATCCTGGTACAGAGCATCATTGTTGGCATAAACAGACCTGCCACAGGTTGGCATAACTTAAGCTGAATCCCTCTGCAGCCAGCTGAATTCAGACAGATGCTGCAGAGCTATCGTGCTTTCACCGTGTCACATATTTATGATCCCACAGGAAAATAAATTTAAAAAAAGAGCTGAGTCCAGCGATACTTTTAAAATAAGTGAGAGCAGGTAAAAACATGCTCTGCTTAAAGCAGCGCCAAGAACAGCTCATTCAAATACACACAGCAAACACATTCACTTATATTCCAGCCTCCCAGTAAACTTTCACCTGTGTGCCTATCAGCCACCCTGAGCTGCTCAGAAAATTACTTATCAGCACCTGTCAACAGCATTTTACTCCTTTATCTTTTAGGGTGCCTAATTTCTAATCTGAGGAATTTGGGCAGCTGTGTATCTTTGAGGATCCAAACCTACGCTTCACTGAACATCAAGTGATTCAACCTGAGTCATTCAACACATATTTGAAAAACATATGCTGTAAGGAACGCATCCCTACCAAGTCCTAATACCAGATTTGGATTATTCACTCTGCCCTCTGCAATCCACGTCCTAAATTTTCCAGTACCAATGAACTAAATTATGTGCACTTCCAAAACGCCAGCACTTCTAAACATCTTGCAGGTGATAATTCACAACACAAGTAGCACCTTACTGGATAGCAGGTGAGGTGTTGGAAAATGGTTGTGGCTTCACTAAGTGAAGGCAACTTGCTGCATGCGGAGCTGAGACATTGGCAGCACTTCCCCACTACCTGTTACAGCACACAGCAAGAAGGAACAGTCACTTAGTATGATAGTGCCACTGACAATTCCCAGGTACCTTTGTCCTCAGGTGCCCCAGGAGACAATGCTATGCAGATAAATGGCCTTCTTGCGCTGAACTGCACTGCTGTCCATATGTCCACGTAGGAATTCTGAGAAGGAAGTATTTTACCTGTTATGACCTTTCACCTCAGAAAGAGTTCTCAAGCACTGGAGCAGGCTGCCCAGGAAAGTCGTTGAGTCACCAGCCCTGGAGGTATTTAACAGACACACAGACATGGTTTAGTGGTAGAGTTGGCATTGCTGGGTTTGCTGTTGGACTCAATGATCTTAAGGGTCTTCTCCAACCTAAATGATTCTATGATTCTCTCTCATGGATGCTTCTAATGAACTTACAAAGTAGGGAAGATGAAAAGAATTATTAGACTTCTTGTTATAGCCGGTCAAGGAAGCATCTTGCATGTCAAGCACTGTGTACCAGTTAATCAGTTTATCCCTTTATTCCTTTTTGGGGAATTAAAATAAATTTGAAAGTTTCATAGATTGGTCTGACATACAAAGTGTGTTACAGGAGGAAGACAGAGAGTATTCCTCTGCAAAGTCATGAATGCCAATTTCCGAAAATACTCTGAATCAAGCAAGATTATCACTGGTCACCAGAAAATGTCTTTATCAATCTTATAGTGTAAATGACAGTGTTTTTCGTAACATTTGGAACTAAAATTTAAAACAGTAAGAAACATACCATACATGGGTCACATATTTTGCATTTGTCCATTATGCACAGTGATCAGCATGTACACTTCTTTTTCTGTGGTCTTTAGGTTCCACACCTCTGTCTGCTGGAGCCAAACACACAGAGAGGGGATACAATGGTGTCTTACAGATTTCACAAACAAAAGCACTCAAGTCGTGAGCTCAGGCCTCCAAAAACAATACTCATGGAGCAAAACTAGCAATTTTCCTGCTTCAAAGAGACTCCTTAGCGGAGGAGAAAGATGCGCTATGAGCAGAACCTGGATACCAACATGGTTAGTGCTGAAGAATATTTGCAGCACGCAGCACCTTTCACAATGCTCACATGTATATGGTTAGTGGATTCCAGCTCATCCTATTAGTTTTTACCTTAAAGTAGCTTCAAAGTGCCCCAACAAATTTCAACTGGAACCCTAAAAGTATACTGATCTGGGAAACAGCAGTTAAGGTTTTTGTTTGCTTGTTCGTGTGTTGCCCACCCCCCCAGGTTTCACAGAGATTCTCATGGGAAACCTATTTCCTCATTCACAAAGACATGATCCTGGCTTGTGATGTGTATTCCTGAGACTCAAGACAGACAAGGCTTAACCACCTAGTTGGAAGTTCCCTAGAATATAGGCCTTGCTCAGAGATACAGCATGCTGCTGCATTTCAGCAAGCCTTTGCTGTTTTAATTACCTGAAGGGGCTCTGGTTTATTGGACCCCCTTTAAGGGCAATCATAGGGTACAGGTCAAGAGGGAACTTCATCTAGAAGTCTCTCTGTCTGGCCCCGAGTCGGAATCAGCAATACCTATATGATTCTTGACACAGTGAGTGTGCAGCTTTTTTTGTTGTCCCCTAAAGATTGCAAAATCGCCCTGTGAGTGCCAACTACCTCAACTATTAAATGAGGCCTTGCTATCACCCAGTCTAAACATCACTTGCTGCAACTCAAGTGTTATGCACAGATAACATACAGAATCAATCATTCCTTTCCATTTTGTAGCTACCTTGTCTGATGACTTTTTTCTTCTTTCTTCTGATTTCTCTTTCCTGGACTAAGGCTTGACATCTTTTCAGTTTTGTCTTGCAGATCTTAACTGTTACCTCAAGTTAGGAGCAGAACAGCACAGGATTCAACCAATAGTCATACTGACAACTTTCTTGTATGTCTGAAAAACTCCCTTTCAAAAATATATTCAGTTATGGATTTCAAAAGTCATTATGGTTACACTGTATACAAACAGGCATTTTTTCTCCTCACTGGTAAATGTATTAATTTCATTTACCACTAAAATGTAGTATTTCACTGTGCTATGAAAATAAATAATTTGTAAGCGCACGGAACTTTTATTAAGCTCAAATTCTGCAGCTTACCTGACTGTAGCAACCACCTAAGTACCGTAAGTTTTTTCTATAATACAGGAAAAGAATATACTGTTCCTCTAATCAACTACCCTTTCACCTGCTGGCCATGGCCATAGGCAAGACAGCTCAACTAGTTGCAAAATTAAGAAACAGAAAATTATTTCCCCTCCCTTTCCACAAACATGTTCTTCAATTTTTCCAGTATTTAGTGTTTATCAGTGTTTTGATTAGATAGTTCACCCATACGCTCTCTCCATACCAACAACTGATAAACCACCAGTTAGAATGGAAAACTACATCTGTTCAGGAAGTGTGCACAGACAAGAAAATTACTCCAGTCATTAATTAACTTTATGGCTCCAGTCAAAAAGTCATTTCTATCTTTTCAATAGTAAAAGTGAAGGTGCATCTGCAAATTACTTAGTACCTGTGATGCTTAGCCCTTGGTGTCCTTTGGTAAAAGGTGCAGATGCCCACAGTTAAAAATGACCTCTACAATGCAGCCTGCACGGCAATTAATAATGGAATAAATCAAAACAAATTACACACTGACAGTAGAAAGCAATACTGTAACAAAGAAAGTAGGGACAAAAAAACCCACAAAGCTCTTTCTTTGTTTAGCAGACAGACAAATTGGTTTTATCATCCTTGGTAACAAGATCATGCACTGTAATTAACTGTTAGAAAGCTAGTACTGTAAATAATCCAAGTTACCTGAAACCAGGTTGTAAAGTCTGAGTATGCTTTTGTTTAAGGGTGTTGGTTTCCCAAGCCCTTTCCACAAGAACTGACCACAGAAAACAGGCTAAATATTCCTGTTAGCAGGTTACATACAGACATTTTAATTAAGTTGTAACTAAATGACTTTAGAAAGACAAAGAGCAAAGGGAAGAGAAAGACACTACTTTTTGTACTTCATCTTCACAAACAGAAAAAAATAAATCAATGAGGCTTCATGTAACCGAGCACATTCTGTAACGAAACAAAATATTAAAAAATAAATGGTCTCAAGTTGGAGACCTGATCCTTGTCTCTAAATGGTTCCCACTCAGGTAAGAATAAAGAGCTTCATGATTCCCCTCCATGGAAAGCAGGGGATAGAGGATGGAAGAACAATTCCATACACACTTGTATACACTGTTATATATTGTTCCCTTTTATATTTGTTGCTTCCTATCTCCAGTCAGACTGAGTGGCAGCCAGTACATTTCCACAAAAATACATAAAAATGTCAGCATAGACAGAGCTTAACTGCTTTGAAAATACCTGAGCTGGTCAGAGCTAACCCTTACATTATATGAAGCACAAATGGGAGACAGTCTGTTATGCACAAACCAGCCCCAGTATCTCCAGCCCACAACAGGCACTAGTGATACAGCCTTCTCTGTGGATCCTTGCATCCAGGCTACACTGCAGTCTCCACCTTTCTTCCAAACCAAATAAACTCTCTATCAGAGACATCAATGTTTATCTATGTGATGTACTTTCAGAGGACAGAATGTACTTTTTAAAAAGTAAAATATATTTTGAAAGGTAGAATCTCTCACTAAGAACACGCAGCTGTAAAAAGGGCACAAGGCCCCATGAAACCAGACACTTGATATAAACAAAAAAAATTGCAGTAACCGGAGGGGAAAATTTAAAAAAAAAAAAATGACCTTGTAATTTTAAATGAAAGGTAGAGACTGTACTAACCAATAGAAATTGTTAAGACAAGGTACTAATCAATAATTACAGTTAAGGGTGTGTATTTCTGTGTTTTGAACTGTGTAAGTATTCTTAAGAGTTTTTAAGCTGGGGTGCTAGCTTTGAGGATTACCACCTAGCACCCATCTCTGCAGAAATGGAATAAATAGGTAGTACCCCTACTCTGTGTATTTGCGTCTGCACACCAGGTAAATGACCCCAGTTTGGGACAACCTATGCACTACTGCAGACATTGTAATCTTCCGTTCTGTGGTCTTCAGGACTGTAGACTTGCTCCACTGTCAGAATAACCTTGGCAAAACACTTGCTTCTTGACATCCCCCATCTTTGAACTCTTCCACTATCACTTTTTTTCTGCTCAGTACTCTCTGCTCATTCTGGCTTCTAAGATCTCCCATGATTTCTTAGCTTCTCTACTACTTCAGCATATTATTGACTTACTGCCTACACTCACCAACAACATAAGCCCTTTACAGTGACACTATAGGTCACTGATCTGTTTAGCAGACACTTAATTATTTGAGATTAGACAGAATATAACCAACAAAGCAGACGTAAATCGAGCAAGGAAAGAAAGAGAACAGACATGGGGGTTGAGTTGAGCCTGGTGAAGTTTGTCCCAGAATATTTTTAGGAACTGCCTGAAGCTATTTCAGAGCCATTACCAATTATCTTTAAGAATTTGTGGAGGAAGGATGAGGCTTTTGATAAACAGCAAAGGATGAATGCAGTGCTTATCTGTAAAAACAGAGAAAAAGAAGGATCCTAGAAATGACAGAGCACTTAACCTAACACTTCAGTTCTTGGAAAGACACCAGAACAAATCAGTCAACTCTTATGTAAGCACCTCAAAGATAAGGATATATCAGCAGGGATTTGCCAGTAACAAGTCACTTCAGTCCAAGTTAATTTTCTTTAAGGCAAGCAACAAGCCTGAAACCCAGTGGAGATATGACTGATCATTTCTTTGTTAAGACTTTGAGGCTGTATCACGTAACAGTCTCACAGGCAAGCCATGACATCGTAAGACAGATGTAAAACAACATGGAAAAAACATATTCAGAATGATGAGTTATCAATGAGAAATTGTCCAACTGGAAAGTATATCAACATGTGTTATGCAGAAAACTGCTCTACGGCCCCAGCTTGTCAATATATACATCTGTAATTTGGAAGTTGGTAGAGACTTACTGCATCTGCAAACAACATCAAACTGGAGGGGGCTGTGAGGACTCCGGAAGATTACAACTGAAAGGAAATGGGACAGCAATGAGTAACTGCCCTGTTTTATGTGACTGTATTTTTCTTCATATCTAATCCTTATGCAAAGCACATGCTTTAATCTCCTAATTTGACATTTCCTAAAGCTTCCCCTTCTCCATGTTGTGCTTCCATTCCATTCCTTTTGGCTAAATCCAGACCATTGTGCGCCTCCTCTCAGGGTATTATCTGCTTGACTGCAAGTTCCTTGGGACCGGGCTGCTTTTCACTCTATTTGTACATCCCAAACCTTTCTCATGGTTTCTAGCAGTTTACATGTTACAAATCAGTTAAAAGAAAAGAAAATAAAATAATCCAACCTAAAACAGACAGGCCACTTCTTTGTAAAAAATTATGACTGTTGTTTTCAGCATTAAAGTATTCTGAGTAGCTTAGATCAGGACAATGTACTGGGTGGGAATTGAATTTAAATTTGCATTCACTTTTAAGTTATTTTCTGTTCATGCAATACCTAAGGCAAGCATATTCAGCACTGGCATGTACTAATAGCACACATACTGAGGGCTGACACATGGAAAATGAAGCAAAGTCTGTATAAAATGAAATCATTCCATACAAGGACACCAGGGCCTAAGGGATGGAATTACCAGCCCTAAATGGCGCAGCAGCCAGCTTCTGCACTGTCTGATCCTGCAAACACTGAACACACATGCTCAGCTTGACTATGAATAACACTATTGAGTTGAATGGAATTATTTACAGTAGTAAAGTTAAGTATAGGCAAAAGCACTCACACATTTGGGGTTTAGCACAGGGCATAAGAAAAAAACAGGATAAAATCAGATGTTTCCTGTGCTACAGAGAAGTTTCAGTCCAGCAGATCTGCTCAGGCCCTTTTGCCCATACCTGGAACTTTCCTTTCTGTAGACACACGCTGTCAAGCCTCCCTGGGAAGCAGATGGGGTGGAGCTCCCCTGTGTCAGAGGCACTGCTCTTCCCACCCTAGTGTCCGTAGTGCTTCTGGATCTAAGGTGGCAATAAAAAACACCCTCAAATTTGGCATCTGTGGCCTTTTCACTCAGTTCAGAGAAAGTGAATCACATGCTATAGTTTCATTGACAGCAAAAACATACAAGCCAAGAATAAAATCACACAGGCTTTCACAGACTGTCCTCACCCTCACCACACTGGTATTTTCCACACTCCCAGCCAAACAAATACACATGTCTAGTCTTCGAAGGGCCAGCTCCCATACTGTGATGCCTCTCCTCTACACTGTTAAAAGTCATTCAGACCTGATTTAGGTTCACTTAATGGTTTAAAATGCTTTTTTAGGGAATAAAGCAATTCACTGGATCCTATAAGGTATGTAAGCCACACCCCACCCCCAAACCCAAACCATATATATATGGAGGATTTAAAATAAGCCTGGATTCTGTCTGCTGTAATGCTTTATGATTTAATTGCTGAAATGGAGAAATGGTGATGCCACAGCCAAAGCACAGGAGTGACACTTCAGAGACATGGCCTTTGTCACTGACTGTCACAAATATGCTCAGTGATTCTGAACACATTATTCAAATTCTTTGGCTGAATTTCCATCAGTGATTCACAATATTGATATCAGTCAGAGCCTTCAAGCCTGATACTTAGACAGTTTACACTCAGTATTCTGGAAAACTTGCAGATTTCCTCTTAAATATCTCATACGCTGCCTACCCTGTAACTGACGTTTTCAAAAGGAAGTGGGGGAAAAGAAAAAATCAGTTCAAGGGTTCAAGGGTTCATAGGGTTCAAGTTGTAAGCTGGGGCTGAAATTCAACTCTTAAGGCTTAATTCATTAATGAAAACATCTGACAGGAAAGTGTTCTGGACGCCACGTGTTATTTCTTACATTTTCCTCTCTGGAGTTTGCTTGCTCCAAAAACCATGTTTGCATACCACCCCATCCATTCTGTAACGACTGGAACTGAAATAGCCCCACCAGGAAAATGCTTTACAGCAGAGTACGTTTGACTGACATGGGAAAATAACACCAGCAACTACTTCTGGGCTGATACTTCTGCATTGTATAACAGGAAGTGGTATGTACAGCTCCCCACTGCACTCAGCTACCACACCAGTTCCTCTAAAGGAGAGGCACAGCACATCACGAAGCATGAGCCAAAAAGCTCTTATCCAAGTTCCCTATCCACCCTGCACAGTAAGGCAGGAGGATACAAGAGGCAGGGCCGAGATGATGGCAGCAGTGCTTCAGTTATGCCACTGCCGCCGCCTCCTCCTTTGAAAGTAGCAGGACACCGATGCAGAACTGACTGCAACTGTACAACAGAGGAGGAACAATCCAAAGTGACATGTGGTGTAATTACAATTAATCCCTCCTGGCGTAGCCATACTCCGTTCAGACATCAGTGGTACAAGTTCCATTTTGCATCTAGCGCTTGCTTTGCTGAGGTGGGCTGGAATAAGCTGTACAAGCTGAAACACAGCTTTGCTATCGCCAACTGTGGCCACAGTGGGCAACTGTTCTGAAGCTGAACAGCACAGTAAACCAGGTAGCACCTCCTCCAGAGAGACAGAACTTGTGCGTGGACAAGCTGTCATTAGGCTATCTGGCTCTCATTGCCTTCTGCTTTTTCCACCTAAAGAAATTGGGAGGCGTTAGTCTTCATGGACCCAGTGAATTATTTTTACCAGCAATTTTGCCAGTAGTAAATCCTGTTGCCTTTGACATGTTTTTTGATCTTTACTCTACTGAAAATAATGCTAGAAAGTCCTCACTGTTTGCATTTTATTTCAAAGTTGTCTGAAAAATATTTTTTGAGAAGAGATGATCAGTAAATAGTTATTCATCAGGATTACTCTGAATTAGAAAGCAGATTTAATTTTGATCACCCTTCTCCTTTAGTTAAAAAGGGATAGTAAGAATAGTCCTTATGTGAAAACAGACACGTATACATCCTCATTATATCCTGTTTGTGCACTGTTTGGTAAGATTATACTGTCATATGACAGACCCATTTGTATCACAGGCTTCTTTTGAACGCAAAACGCTTCAGCAATTTGGACTTCTATTTCATGGGTGGCAGCTTTTCAGAGAGGAGATACTGATGGGACTACTTAAGCAAGCAGATGCATAGAAACCATGGAATAATACTGAGGCACACAGCTAACAGAAGCTGGTAGTTTCATAAGGACAGAGATATAAAAGGAGTTCCTTTGTTTTCCCTTCACAGATCACCCCAGCTGGCCTCAGGCAAATAGAAGCAGCCACATGCATGCCCTAGCCAGCAACAAGGAAGGGGATTACAACCTGGGATTCTTGATACAGCTACACTAAGCTGAATTTATCTGAAAACTATTGTTGGAAAACTTGCCTGAACACAAGTAGAGATGGTTGTAGGCCACAGGTTCACTGAAACAAAGTACTTATAGCATGGCACATATTTGATTTCTGGCTGTGGCCTTCCTTTCAGCCAGTGTCAAGGCATGGGTCCAGCTCAGAAAGGGGATGTGTTTCAGCTGCCGAGATCAATACAACCCTCAGTACAGGAGGAGGCAGAGGATACCCAACACAGTAGAGTTAGGATGGCAGTGGCTCTGGGAATAAGACTAGGTGCTTTGCTAGGAAGAGGTGGCTCCAGGGCTTTGACAGGTGTAAAACACCCTTGAGCTAACAATTTTGAGCTGGACATCAAGTATAAAATGGAAGGCAAGGACTGCATTGCCAAGAAAGTTTATGGCAGTATACAGGAACCCCAGAATTAGTACACAAGGCAGTCTAAAGTCCTGGAGCTGTTGAAAAGTCTCTCTAGTCCATCAGTGCACAGAAGAGGTGCCACATAAGCAGGAATTTGAGTTAACCTTGCAACAAAGAGAACTCATTTACATTTCATGGTATTTAATATTTGTGCAGAATGCCCAGGAGGTTTCTTCACTGCAATGTCACCTGCTAGTTGTATGCTTTCAGCCACAATAGTTTCATGCAGCTGAAATGTTTTTCCTGGCCACACAAGGTTTGCCTTGCCCAAGTATCAATCTCTCAAACGTTTATCTTGAGCTCTTGGAGTGTCTGGCCGAAGGAAACAGAAATAAAACTAAGCAAAGAATGAAAAATCAAGTAGAGAGGACTGAAAAGGGAAACTGGAAAACAAAGATCTAAGGAATAGAAAAGTGAGTTAATATCAAAGATATCAGAAGAATAGCACCAGCTGCAAGAATAGGAAGGTGTGGTGTGTAATTCTTGTTTACTTTTGTATCTGATAATAGAGGGGAACCAGTGCAATTCAGCGGAAGGCATTATTATTACTTGTGTGTAAAAACACACCTGAAACCACCAGTAGGCCTTTACCAGGCTGAGCTCTTCGCTGAAGAATTGTCTTCATCCATCCCCTCAAGCTCCCTTTGCTGCACCCAAGAGACTGACATGTTGGCATCTCCCACATCCTTTGACAGCATGTTCATGACTCCACAGTGTGCATGGAAAGAAAAGAAAAGCTCACTGGATTTAAATGCACTGGAACAAATGCCAGGAAATGTTACTCCTAGGCCATTTACATGCTTATTTAGGAATGGAAGGACTGGGTCTTGCACTACTAAAATCTGTTTGTCACCAGTCTAAGCCAACAGGATTTCTTTGAAATTTGGGCAGGTGCACGACATGTCACTACTGCAGCTCGACAAACAGCTGGCAACCAGTCAAACTGCAGCAAAGCAGCCACTCTGTATCAAGAGGTCCCAGATGACACTGCAGCCCAGACTAGTGGAGTCTGAAAGCTTCCCAGCTGCAGCACAGATCAGGAGCACCAAGTACTACGTTGGATTTTAGGGGCTGAAGACATTTAAAGGCTTTGCTCTGCCAGGCTTCATATGAGGCATTTCAGCATGTCATTCCACTGCCACAGAGGAACTGGGAGCTGCCTTGCTAGGTGTAGACTTTTACATCTTACTGCCTGGTTCCCCAGATCTCAGTTAGACACAATCTTGACTCCTCTGTTAGAGTTGATTTTAGAGGAAAGACGAACAGGGCAAGGTAATACAAGTACAAAAAAAAAAAAAAAAAAAAAAAACCACAAAAAAAAACCAACAACAAAAACAAACCAAAAAACTCCACAAACAACAAAAACAAACAACAAAACCAAAAAATCAACAACAAAAAACAAAAACAAAAGGTAAAGTGGAAACTTCCATCACCTCATAACTAAAGAGCAAGAAAACGTTGAAGGAAGCTGCAAGATGATAAATTCAGAGCTGATAAGAATATTGTTACACAGAATATAAGAATTTCAGCCAAACCTAACAGTAAGTATCACTGAAGCTACAAATTAGGCAAGACTCTACCAGGATTTACACGTTTATAAAGAAGAATTACAGTAACCATTTTTAGAAAGGGGAACGACAACTAAATACATGCTCCCAGGCTTAGTATTTAGAGATTCCATTGTAACAAGGAGGAGGCTCCTTTGAGGAACAGATTATCTCACACACACTAATTAAAAGCACACTGTGCCTTCTCCTACAGCATCCCATACTGACCACTGCTGGAGAAGAGCTGTCATGCTGAAGCAGACCTCAAAATACATCAGCTGCCACGACTTGTGTCAAGGTGCTACAAGGCCCACAGCTGGACAGGGACAGGCTGTGGGGAACTGGAGACTGGCCCTGCTTCATCGTCACTGGGGCAGGAACTGACAGCCCCAGGCTGGGCTGAAATGGGGTCCAAGGTCTCTGGCAGGGAAGGGGGAGCCCCTTGGAGAGGCTGGGCATGACCATCAACACCCTGACAACTTATGAAAAGAAATGAAAATGATTCCCAGTTGCTAAATAGTTTTTCTATGACCAACTCAAATGCCGTCTTCCAAATTACTCTCAAAAATAAATATTAGTCAACTTTCATGAATAATATCTGCATCTGTTCTGAGGAATGGGAGCATCAGAGGGGGAAGAGCAGACAGATCCAAATTCTGCTCCTGGTCCTGCTAATAACCTGCAGAGGGTAGGTCACTTGCCTGCAATTTTACCATTTTACAGTGGGGGACAATGAAACAGTCAACAGCTTTAAGCAATAGGCGTTACACATGACCAGAAGAAATGGAATAATTTTGCATCAGGCTGTTTTGGAAACTTTAAGAATTGAGGTCGAGAGGATTGTTTTGTTTGTTAATATATGTTATATGCTGGGGCTATTTTCTAGCTAATTCATATCCAGGCTCCATTAGTTGCCAAGAGTCCAAACAATACAATTCTGGGAAAGAGAAGACTATCTCCTCAATGCATTTATAATCTTTTAGGCTCATGCAGAATAGTTTATCTGTATCTCGATGCCATTGTTAAGGTCAATATGACAAGTGTATCTTATAACTGCATCTGTGCAAGCAGAAGCCCTAACAAAGAAAGATTAAAGGTGAAAATACAGGCAAGGTGGCCAAAGTACATGATAGATTGTTTTGTTTTGTTTTAGATCAGGTAACTCCACAGTTTAGCACAATGATGTCCTTCCAGACGCTGAGTGCTGTTATCTTAGGACTTAAGCAGTAAAAGAAGAAAATCTCTGTTCTGCTGATTTCAGAGGTGTTTTTTCAAAAACATAATTTGTTGATTATCAGAACTTTGACATGGGTCATAAGAATAGATGTGACCACTGTTCCAAGAATGTAATAAACAAACACACCTAACCATCAAACACAATAAAAGCAGAAAAAAAACATTCTTGAAGCATTGCTAGCATCTGTAGCTGATAATTACAGGCAGTTTTTCTGTACAGAAACCTAAAAACTTTGAAGTAATTTTCAAGTGAAATTTGAAAAAATACAAAAGTGCCACCTGGGCGTGAGAACTAACAGTGGTCCTTACCACCATACAGCATGTGGAAAAGAATTTAAATGTGAGAAGAAAAGGGTCTAGTCCAGTTTTACTGATGGACTCCATGAGGCAAATATGACCAAAACCAGCAGTTAACAAAAAGGCCGGTAAAGAGTAAGCAGTAGGTGAATGATATAAAGAACGAGCACAGATTGGGCTGGAAATACAGCAATGTCAGGATAAGCTTGAACTTCACAAATAAAGTAGAACTGATTGTAGGGATGCCCTAATGTGTCACAGCCAAAAAGATATAATTCACTTCACCTTACCGCTTTCCTTTAAATCAAATCATGGGTGATGTGAGACAGTGTTGGCTATAACCCTCTTGGAAAAGTCTAAACTCCAGTTGTCCCAACTGCCTTCACCTCTTATTGACCTGGAATTCTATAATAAATACTAGAAGCAATAATCCCCACTGGAATCGTACTGTCATGATATTAAGAGGTTGGCTTGCATGGATACTTGGTCATTGTCTGTCAGGGAGGCAATAAAATCTGTCTGGTTGTGCTGACATTTTACTCAGTGTTCACCAAGTCATTTAATTTCTGTGAGTCTACATTAGAGTTTGAGCTGCTGAGGGGCAAGGGAGGGAAAAAAAATCAGGCCCCAGAGCCTCTTTTATATCAGGTTTAAAAATCAAGCCTGATTTTAAACATGGGTAAAAGTCCTTTGTGAGAGGCCATGCCGCTCTCCACTCAAATGGCCAGAAGCCATCGTTTCCACAAGAAACAAAAGCAACTAAAAGCTTTAAATCCTATCCCATTGTAGGAATACAACTGAATTCTCTTGCCAACGTAAGGACAGAGTATACATAGTCACTGCATAGGACTGACAGTCTGTGTGGGAATTACTGAAGTCTAGCTGCAAGATTTCCATATACAGACATTTCCTGCCATGAGAATGTTACAGTACTAAGTCAGCATCCAAAGTAATCTAAAGAACAAAAGCAAAGCCTCTAAAATAGCAAAGAGGAAAAAAAATTATACACAAAGAACACTTCATACATTCAATACAGATATTTAAAGTAGAAGATATCAAGGTCATATCCTGCAGGCTTTATTCAGGCACATCAATAGCAGGGGGTTGTTAAAGTAAAGCCTGAGGCAGTATCTGACCTTTTTCAGTTTGGAGGTTCTTTTTGACTTTGGCTAAAATGGTTATAAGATGCTGCCCAAGAACGGACAGGACATACCAAGCTCAAATACACATTTGCAACTGAATAGTATCTATGTTTCAAAGTACAGCCCATAAGAAGGTCTGTGAGTAGCAGTAAGAGAGACAGAAGATACTTGGGTCTAGAGTCTGTTAATATAAAAACAATCTAACTTGTAATAAACAAAGCAAAGGGAGTTTAATTAATGAGCCATTACATCAGCCATGTTTGAAGTGAACACAGCAGTTCCCATGGATGGAGCCCTCCCAACCTGTCAATTTTGTGGTGAAAAGTGAACTAATGGAGGTAGCATGCACTGAAGCAACCCTGCCCACCCACCTCCCAGGAAATTTTGTTTAAAAAAAAAAAAGGTGTAGTCTGACTGTATCAGTTCAAATACCCAACTCATCCTCTGATCTGGAATCCTGTTGCTCAACACAAGGAGAAACATGAGAAGATATGCCAAGAAGTGTCATGATGGAGGGCAGCTCATTCTTCCACAAGCAGTGTATGTTAACTAACACCCTTGTGTCCCCAAATACACAGACATCTGAGAGGAAAGCAGCTACCACCCACATCAACTCCCCCCTTCTTGCCTCAACTCAATCCCACTATACAGAAAGACAAGAACTATTAGGTCTTCAGTGTTTTTTCCACTGTTCTCTCACTTTCCTTTTCCCTTTTGCAATGACTAATAACATGCACCTACAATAAATAAAAAAATAATAAACTATAACAATGCTTTTGCTTTTCTATGTTCCCAGGTGGAAATCACTGCAGGGAAGCAGACTGCTAAAGTGTCACAAACCTAGCTCTGACATTTATTATATGACACTAATATTGTAACACTTAGTTGTTGTTCCATACACTCCCTGCAGCTTACTGCTACCATAATTGATCATCGTATTCATAACACTAATTCTAGTGTTATCAGAACAGCTTTTAAAGGTCACATAACACGTACCTGGAAATATTCTTGTGCCATTGCAAATGGTATACACTGATATCTATTTTGCTTGAGTACTTACTTGCTTGTATAAATGAATACACTATTGCTTCTTTCAGTGTATGCTTAGAACAACTTAATTTTTATAGAGTTGTCCACACCAAGTTTTCCGCTTCGTCCAGAAGCAAGCAGCTTTGAAAACATGGTAAATCAACCAGGTCATGTAGGAGGGAAATGGGAACCCCTCCATTTATGTGTGCTGGACTGGCCTTGGTACCCCACTTTAAGAAGGGCACTGCTTCCTTATGCAGAGCATGTGATTTACGCGTGTGTAACATCCCCCTCTGCTGGCTAAAATCATGGGAATACTTTAATTCCCAAGCAGGGAAGTTTTCTCTGGAGTGAGAATACCAAAATCAGGTCACCTCCCACCCTCTTGGTTCTTACACATATTTGTAATCCTTTTCTTTAATCCTAAAGCAGACAAGGTTTGTGTTGTTGAGCAGACAATGATAAATTCACCTTAAACTCTTCCTCAACGGTCAAGTCCTCAGTGAATTGCTTCAAAGACAAGGTGACAGTACGGAAGTACAATGGAGACATTCTTGGGAATCTAGGATTAAAGGGGAAAGTTGCTTTGCAGAACCTCTCATCTTGGACTCTGGAGCAACATCTCATTAACGATACTGCTTATTAAGCTATTTTGAAAACTAAGATCCTAACAGTGAACCTTAAGACTCTTCAGTAATACCAGAGTCCAGTGGTTAAATATGGAGGTTTTACCAAATCTCAGTTCTTTGAAGACTACTAAAGCCATAACTCAATGTTATTGTGTACCTCGAACTAACAGTGGTTTTGTGTCTGATCCTATCTGTATTCTTTTTAAATGCTCAACAGTTAACAGAACTGATGAAAAATTATCTTGATTATGTTTTGAGAATGAGAAACACTAGCCTTCAAATACACTCCAGATGGCAAGACAAAGCTGGGATACTCTGTCAGGACAATTTCATGGCACCTACATGCATCTTCAGTTTCCAGCACCGCATAACATGCTCTTTCACACCCTGGAGTACTAATGGTCCTTATAGAGGCTGTAGGTTACAGCTAGGAGGTTAACATTCCCATGTACCCCAACACTAAATGACATTAAGCTGAGATAAAGACATTTTAAAGTTAGTCTGCTCTTTTATAAGCTGGTATCAGATTTGGCTACATGGATCTTCTGTGGACAAGAAAAATAGAAAAGATGACCCATTCCATTAAAAATGGAGAATCCACTTCACACCTGCCTTTCTGAAATGCAGCCTACAATACAGATTCAGAGGTTCTTGATCTATAGGCTACAGTCTAATATTTTTCCTGCTACAAGATTGTCGAGTTCAACAAGTAATTCAAATACTATTTTTTATCATAATTCATACAATTGTAAATATGGTAAATTACTGAACCATTTAAGTTATTTATAGCAAGAGAATTATATTCTTTTAGTTGTTCTCCATCTTTTAAAAGCCTCTTTAATTCACCATGCCTTCCCTTTTATTTCCCTTCTTCCTTTGTTTGATAATCTTGTTCTGAATTTCCCTTCCCTGTATCCTGTGTGCAGGGTGAAACCATTCATGCAGAATTCATCACAGGAAAACAAACATAGTATCTCACTCCCATACTCCCAGGAGAGAATAAACTGAAATTACCAGTTCTCAGGAAACTGGCATAGGGGAAAAAAAAAAAAAAAAAAGGCAGGAGAAATTACTAAATTACTATAGCCAAGTTGTCAGAGAAACTATTAGCACTCTGATAGCTCAGGAAAATGGGCTTTTTGAAACATTTTCTTCTTAAGGACCCAAGCAAACTATAGGGTCGTTTATAAGAATAGGAGGTGTACAAAGCCTGAAAGCATTACTGCTTTTTGAAAGGCTTAGTAACTCCTGGCTGCTGTGGGAGATCTCACTGTAGAATGGACTCTTGCTACCTTTTCAGTATAGACGTAGGGTTCTATGAATAGGACTTGGCTAATTCCCCCTTTGTGGAAGTCTTTAGGAAGCTTTTCATTGTATAACTCATTCTATAGAATTCCTAAAGCCAAGAGATAAGGCTATAGTGTGCTTTTTTTAAATTACTTGTGCCCAACCCTGTTACATTTCCTTTGCTGCTCATGGGACAGCAATTATCACAGCCAGCGCTAGACAGACTTCTGCAACAGAATTTCATTACTTTTAGTCCAGCATGAGGACGGGGAGGAACAGCACTTTGCCAACTCCAAACACCCAGGCAGCTTCTGTAAGCTACAGCGCTCTAAGTCACACAGCAAAAGTTCAGCATGAGGCTATGCTTATCAGTGCAGAACTCCTCTCCCCTGCTCTCTGCTAGAAACTCTTCTGACATGCCTTCTAGTTAGAGAAGACTTCAGGCTGTAAAATGACCTGAACTTAAAGCACACTGGGAACAGGCTGCTGGGATGCAAACATTGCTCCCACAGCCCTCCCTGCACACATGCGTTCATGCCCAGATGACATCTTGTTTTGCTCTGCTACTTGCCACAAACAAACACACAACTTATGGCTTACAGAGCAGAAAATGACAGCTAAAATATCTTTCTGTGGTATAACTGCACTTCCAGTAATATTTTTGCAAGCAGAGTAACGCAGAGAGAAGAGAAAAATCAACATACCTACGCCACCAATCTTTTAAATGTTGACCTTGCTGTGAACAGCTGAATAATGACAGCAAGTACATGAACTGTGGGCCAGGGCAGGCTGTGGGAAGAAGGGGAAGAAATCTTAGGCTTTAATCCTGACCCAGAACTGCAGTGGGTATGTAACAAATAAATAAATATGCCTTTATACATTATATGTGAGGAGATGCCTCAGTCACGTGGTGGTTGAAGGTGTGGAACTCTCAAAAAACATGCCTAACCTTATGACCCACAAGCTGAAACAGCCAGTAGCAAATTTCACATGGATCAGACTCTCAAAAAGAGACCTCTAGTCAACAATATTTGAGGCAGTATGGGTTTTTCTAATCATAGTGCTTGCATGAGGACTTCGCAAGGGTTGGTTTTTCAATGGGAGAAACAGCAGAGCAAAGGAGGGGAAGGAGAAAAAGGCAGCAGGGGTGAGGAGAACCAAAGAGCTAAAAACTTGCTGACAACAAAGCAGGTTAACAGCAGAATCAAAATTAAGATTTTGAGGGCTATCCCAAATTTTTTCTTCCCATCCCCCCTCTCTCAGAAATAAGGCCAAGGCAAATAAATACAGTTATTTAGTTACAGACTTAGAAACCTGCTAAAGACAAAGTTTTGTGAGCTGATTTTGCCTTCTGTTCTGCAGGTTACAGAAAGTTCCCTTACACTCATAGAGTATTAAAGTATTCCTCCTTCTCCAGCTATCCAATTTGCCTGTTTGAACTACAGACCTACCAGCCCTGGAAATTCATCTGACTTGTACCTACTTATCCTCTCCAGAAGTGCTTGCCATCCCTGGCTTCCTTTCACCTTAGAACGTGAGGATGTGCATGCACATATCCAAGGTGTGTTAAGAGGTTAAAAGGGTGAATTTGCACTGGGAGCATCATGTTGGAGTCTCAGCTTGGCACAAGAAGAAAGGCCAAGACATGCCAGAATTTGCAGAGACTTATTCCTCAAGTTGCTTCAACTGTACTTGCCTCTCAGACTCCTAGTAAAGACCACAACACTCAAGGTCACCACTTTCATAGGTAGTTCTTAAGCACTTGAGCACACATATAGCTGATTCAGTGCGTACCTGAGGCCCTGCCATCAAGGGCACTTTACCACATGCAATCCTCCCTGTACAGGGCTTCACCCTCGCTCTCCCGACAAGCAGCCGTTACAGTGAGATCATTAGTTTCCCTGACTATAAACCTCCAGGGCAGGGCAGCTTAGCCTGCAGTTTTGCTTTCCTCTGCTGTGAGGAAAAAGGTTCGTTGCAGTCCTCCAGGTAACCAAGCACATACTGGAAATCTGCTGGGGCTAAAGAGGCATGGGAAAAAGAATGAAACTCAAGCCTGTAGCCCCAAGGGCAAGACGTGATTGCACAGCACCATCTGGACAGCCTGACCGCAACATTTGACTCTTCCCAGTGGTGCCTACACTCACCTTCTAAATTAACCTGCTTAAGCCACCCATGCCAAGACTTGAAAGAAGAGCCTGGCAGACACCTGCAGCTAAGTACCTTACTGCTTCTATAAAAATTGCCCTGTTGCAAACAACAGTCAGGAAGGATATTCTTGCAGAGGCTGGAACTTGGTTTCAGTTCAATTTACAGTTCAGCAATCGCTCTCCCTGAGAGACAGAATAAGGCACACTTTGTGCCTCAGCGACCACTGCATAACAGCGAACAGTGCAGCCTTTCTTCCAAAGGCACCTGTTAGTGGTCTGCAGAGCTAGGCTCTAAGGTTACAGATACACAGGATAATTTAAAAGGACTTTGAAATACCTGACCTCACTTTGAGATCAATTTAGATAGTGGAACATACTCTTACTAACAGTACCCTGGGTCAGTTACCTCAGAAGAGAAGCAGGATCGGTCCTATAGGATGCCAGCTGGGGATCTTTCTATCACTAACCTCAACAACCCTGAGAGCAGTAAGAAGCTGGCAAATGTCCCCAGCACAGGGTCATAAGGCAAAGATAATGCTGATGCTCCTTCGATCTCTTGGGGAATGATCCCTCTGGAAAACCATAACTCCTTTTCTCTCACTGGAAACGCAGCAACTCTGTTCTGAAACTGCTCGAGAGAAAGAGGGAAATGTTGCCATATGGAGTCAAGAAGAGGGCGAGTAAGAAGAGGCATGTGGCCTCCTTGGAGAACAGAGGCTGTGCAAGTAACACAGGTCATAACTGAGATGAGAAACATGGCAGGTGAGACAGGGAAAAGAAGAGTGCAATATTACAGAAGGAGTGTAATATAACGGCCAAACATGTTAATATTGGCATGTAATACCCTTTAACATAACACATATTTGGAATTGCAAAACACCTGCAGCATCACAAATCTTGATGCAGGATAGCATCAGGCCATGTACACACTCTAACGTCCAATACATTTAGGCATCTTATTCCCATTAACTTTAATAGGAGTAATGCATCTGACTAGATTTGGTAACTTTCTGCCTCTGTGCTCATCCCATGAGCCTGTACTGAAGTACAGATAAGGTTGTTGGTTGGAACACTGTTTCTCTCCAACAAAGGATGCAAGGTATAGGGAAAAAGACATAGCATCACTATATCTGGGAGCTGATACCTCCAAAATCATGTTGTGCCTTAAAGGTTTCAATAGCTTTCAAAGTTGGATGGTTTTGTTTTTTCTGCAGGCCCATTCCCTAATGCTATCACCTACTACACGTTCCAGCCTGCATTAAGCACCACCCTATTCATAAGAAGTAATTTTGCAAGAAATTGAGGTGATTTCAGCATATTTCAAGGTATTAAAATCAGTTTAGTAAGTATCAAAGTCTGAAGTAAAGTAGATAATAGGCATTAATCACCCAAGTAAATCTATTAGTCAGTCAAACAGTGTTCACGGTTGTCCTGTACCTACAGCATCAACAAATCAGAACGAAGCATCAGCCTTCTCTGACTTGCTGCAGCAAATCCAGCTGTTACTTTAATGGAATAAAAAATTTCACTCCCTGTGATCTCCTTTATTTTTGCCAATTACTTTGTTACAGAGATTTCAAAAACATTTTTTATGCCACAATAAAAAGGGAATGTCTCATCTGGCCTGCAGAGGCATAATTACTACAAATATATTTGCAATGCAGATAATGTTTCTGGATAGCATGTTTCTATGAGCAAAAGCCAAAATGAGCAAGCAGACTGATCACTGTCAGCTGAATTTCAGTCTTTTAAAATAGTGATCCCTCCAGAAAGATCAACACAGTTGCCTAAAAGCTACAGGTATGTGTCTCAGGCATCACCTCATATTTTGTCTAGCTTCATATTATGGAAGTCATGTATTTTCAGAGGTTTGGGTGGGGGGTTTTTCCACATTTTGTCAATTTCACAGCAGGGAAAGAGCTTTATATTAAGGATCACTAAATAACCATTGTCTTTCACTCTGGAAATTCCAGTTAATTGTTCACCACTATGGAAACAGTTGTTCAATATTTAAATATATTTAATGCACAGGATATCTAGATTAATAAAAAAGCTAAACACATTCAGATTTGGATTTATGTGTTTGTAATTAATTTACATATAAAATTGGATTTATTAATCCAGTTCCATGCTATCCAACGCAATCTCCTTAAGTAGTTTCATCACAACACAAAGTTTCCCTACCTATAAAATAAATCCAGATTCTTAAAATTGTCCACTCAAAATATCCCCATTCTTGAAATGCAAGAGGGAAAAAAGAAAAAGTTGGGGAAGAAGGGAAGGTCAAAGGAAAACAACCAAAAGAAAATACTGTTTTTCCCTTTTGGAGGGGANTGTAGTCTATCTCAGTGGAGAAAGTTTTCTGGACGTTTAAAGTTCAACTTAAAATAAAAATGTAAAGGATGGAAGGATTCTGAGGAGTCCAGACAGGTATTTCTCTCAAGCCACAGTTAATGATTGTTTGTATTTCCCTTAGTCACAAGGTCCAGAAAGATTTTACCTTAAAAATACCACAGCGACCATCTTAACAACAGACTGTCTTTGCTACAGAGATCTACTGCTCAGTTACCACTAGTACCACATGTATTTATCTCAGCACATGCCCATTCAGAAGTCAAATGTAGTCATTCCTGCTCCAAATGGTCAAAGATAAGAAGAGCAGAAAAGCAAATTCTCATATAATAGCTTTGCCCTTGCCAAATGGCTGCAAGTTTGAGGCACTTCCAGACCTCCCTTCTCCCATGAAGTGAAATCAGAGCTCAAGAGACAAGATGCCCATCATGTAGGTAGCAAACACACACTAACCTATTTCTTCACAGTGCTCCCATACTGTACACAGGCAGCCTGCTGCAAAACCCCCAAGCAATGCCAGCCACCTACCTTGGGACCATGTCCTTCAGAGCACTGTAACACAGAAATTTGGTAGCAGCAGTTTACATAACTTCCACAAGGCCCCTGACGGCTCATACTTGATCCTACACCACCCCTTACCAGCAACAGGACAATTGCAGCAGGGCCACACAGTGAACCACACCAGGAATATGAGCTGTTACACATAAGTATTTTCAGACAGGTTGTTTTTCAGACAAATCTGTCTTCTGATCCTACCCATGACTCCACCTCACATGGAGCTGTATCAACACAACTCACAGTGGCATGGGAGGAGGGTGAAAAGGGACCAACACAGGAAGAGACTGGAAACAGGAGCTAGCTAGGCCATACCCGTTGCCAAAGTGAGCAATTTGGCAAGTAATTTATTTTAAAAACATTATCAAACAAAGATTTAACAAATCTGACTTCCTGAACTCTAAGCCTTACTCCTTCTCTTCCATCAGTCCCCGCTTCCAAGAAATCCATAAATCTAAATGTAATAAGCCACATTTTTAAGACTTCTCTCTCACTTTCAGTGATGGTTAAGTAACCACTCTCACATCATCTCTCTCAAGCACACATTGCCATCCCAGTATAACCATGCCAGGTGGGGGCAAATATTGCTAAGTGGTTGGGGTGACCAGTCCATATTTGAAATATTACATCTTGCCAGATTATTTTGGTACTTCCACTTCTGTCTCAAGCAAGAACTCAGAAACTGATGAGAAGAGACAGAGAAGTGAACAGCAACCAAAAAAAAGCGGACAAAAAATAAAAAGAAAATGGACAAACGATAAGTATATGTGAGCCCCAAATTAAAATGGGTTAGTTTCCCGGTCTTGTCAAGTTTTAATCCTGGATGATGTGTTTGCCTGAACCAATCTTTCCATTGTCAACAAACAACTGGCAGTTAGCAGACACTTCAACAGGCTTCCCTTGAGTTATTTTGTATATTCCAGCTTCTTCCCTGCCAACCGTTCAAACCTATTTGCAATGATTCATTTTTCTTTCTAGGCTGAAGAATGTGATGACAGTCAGCACAAGAAAGCCATGTAATAGTTAATGTTGTGCAAGCACTGGAATCATCGATGAGAAAACTTCTGAGTAAACATGGTAGTTTCTCCAAAATGTATTTATCCAGTTACTAGACTCTATATGCTTATGTGGACTACTGGAACTACAAAATAATAAACCTGCCAAATGCTCATTTAACTCTGTTGGCAAAGTAAAAAATGAAGCTGAATACCTCAAGATGTGATGGGCAGTCTCTTATGAATAGCACATTCCCTAGAGGGCAACTGGAAGATCTTAGCTATCACATACAGCTTTGTAGACCATTAAGGAGACAAAACATTGCCTATTCACAATTAAATCAACAGCAAACCTTCACTGGCATAAGAATTGGCACCAAAATAAAAGGAGAGCAGATCTGAAACACATGTCCAGGCCCTAACAAGGTAGCTTGACAGAATGTTCCACCTGTAACTGCTTCACTAGCACTATTTCCCTCCTGAAAAACACAGCCAATTTTTTAAATAATGCAGTTGCAAAAGGAAAGCCATAAATCTTACCTCCTAAAAGCTCTTTTTTCTTCCCACCCACTTTGAGTGCATTTTTTCCTCTTTGTGTCTCTGTCTCATTTTTAAGTCAAACTCCTAGCAGCTGCTTATTGAAGACTTCAGGGGTGATTCTGGCTGGCCGATGGCAGCATATTTCTTTCAAAAAAAATAGATAAAGGATACACAATAAGAAAGATTTCTTCAGTTTCCAGCACAGTGGCTGAATAATTCCAAAGGTATCAAGAATCCCTTCTGTTTGCACTATTGCTCTCCTCAGCTTTATTTTGAGGATACAACTAAGAGCTAACTTAGGAGATATCAACAAAGCTATACCACACAGAAGGATCTCCTTCGCAAGGGGGAAGAATGCAATTAGCAGCTGTCACTTATAAAAGTTAATTGCACATTATTCTTTCGCAATGGAGATTCCTGAATCCATTTCAATAGTTTATCAAGATAAAAAAAAGGTAAACAAAGCAAGATAAAACCCAAACAACTCCCGCCATAATTTAATCAAATGTTTAAACACTCTTTAAAAGATAACTTAGTTTGCTGCTGACTGACATACAGATGATATATAAATAACCACATACACAGACTTTGCTCACTTTGAGGCTTTGATTTAAAACTCAGAGAAGGTTCCAGAAGAAACACCAAACTACAACTTGCCACAAGTATACTATACTGTTCTTGAAAGTCACAGTGGATTCAGCATGCCAGTAGTAAGATCAGAGACCATCCACAATGAATCTCCATGATATGTGAAAATGCCTAGCCTATATGAAATTCATATTCCAGACATCTGGATTCAGTTTTGATGCATTGTTGAAGGCTGCTGATCTTGCTTACATTTGCAAACACTTGATAGAACTGCTGGCTTCACAAGAGATGTTACTTATTTAATCAACACCAGAGACCCAATAATGTTTGCAAATAAATCAACAAGTTATTTTTTGTTATTCTGGCATGCCTTCTGTTAGCTCTTAGAAAAGAGGTTTCCATTCTTGCATGCCTAGGAATAAAAGTTCCATCAATCAAAATTGTTCATCAGTTTTGTAATGCCCCTCTGCCTGACCTTCATTGCTTCATGCAACAAGCAATGTGCTGAGTCTTCTTCTGTAAAGAACACATCTCGGTAACCTATTCATCAAATCCATTAAACAGAAAAGGAGTGGTTGTGTTGGTCAAATTAATTCAAAAGGCATGCTGTGGTAACTAACTGAACCTCAGGATCCACATCACCTTGAAACCTTCTAGCACATAACGGGCACTATTGTAGTAACCAGACAATCAGGCAGCCGACAAATACATTTAAACTACATTTAAACAGATTGAGCCTGATCGACTTTAGACCAATGAGAAAAGTCAAAGCAAGAGTTATTTTAAAATTATATCCCCGAGATGCTGCTTATGAGCCAGCTTCTCAAGAACATCTATGGAATTATTCTCCTTTAGGATAGGTTGCATAGGGTTTATTTTACACTAGCTCAACAGCATCTGAAAACTTGGGGGTCAGGCAGGATATAAAAGTAAAATTGAAACAGACTGAGTGACTTCAGTAAAGTGGTGAGCATTTATTCCCATTGCAAAACTGCTGCTGAGAAGAGGTTGACTCTAGCTTTTGATGTGGCTATAATAGAGAGAGTACTCTGATCTGAGCTTTAATTACACATTAATATCATCTGAAAGAGATTCTCTGATGGAACTAATCCTTTCACACCTTGACCCATATATTTTTCCTTAACCAACAGTAGACACTTAGTAGATTAGACTATTAAATATCACTCTGGTCCAGACCTGCACCATAAATCCCCGAGACATCTTTCTCAATAAAGACTGCCTGAAATTACCTGTTTTTGAATGCCCATAATCTGATACACCTGTTTGGCTTAACTTATTGCAGTCAAGTTAAAATTAGCTTGTTAAAATTAGGTGGCATATCAGAATCTAAATTATACATTAGGACAAACCCTGGAATTGTATAGCCTTGCCTCTTTCCCAGACTTCTTGACCTCATTTTCCTAAACCCAGCCTGGCCAAGGATCTCTCTGTTGTTATCTTTTCACAGATTTTTGTATGAGCAGCATGAAACTACTGAAAAAATCTGACAGAAGAAAAGTAGAGGCTACCACAAATAGAGAGGTAGTGGCAAGAACTGGAAATAAGATCTAGAAAGCAACTGGTTTGAGTTTTGGGACTGACAAAAAAGATTCACTCCTCCTGTATTTATTGTAAAGGAGCACAGATTGCTTTTTATTTGAGGAAGAATATTAATTTCTTCATTCCCCACCCCAATCTAATTTACACTGCAGGTCTTTCCCCAAGAACTTACAATTATAGTAAGGAGGAACAGAATGGCACCAAATTTTATTTTACTGTATATCACTCTACAGTAATATAGACACACAAGTGTGTTTTAGTGACTTCAGAAACTCAGTAACATCTATGGAGAGCTGGCCATAAAACACCCCAGATCAGAGAAAACAATTTCATGCTTTGTTCTTCTAAAAACTTTTGCTTTTCTCTGTTAATTTTACATCCATTTTTCCACGCTACTAGATCCTTCATACACACCAATATGTAACAATATGGCTTAGCATTAGATAGACTCTGAGGCACTGCACCAGAAACCGTTAACTGTTTCAAAATATGATCTCATTCTGCTTTTTTTCTTATTGCTTAACCAGTTCCTCATCTCATGCTGTCTCTCCCACGTTAAATGAAAAAAAAACTCTTGTGAGGAGCTTTGTCACAGGCTTTTTGAAACATGATCTCTAAATAAAAAGTGGCTACAAAGATGTAGACTGCACTAAAACTAAACAGAAACGGGATCAGCAGAGCAACTGCCGGGGCGTGACTCATTTTCTGCCACACATGGAAGCTATGCCTTGAGAAAGGCATAAAGACAGAGATCAAGAAGTCTTTGATAAAGCGGGGGCTGTAATTTAATGACTGACACCAAGTGAGAAACAGCTTCACCACTCTGAAAAGGAGTGGTTTGTGCACATCAGATGCTGACTTCCAGCAGACCCTCCTTGTCTAAGTCATTAAGACTCGCCCTCCTACCACTATTAGTCATGCTGAGTATTAATATTATTCATTATTACTCATAGTTTATTCTTTGAATAACCTCATTAATTTCAGTGAGACATTTGCAGTAGGAGGTAGTAGATAATCTATGCATTTATATATCTACGCATGTCTAATTAAAGGCTATCAAATGAGAAGACTAAGTTTCCCTTGCTGACTAAGCTGATCCTTAAAACTCTAGACCCAGAACTGAAAGTATTTGTGGCTGCTGCTGAAGACATGAGAAGTCAAACTTTCAAAAGTACCTGTGGCAGAATCGGTCTTCACAGCAATTTTCATGAGGATACTGTAAAGTTATACCAGCTTTTCACCTCCAGGCTCTGCTGTATAAAAAGTGCTCGGAAAGGGGCAGGTGCCCATCCCTCAGTAACTCCCCAACAGCACACTAGTAACAACATTAGCAAGGAGATGCAAAAGAAAACACAGTTTGGTCCCTCACAGCCCACTCTTTCACTTATTCCTGCTCTGTTGTGAGTCTGCCTTCCCTCCTTCCTCCAAATCTAGGGAGAAAAGCAAAGCAGTTAACCATTCACTGTAAAATCAAACTGTACTTTATCCCCCTCTGTAGGCACCCTGCCATAAGATCATCGGAGGCAGAAGAAGGTCCTTCTGAAAGAAGGCCCTATGAGAGCACCTCTGATCATTCAGGTTGTAAATAACTTGAGTGTTGTTGCTTCTTATTTTTTAAAAAGGAGAGTTAATTTTCTCAGTGATTTCAGTACATTTCAAAACTTCATGTGTTACCACTTTAATTCTCTAATTACAATTTTAGAAGAGAAAAATTCTTGTGATAACTTTCTACAGAAATTGAGGCAGCAGTGCTACAGGCAGCAGGAGACTGGAGGGGAATGCTGTCTGAAAACATGACAATGTGTCAGAGAAGCAGGACTGATGTCTGCTCCCTGGTAATTTCCTTCAAATGTTTAAAGGAATTCCCGTTATGGGCAAGAATTACAACTTTTTACTCTGTCCCCATGTCTTCCCCTCACTCCCCTCCCTCAAGCAAAGATTACTAGCAGAGCTACAAAGTCATCGCCCATCCTGTTTTCTCACCACTACCCACTCGCCTCATCCCTATGAGAGCCAGCTGGATCAGGCAATGCCTGTGAAGCCAGACTCCTAATCCCATCAGGGGAGGGCGATAGCAATCATGAAAGCAGCGAGGCGGGACACTTTCTAAATACTACCACCCACAGGAAAAATTGTACTCAGCTGCCTACAGACCATGCAACCCTGTCTGCTCTCCTGGCCTGGACAAGAAGCAGGAAAATAAAGATAGGATCAGACCATACTGTTTATTGGCTAGTCCTTTGAGAAGCAGACCCTGTCTTTCCCCCAGCTCTCTGGGGCACACCTTGAACATTAGCCCTGCACGACTGAATTTGCTGAGTCTCTTGCACTAGAAATGCTGACTCACATGAATGGTTCCCACTTCATGTTCATTTAAAGCCAAGGTTAAACCTCATGTTCGAGACAGAGCCACAGGCTGGTGTAACAGTTGAGGTGAGCTTAGTGGATCATGCAATCACAGAGACTACGGCTCTTTTGCTACTAGATCTCACCTACTGAGTTCCCATGGTCAACAAAGTCCTACTCTTGGATGCACCTGACCAACATGGGCCCCTCCTCTACCCACACAACCCACTGCACCAGAAAACGTCCCCAGTTACAAGCCTGGCTGTGGCACACGGTTGAGAATAAATCAGGAGGCGGCACGCTGGATGATACAATGCTGCCTTCTTCCTCAAGCTGTAAACATGAACCATCCCCTGCAGCTGGGGACAATTTTACTCACCACAAGCTCTTAAGAAATAACAGCCTGTGCACTTCCCTCAGAACTGGTGGTGTATTTTGCTCTGATACAGGCGCATACTGAGGCTGGGGAACGAAACATTTATCTCCCCTGCAGTTGAGCTAGACTTGAGGCAGGCACCTTCTTATCCAAAACAATGAATACCATTGACTGACCTTTCAAATACCTCCTTTCTGTCAAATAGTCTTTTCCTTAACACATGAGGAGGGGTGGAGTTCTTTGCAGACTTTTAAATATTATCAGAGGTACGTTAAAAATATTGATTGCTAAGGTGTGTTTCTAGAGAGGGGCCAACGCCAACAGGGATTGCAGCTGCATATAAACCCTCCACCTCCTCCTTCCAAGAGCTCAATTATAATCTCATAGTAATTGATCAAGGCTGACATAATTTATCTTAAAGAAAAAAAAAAAAAAAAAAAACAACAACACAATTAACAGCTCTGGGGCATTTGTGATTACTAACATAAGAACCAGAGTCTGTTGGATAAAACCAAGAACTTCCACACCTGTGAAACTCAACCCTTCATTATTATTATTATTATTAAGAATAATGTAGATTCAGTCATATCATTCCAGTAATCTCTGTCACAAAACTCTGAATTAATCTATTTCTCTGTTTGAGAAATAGAGGGGACAGTTATTTACCTACCACATAAGGATGTAGTGAAGAAATATTTGGTAACAGCTGTCTCCCAAGTCATAAATCATTGCACAAGTACCAAGGAGTACTAGGACTGACATTTTTTTTAAAAAAAAGATTCATCATATAATCTCTCTTCTACAAAGACAGTTGTGGCAATCCTCATGGATATAATAAAATGACCTGTTATAATCTTCATCAGGGGTCCAGTGAATAAACACTTTTTAATGAGAAAAAAAACACCACCACCAAACCCACTTCAAAACTGTCTCGATTTTGATCATAAGAAATGCTGGGTCAGTCCTATTCCCAGTTACTGGTAAGTAAATAGTAAAGCTTTCATTGACTTTAATAGGAAAATGATAGGTACTTGAGGCAATGCATTTTAAGTTACTGATATTCACAGGAATTTCCCTGTGAGCACAAATGTCATACAGTAACCACTGGGCAAGAATAAAAAGGTGACATTATTACTAGTGCAGAATAATGGTTCATGATCTTTGCACTGTGCCCTATAGTGCAAATGTCACTACATTTATTAAGATATTTCTTCTCCTTTGCGTTTGAGGGTATGGATCACAGCAGGAAATATTTTTATTTTTACAGTGACCTTTGCAAAGCTTGCACAGTTAGATTATGTTGTGGTAATGAGACAACCCAAAGGTCATGAAACATTATTCTGCCCTAGTAACTATTAGAAATGTGATGGGAGTGAGAAGAGGTATTTGTCCCCAGGGCCAGTTTTTCTAGTCTTCCACCTTTGGAGACCTGGGTTCAATATTGGCCACGCCAGTTATAAGCTGGAGGCTGTTAAGAGTCCTTGTTAACATTTCACCAGTTAAGTGAAGGCTATGCTTCCTGACTTGATGAAGTTCACTCTCTCCTTAGATACTACTGAATCATCCAGACAGTAAACTTAATAAAAATATTTAGACTGGGGAGAGTGAGAACTGATTTCCAAATGCAAAAGAAAATGCTGCCCTCCCCTTAAGAACAGACAATGTGAAACTACAAAGCCAGTGTGAAGGTGAGGAAGAGGAACTACCCTGAATAACATTGTTGAATAACAGCTCCTAACGCAGCAGTGCGCAGCTTGTTGGCTGGAGACTACACTTGTGCTATTTCACAGTGATTGTCAAAACGTTAGATTATAATGAAGAGTACGGTACAATTGTGTTAGTCCATACTTTTCAAAATTACACAAATCTAAAACATAGTACATGAAGAGAAATGCAATTTTTTTAAGAGCATTAGTGTGCATTTGTATAGCTGACAGTAAACAACTCTGGCTAATGGGTATAAATGCCTGCAAAATATGTGTATTTTCAGTATGCAAAGTGACAATTGGAAAAAAAAATAAAATCCAAAGGTCACAATCCAAAACCACATAGAAGACAAAATAAGCAGTGGTGAGACACTAAGGAAGCAGAAGCAAAAGCTGGTTCATCCACTGGTGAGTTCAAACTGTCTTGTTGATTCACACATAAGCCACACAAAGTGAAGTAGTTGCAGCAGGAGGAGGAGGATTCTAGGGGATGACACATGAATTAGAAAAGCGCTCACCTCCTTCGCTTCAGAACGTCCCGTTCTGGCACTGCCACAACATGTCACTTTGAAACCAAAATGGCATTGAGAATTACACAAACACAGGCATGTGGTTAACCCTGCTGGGGCTTGTTACCATGATGTAACCACCTGATTTTTTTATTCAGTGTTTTGCATGCCAAGATTATAAAATTTTTACCATATTTAGCCTCCAGGCCTTAATTATATTTGCATTTTGCTGGTACAACAGTATTGTATGCTACCTGACTAACAGAACACCACCTTTCCATGTCTCTGCAATGGCAAGTGCATCACTTCATTGTCTTCACATGAAACTGATGGCAAAAACATCTTAGATATTCCAGTATTATAGAAACAGGGAAGATAGGCACTGGGAGAAATGAAACAATGACAATTTCAGAACAAATTTAGAAAATGAGAGGAAGGTTCTTGGGCAACAGGTTTTTAGGAAGCTTCATGGTTACCAATAGGATTCCATCTAGTTTTTCTATTATGTTCTAAAAAAAAAAAAAAAATTAAATTTCGTTTTCAAGAAAAATCACCACAGAATAAGACTGGTTTTTCCCAACTAGTTTTGAACATGACTGGTGAACTTCACGTTGGCTTCTCACAAACAGAGCAAACGGGTTTTGTGACACAAACCTGCCCTCTGGTGGAAGTACAAGAAAATGGTAAATACAAAAGACCCCAATGTCATTTGAAACGAATACCTTTGATATTTTTGTACACAAACAGGGTTTCTTTCCATCATATGCTCTCTTTCATTGAATGTCAATGAAATAGTTTTTCACAGGCTGAATAATAGATTTTATTCAATGCTACAGGACAATGTCCAAGTACCTCATTTACCAACAGAATGTTACTGAGCCTGCACAGACCTAAATCTGTGCAAGAAGGCAAATGCTCTTACAATGAAGAGTCTGCAGGAAGCACTGACCTGATAAAAATATCTCCATCTTCCTTTTATCATGGAAATCCCCACTAGCTGCACATCCGCACCACACCTCTGGGAGTAGTCATCTTCTGCTAATATTTTCACATTCTGTGAAAGTCACATCTACTATTGCCATCTCGCCCCACTTCTGCCTATTCTTAGTTATCTTTTGTCTTAGAAAAAAACGTGAACAGCTCTAGCTTGTATCTTGTATTCACATACACAAAGATCAATGCACATTAAATAGATCCTTAAGGCTGCTGTGAAACAATCAATTTTCATCTAAATATGATAACCTTGTTAAAACTCACTCTCCTTGCAAATAAAGGACCACCTAGTCCAAATAAAAGAGAATGACCAGTGTTTGCTGCCTGACCTACTGAAATCAAGCATAGCTCCAGATGTTGTGTGTTTTGTAAATAAATAGTTTGTAAGTACTATTCACTTATTCCAAAAGAAAAGCCCTACTTCTTCCAGCAGCCACCCACTCTCAGCTTAACACTAACTTGTAGAATGCTAACTAGCATTCTTAAATCCTCTGATTTATTATCCCTGGGTATCACAGCCTGTCCAACCTGGGCATGTTGCTAACAGAAGCTATTAATGGCATGAGCTCAAAAACCACGTGTGTCAAGAGATGAACTCCAGGCCCGTTTACATCATAGCATCTGCTTTTTTTGTGGACTTTATGCCCAGGCACTCCTGCACAAACACAGAGTCAGCTGAAAGACTGTAGCCACATCGTGTCCTGGTATCACTGCGTGTGCCCCAGAACCTGCAGAACTGTGTTCAACCATGGTTGGAGATGACTCTTCTGTAAATGAGATCCCACAGAACAATATTCCAACAGAGCAGGTGGGACTTTGAAACATCAGTGGATCTGAGGCGATCAAACATGCTTTTAGTCACCTTCATAGTTTTACAGGGTACAGATACTCAGACTCTGCAACCTTCTAGAGACTGATGGCTCTCCGCTCTGAGCAGTAGCTGCAGCTGTGCCATTGTTCAGCCACATTTTTACATCAGCTGGCATGAGCCTTCTTCATAGGCAAAGGTGTTAACTCACTCCCTGCTAGACCTGAGCTCCTCTGGACCTGACTGCTCTATGTGCTGAATTCTCACAGAGCTGCAATGTGCTCAGAGCAACAGCTTAGTCCACGGCATTCCTGGCAGCTAGGATAAAGTACAGAGCCATTGCCTTGTTGGGAGCAACAAATTCTCTGTGTTCTTCTCCTGCATGGGACAGGAGCTCCTGGATCCTGCTGAGCTCCTTCCTATTCCAACTGGAGCCAGTGTCCATCATGACAAGCAAAATGGACAACCTGGCTGATCACTTTGCTTTTGTGAAAAGCAAAGGCTTCTAGCTGCTGCACTCAACTCAGCTTTGATTTCATCAGCAGCCAAGAATCGTGTCCATGTAGGCACTGATGATCCTGTAGCTGTAATATGAAAACGTCTCAGACATATGAAAGTTCACCTGCCAAATGGCAAATCCCTCATAGAAATTATGAAACCTCTGAAAAATCCTTGTAAGTTTACAACCACATGCTCAGATAAAAAAGCAGTGCAGCTGGAAATACGTGGAAGCACCTCATTTATCTGCAAAGAAAAATATGTGTATTTATTGCAGAGTTGAACCTCCTGGTAATGTACTCTGTAGGAAGGTGTTGCAGCTTCAGCACTATGCCAGGAGAATCAGAGCTCAAGTCAACCCTTAACACCTTTGTACTGCACAAGTAAGTAAGTCTGGTCTTCAGGACAGCCCTCAGGAGGCAGAGGCTTTGCCAAGATCTTGTTTGTATATAATCAGTGTACTTAAGGTGGAAGAGATACGATCCAGTAAGTACAGAATGTAAAAAATAGATTTTTACATTTTCATGTTGCAGAGCAGCACTGGCATTTAATTAATTGGATCCCTGGATGAAAGACTAACTTAAAGCAAATTTGAGATATTTAAGGTAATTAACTGGGTTAATGTCTTGCATCTGGTTAGTAAACAAAGCCTATCTTTATTATACCAAAGCAAAGCAGTGAATAAACTAGTTTCATGGCGCATTCACTTCCTTCCTGCCACAGGGCTATAACCTACAAGAATTTTCTACTTCAGTAATGGAGAAGACATGGTGTTTCCACAACTCCAGCTGAATCTCACATTGCTCTAGCTTAAGGGCCGGTGATGGTATTTGCAGGTACAAGCCTTATGCCCAGTAAGGACAAACTGAAGAACGTGACAGGAACATGCCAACAGGACTGGAAGGCAGATGCAGGACGACAGTGTTTTTATAGCTAAACCCTGCTCCCAGGTACATTCATACAGGTCCTCTGGCATCTATTTTCTAATCAGGATACCATCCTTTTCCTCCCTTGCCTGTTTCTGTGTGGCTCAATTCAGTTGGCACTTCTTACCAGCTCTCCCCTCATTTTTATATCTCTCTCTCCAGCCTCTCCTCTGTGGACTCTCAATCAAATAAAGTTAGGGTAGAATTCTCACAGCTTATTATATCAAAAGCAAATGTTTGCTACAGAATGTTTAACAGGAGACAAAAATGGGTTTCTGAATCCACATGCTAATCGGAGAAAAGCACAGTAGGAAATCAGAACAAAACCAAAAATACCCAACCCAACGGTCTGCTTTTTGATTGACTGCAGAGATACTGCATGTTTCCTCTACCTGCGGACTTCAACTGAAGTATCGAAACACTTGGAAAAACCTGTGCTAGGTCCTCCTTTTTCTAGGTTTATACACTTCAATAGCTTCTATCGAGAAACTAGGTTTGGATTTTTCTTTTTTTCCCTTTTTTTTTTTTTTGATGTTATGACATTCTTGCTTACACACTTTAAATCTTGGTAATATAATGACAATTTTCTTGCTTAGTTGTCACTTACACTTCCTATAGTTTTGTCAAGAATTATACCCTCAAAAGAGTAGCTATAATTTTAGAATGATCAAAAGGCATTTGATCAAATAAGTGGGACACATCCCCTGAATTTTCTGTGTCATGGTTAAACTTATTTACATAGGCAGGTATTTTTCTTGGCTTACAGTAATCTTGAAGCACTGTGGTTGCAGCAGATTTTTGCTTTGCCATTTTCAAATGATAACGTGTCAAAACCCTCCTGGGTCTGTCCTGCTCACTTAGTTCTGATCGCTGTGCCCTTTCTTCCTTTGAAGTTTTATTCTTTTTTTCCAATCAAGACTTATTAATTCAATCTCTCTAATTTCAGAGGCAGATGAAATGCAGCTGACAAGTTTGAAGTGGGTGGAGGAGGAAACTTCTGTCTTTATTCCTGCAAAAGAAGAGCCAGTTGGGGTTACTTATTTTTCCTACACAATTAAAGCTCTGCAACACCACAAGTTCTCCGAGTGTGGAGACAGCACCTAGCACATCCAGGAGCTCCTGTTCGCAATGAATCCTGTGGGCATCACCACAACAGAAATAGGAAGTGTTCATTTTCCAGCTAATGCCAAAATACTAGCAGAATACAAAGAACATTTTAAGCTGCAAAAGCCCAAAGACTGTCCTTGTATTTGCATCATATCACAGAACCAAACAAATTGCTGGTGACTGAATCAGCAAGTTGCAAAAGGCCAGAACAGGAAGAGGATTTTGGTTTCCCTTTCCTTCTTTCTCTGGCAGCCGTGTTTTAGAGAGACCTTTTGAACCAGCCGCTGTTTACCAGCGCTCACTCGCACAAGAGGGCACTGTAGCCACACACATCAGGGTAGCGCCTCAGCCCAGCGAGCTCTTCATCAGACTGGTAGCAAACACAGCTGCATGTGCTGACGTGTTGCACCAATACACCTTGCACAGTCCCGTTGCCCTGGAGTAAAATATACCTTGCAGAGTTTATCCCAGCTCCAAACGTGAATAAAATTTGACAGTTGTGGTTTACCTGTCTACTCATGGAACTGAAGTCAGGGAAACTATCTTTTTTTTCTTTTTTTTTCGTGCCATTGAAGGGCAAAACCCTCTGTGCTTGAAATAATGCAAATACGTAGATTATAGTGACAAACAGAAACCTCCTAAATATTCACCGGACAGCTGGAAGAGAGCTCATAGCAGTTTAAGGATATTATAAACTTACTAACGTGTCCTTCCTCTTGTAAATCTTGTCCTAGCTCAGTACCCCAAAGCACCTGAGGTCTGCAGCTCTAGAAACAAAGTAAGAGAATTCCGTTACATACAATTATATTTATGTTCTGATTTGACTCAAGTACCAGGTGGACAAGAGAGCTATTTAGTAAAAAGAAGTTGAAGATAGGAAAAATTGAAAGAAGAAAAGAACATTTAAAATCAGCTACAGGAGGGGCCACTCCTGGTAAATCAAATAGTAACAGAATAAGCAAATCCCACTTGCACTTTTGGAGTGCTTTTCATTTGACACTGATGATTAATAGAAGTGATTTGAAAAGGAAGAATCTCAGCCATATGGGTTGAGATTTCCGATGGAGAAATCTGCAATCAAACCATTGCAATGACAGACTGCAGAATTTAAGGGGTTCTGATGGAGAATGAGGTTCACTTAAAGAATTAACACACATCAAGGAAACGTTAAACATGACAGTCCAGAAATAGCTCAGGAAATCCTTGAAGCTGATTGCTTTAACTTATCTTATTCTTACATTCTGCTATTAGCACTCTGGTGACAATACACCAGAGAAGACAGACTTTTGGCCTAATTCCATACAATCACTGTGGTCCTATGATCCACCTCAACACACAAGAATCTGTACCGTTACTGATCCTGAGAAATGACCTGACAAAACAGCCTGGGCCTTCAGCCTACTTCTCCACCACCTTCATCTAATTACTAACACATCCAAAGCACAAAATTTCCAAGTACTTTCCTGCTCCTGACACCTTTCTTGTAACTCCTTTTCTTTCCCTGCCCCACTTTTTGCAATTCCTACAATACCAAAAAAAAACCAAAAACAAACAAACAAAAACAAAAACAAAAACAAAAACAAAAACAAAACCCAACAGCCTGGCTTAGGTAAGGCTATTTTATGCAGTCTTCTCCTAGATGGCTCAAATTAAAAAGGCAGCTAAAACTCTATGATTTCAGCAGCTGATATTGATATACCAGGTCTCAGAAAATCTAATAAATTCATATGCTGAACTTGTTTTTCTATAATAGCAAGATTATTAAAAAGCCATCTAGTCTTATTAGAAATCACAACCTTTCTCTTTCCTGTTTTTTGTTTGTTTGTTTTTACATTTGTGTCTTCTGTTGTTGTTTAGCAGATTTGGACTACGATAAGCACAGTGAGTGTTCCAGCACACTTCATCTAATATCAGGTTCACCTTTATGCCATGTAAAAAACAAACAAACAAACAAACAAAATTGTTGAAACTGGGGGAGAAAATATTTTTTAAAAATCCTCTCCATAGGGAATACTGAAAAATTAATATTTTCCTGATATTACAAGCATTTAGCTCCACGTGTCTCTTCAAAATATCCAAAAGGACAATTATTTGCCACAATAGATAACAGACCAATATCTCTGTTCCTGAAATGCCAGATAATGCTTAATGGCTTGCTACTGTGTGATGACAGTGCCGTGCAAATACTATGAGTTCTCAGAGCCATCTATTCCAATAAAAAAACCCCAAACACTACAGCAGATTATGAAATGAGATGAGAAGCTTTCAGATCCACAGCGGCACAGCTGGAATCTGTATCTGGTGATCTAACTTTAGATTTCCAATAATTTATCTCCTGTCCTCTTTATGCCCAGGCACAGCCATAAATTCCTCCTACTTCCACAAAAATCACCTTTTGTGAATGGAAACATATATTGCTGAGCACAGTGCCAGCATTAAAGAACAGAAGCCTCCCCTATTTATGAACTGCAAACAATACACATAAGGTTTGAGAAGCTGTGTATAGCCAGTTCTAACATTTGCTATTTACAAAGACAAAACAACTATAGTAAATTAATTCTACCAAGATTCTTTGCATTAACCACAGGAGCACTACAGGTGCATTTGTAAAGCCAAAGGGCATAGCACTAAAATAGAATAATCCCTCATGACATACAAAAGCAGTGTCTGATTTGCTTCTATCATCCAAAGACATTTGCTTGTAGCCGTGTGCTACCTAAATCTAAGGTGTTAATGTACCAGCCTGACTTCAGAAATCTCAGGAGTTGCTCACCCCAGGCAAAAGATATATGTCTTTTGGGGGGGGTTACTGTGTAGTATAACACATGAAAGCTCCACTTCTTAGAGGAATATGGCAGCATCTTAGATAGCATCTAAGGGAGCAGATTCTTTTTCCCCTCTTCTAGACTAATTCTTATTAGATTTGTAAAAAAAATAATCATGATGTTCTTCCCCCAAATATCCCCCACACCAAAACAAATTCTGTCAAAACAAAAATCCCAAATCCCCTCAAACCAACAGTGCCTCAGATCCAGCACAGCATCGGACCACACCTCTCTGTACAGATCCATTTTAAAGAGCTACATTTTTATGTTACTAACCGAGGGCCAAATTCAACGTATTCTATTCATATTAACTTCAGTAGGGATACATGAATAAATAACATTCAGTGAGATTCCTTATACTAGTAAGTACTACTTGGTGTGCAGATATCTGCCACATCTGGGCCTATGTGACACAGTCCCTCTTACCTAGCCAAAAGGCTTCAGAAAGTCTCCGATTCCAACCAGTATGCTACTTCTACTGGAAGTTTTCCTACTTCAGAGTATCTGTATCTTTCTCCTACGCACACTCCTTTATTTGCCTTTTTCAGGTTGCATCTGAAAGATTGCATGCCAAGTCATTTAGCTTCATGTATATACATACCCTTTGTACGGTGAGCAGTATGCTAGATGGTCCGTAACCTTCACTAAATCAAATGGGGCATGTTTTAATTGTTGTATCTGCAATCAGAAGCACTAGAGTTGTGAGACCAAAAAACAAGTCTGCAAACCGCCTCAGAGTTGCTATACTGAAGCTGAAAACTGAGGTGACACGCTTACAAAGTCAGGCCCAAAGCTGTGACCTGAAACCTTCTCTCCATGCTGGGGAGATCTTCCTCGTAAGGATTGTCCTGTGTGAAGTAATCATGGTAACTCTTACAAGTTAGAAACAACTACACAATTTGGAGATTATTATCAGTGTGTCACAGAGTATAATTTAATATGAAGCAAATTAGAACAGTGAGAAACACTGTGTACACTTGAAGGGCTCCTGATGTGTCCGGAAGCTTTCAGCTGAAGGGCTGATAAGAAGTTCAGAGCAAATGGTACATAACAGGGACGGAGACCCTACATTAGCAAAAAGAATCCATATATAACTCCTTCACACTTCCTCCTGACCTCACCCTGTGCTGGGCTTCATCTGCAGAACTGGACCTCATTTTGTGTTAACAACAAGAGAAAGGCTCCAATTTGGCATTTAAATGCTATAGCTCAAGGGCCTGTCCCTGGGAAGTGCTGACCATTTGATTTTTGCTGCAGTCAGTTCTTTTTTTCAACACCCTGTACCCAATGCCCTCTTTGCAGACCCAGACCCAGCCTTAGGGATTTAAGTCAAACATTTTAATCAGGAGCTCAGACAGATACCTGACCTAGTCAGAACCATCTCTGAGAAAAACATGAACCTGCCTTCAGAGTTCAGGAGCTCAATGTTTTTCTCCAATCCACAGAAAAAGGCAATAGACTTTAAGGACCATACTAGAAATGAACAGGGCATTGCTCATTTGGAATGGAAACACTGGTAAGTGTCAGAACACTGTGCAGAGAGTGGAAAGCAGACACAGGAACCACTGAGCCAGCTCCTACCGATCTACGGCAGTGGAAGTTTTGCTATCACATGGAACGGTGCTCCTAATAAACACCAGTGAAACAATACTATTTGCTCATGAGTACCGTCATAAGGCAGCAAGCTAAATATGCTCTTACAACTGTTGGCTAAGGTCAGAAAAATCACACTCCGCCACAAAAATCAACAGCTGTACAAAACATTCAGTGTCATTTAATCTGAAACATTTCAGGCCCTTTTGGAAAAAATACAGAGTGAAAACAGAGTGAAAACCTTTTTGCTTGGAATTCAGCCCATTTAATCCCATAAGCAAGGTTCTTCTACTCAGACATGATAACAGAACGTTTCAGTTTAAAAGAAAGCAGAACTACTGCCTTCTTCATTATACTACACATTATTTTGTAGCAACTGCTGCAGAAGGCTACTGTAGTTCTATAGAAACTTCAATGGGATTTGAAGTATGGGCAATACAATACACTTTTTTACAGAGAGACCAGCACCTTTTATTTTTACTTTGATGTTTTTCATTAATTTAAAGTATTAGTTCAAGAAAAGGTTTTCTCGGTATCAGTTTTCTGATACTATCACCTAATACATTGATTATGGCTGTAATAATTTATAATAATTTATAAACCTTATCACAGTCTGCGATTTTCCACGAAGTAGCAAAATATAAATTAAAGGTTATGAAAAATAATAATAGCATTCCAAATTCATACCATATCAAACACACACAGTGATGCTGATAATTCTGTGACTGAGGACTGAGCATCCTTTTCAGGCAATTACCAACACTTCTTTAAAATGGAAACACAGTCTCTATAGTCATAGATCCATAAAACAATAAGCCTGGGTTTAAGGCACTTGACATGAGATTTAAAAAGGTGATAGACGCACATGACACAAACCACTAAGTTTCCATGAAACCATTTTGCTTGATCAAAGCTTTTCACTCAAGTCTTGAAAGGTAAAGTTCTTTCAGCAGGCTTTGTTTGATGAGTATCACATCTTCACTTTGCTGTGCAACTGACCTTCCTCAGTCAGCTGAGACCTTTAGTCCTTGTCTTCCTCTTTTCTGCTCCCAATGCTCAATACTGAGTGCCTGGTGTGCCCTCCAATGCTGATCCGAAAGGTACCTAAAGAAAGTGCCTGGGGTCTGAAACCAGCTGCAGTAAAAAGACTTCCTGGTGGCATCTTGCAGGGGTTGCAGAATCACAGTGGGATATCTCACATGGCTGGACTGCTGCAATGGATGGTGTGTTGGATTTGCGTGGCAAGGTTTTGGTAGCAGGGCTCTGTGGCGGTGGCTTCTGTGAGAAGCTGCATCTGTTGCTCGTTTCAGTGGATGGTCTGGCTCAAACCACAACAGGTAATTTTTTGATGCAGGTGACTGATGAGTCTTCTGCGCTTCATACACAAAATAAGTGTGTGATGTAAAGAGCAACCGTAAGATTGTGGAGACTAAAATTCTGAGAGAAGACAGAAAGACAAATAGTACAACTACAAGCTGGCAGTTTGAAGAGCAGAATTTGTCTTGTTCGGGGATCTTCTTGGTAAAATCTCATGGAAGACCACTGTGGGAAGTAAAGAGAGCTGCCTGACCTTCAAGGACAACCTCCTCAAAGCACAAGACAGCCTATTCCTACATGCAGAAAGTCAAGTAAACATGATGGAAGGCCAGCATGGATGAACAAAGAGCTTCTTACTCCTGAGTTCAAATACAAGAAGGAAGTATATTGAAGCCATGAGCAGGACTGGGCTTATTCTCTTAGGCTCAGTTTGTCTCCAGTTACGTCAGACACCTTGAGGTTTTGCAAATTTCTGAAGGTGCTGCCATGCAGACAGTGAGCTTCCTTCCCTTTCCTCCAAAAGAGAACTCTTCTGCAGGCTCTAATGAACATAAACAAGGTATAATTTTTGCCTTTAACTCATGAGTGTTTATAACTGTTTTTCTTCCTGAAGTTCTCATTTGAAATTTCCATGTTTAGCCTCGAGTTCTGCAGAATTTCTGGCCCCGATTCCAGCGCTGAGTTTAACAACAGGTTATAAGCCCTCATCTCATTTTAGGAGGAACGTCTGTTCTGACTGCTGCCTGTCCTGATCTGTCCAGATCTTCTTCAGAACATGCACCAGGAAGGCAACACAAATGTAACTTTCACCTGTATCCTGGAATACTTCTATAGCTACTGATAAACCTACAGTGACAGATCTCTGTAAACCTATCTAGACCCAGCCACAACTATGCATCACTTCTTGAACCAACAGTTTCGCAAGACCGGGTCAAGAACAAAGGATCATTAATGTTTGGAGATTTTTAAGACTGAAGAATTATAGCTCTCTGATGCTGAATGCACTCACCATCCTGTTGAAATGAGACAAAGATTTTTGCAAGCCACTTAAACTGGCTGCATGACCATCACAGAATTCTGCACTCATCTCTCTCCTCTCAGTTACTGTTGGCTGGAGTTTCCAAGTGTCTTGTGAGATGACAGTGAAAAAACATGTTGTTGCCCATGTAGCACATTACGTACCGTGTCTCAATCAGTCAGTCCGTGATAACTGCCTCCTAGTTTCTCAAATTACTCTTCATAGCACAACTCGCTACTCACATACTGGATTGTAGTTTTCTCCCATTATAGCTTCCTCCAACTGATGAAAGAGACATTTTCTCAAAGGTAAGGTATATTTTACCAGACAAATAATTTTCTATTACATTTATCCCAGCTAGAGAAATATAGGTCTCAGAAAAGAGAAATTATGAGAAGAGGAAGAGAAAGGGAGGTCTCCCTAAAATAGTAAAATATCTGCTTCAGAGGCAATTCTTCCCTACAAACAAAAGTAGACAGAGGGTTAGTAAAATGGAATTTAAATAATAATTATTAATATCATAAACCAATTTAAATTGTCTTCACTTTTGCAATGTTCCCCTCTTCCAAGTAGCACTGCTGGCCTGTCCATTTATTTCAATTTTTACCTTCTAATTATTTTCAGCTTATAGCATGCCTTCTCTGCAGTTGCGTATTGGCTGCTTAATATCTAATCTTGCAAATGCTACCAACGTTGGTACTTACTCTAGGAGACCTTAGGTCTGCACAGCGAAGTCTCACAGGAGTATGTTATTATGTTTGGTAGCACTGGCAACATCAGGTTTTTGTCTGATGTTGCTGATTTTGCCCCCTTAACAAGCAGGAACAGATTTTCGTATTTGACCCTGAATGTTTGCTTTCTCCTCCCAGTAAGAAGTAGAGGCATCAAAGCAAGTCTTTTCTTAATGAAGTTTACTATCGATTAAATATACCCAAATCCCCTCTTGCCTGAGCAAACGACCCAAATACAACCTATACTTGTGGATTCCTTGAGCAAGCTTACTTTACCTGAAGAAAGTCCTTCTGAGCCAAAAAGTATTAACACTTATCTCCTTGTTCCCAAATTAGCCCCAGGAAACCTATCCTGAGAGACATGTCATTCATTGCAGAGTTAAATTTGAGTTATCATGACGATATAGTGAGGTAACCAGTCTGCACAAGAAAGGTCAGACACCCCAAGTGATATCTGCATTACCTTGTACTCAGTCACCTCCCACCTGATCATCCCACTTTTCTTAAAGCCGTAGCACAGTGAACAGCATTGCAATTGTTTCCCGGAGCCCTTGGATTTTCTGGACAATCAGAAAGAACAGAAAGGCAGTCATGAAGTATTTATCCCAACAGCCTAGGGAAACACTATTTAATCTGAAGGAGAGTGTTCTGTCTCTTTGAATGGTAAAGTTGCAATTTCACAAATTAAATCAACATAAGTTTATACTAAAGGCAAATCCTGCCCTCTCTCTCTCTTCCTACAATCTCGAGGTGGGGGGTGGGTGTTGCTTGCAACTCCTCTCTCCACCAGTCCTGGCCACGTAATCCTGCCTTCTCCTTTTCACTGTCTCTCAGTCTTGTTGGGTCTCAGTTGAGCCAATTCAACTTGCAAACCCAGGAGAATGCAATTGTCCTTTTCTCCTGGATGTGTTTCCTGCCAAGTCTATAAAACGAATCAACTCACAGGAGGGGTTTGATGAGCCCCACAACTGATACAAGGTAAGAAGTAAACCCCCAAGACAAACATAAAAAGGAAAAACCGAGGAGTTTTCTCTGCTCTCAGCACTTAGTGGAACCTTAAATTAGCTCAAATCACCTCCCACAGCTTCACCCTTCATCCACAGTAAAGATATATACCATAAGAGTTGAGATGCTTTGGCCTAGCTATTAACCTCTGTAGCTGTTATAATAGAGGAGACTGAAAGCTTTAGCTGCTAGACAAAAGAGAGAGTTAACCCACTTAGTCTCCATCAGGACTATTTTAGGTGTGGTTATGGCCAATCTTTAAGTCTTTCTATAGAGTATTTTCACTCTATATTACAGTGACCTTTAAACATTATGGGCAGCCATTAGCACTTCTCAGCATAACAATATTAATAGGAGCCTGGAGAGTGATACAGATCAAATCCAATTGATGTGAATAGCTGGAGGAACACAAATTGCCTTGTTTGCTGCTGCTTTGGCTCTCCCTGCGACTCCTGCTTTGGAAAATACCTCACCAAAAAGAAAAGGGATCCGTGTTTAGGGTTGTTTTGTTTTAACCTCCAGTCCCTTGGTGGGTTGAGAAAAAAACAGAAGGGCACCGTTTCTCATCTTGTATGCTCCATGCTTCCCTTCAGAGACTCTGCACACCTCAGGGCAAGGGGAGAGAGGCAGCTACCTCAGCCATTTAACAAAAACACCCACAGTCCAGTTTAGCAGAAATCACCCCACAGCTCAGAGAAGTTCTATCAATGGTTGTGTTGTTTGTTTTTTTAACTCTCCAGTGAAATACCCTGTTACTTTTTGTTTGTTTGTTCATTTCTTGTGTAACTTACTAGAGCCAAACACACCCCTTGTTCTTCTAGATGATCACTCCAAATGTGAAACAGAAAGCAGCCTGCCACAGAGAATCCCTCCTGCAGCTGCTGATCAAAGACACTGCTCTGGAATTCCCGATATTTGAGGCCATTTCTAGGCAAATTGCATCTCCTTAAGGATTCTCGCTCAATGGGAACGTCAGAAACAGAAACTGAACCCACATCATAATCACAATTTTTGTGTCCTAAAACTGCATTCAGGTGTTCCATTATACTACATGACGATTAAGCCTTTTGCAGCACAGCAAAAACAGGGAGCTCATGTTTTCTAATACCTATGGGAATGGCTTCTTCTTCCCAAGGCTGAAATCAAGAAAGCACAGGACCTAACCAAAGGACTACAAAATAAACTATGGAGCATGTGTGCCCACGGATGGGTGCTGTGGGATATGAGAGCTGCTGTAAACCTACGCACCATCGTACTTCCACAACTGCCCAAGTGCTGTGGTTGTACCACCGTGGCATCTCTATGAGATCAGAAAGTCCCCCCTCACCACATCCCAGATGAGATATTCATACCAATCTCCTTAAATGGTTTTTAAGACTGATGCCTGAACTGGCCTCAACTTTCAGTCCTGACTTCAGCATGCAGGCATTAGCAAAAAAAATAAAATAAAAAATAAAATAAAATAAAAAGTCATGAGTACTACCGTTTAAACTGATGAAAGCAGTCACCAGCACTCCTGGCAGGAGTATGTAAGTTTTTCATTCTTACATTCTGCTCTGTTTCTTCTTTCTGCTCAGTGCCAGCACAAGCATTTCTACTGTTGCACAGTGAACTGAATTAGAGAATTGATCTGACTGAAAAATAACCCAAGTCATCATTTCCAATCGACTAAACTCACTGGCCCATCCTGATAGTGGGTATTTACAGAGGTTTATTGTGTACATATGACTTAAGCACATCGAGTAGAGAAATATACTGCACATCTGAAATGGAGCTTTACAATGCAGATTTGTCTGCTATTCAGATCATTGCTGGCACAAACTTTAGAAATGTTATTCCATTAATGAAACCAAAACCATTCAAATATCACAGATTCTGCCATAATTTTTCTTCTGGATCAAAGGCATTTCCACACAAAACAAGAAATGCACCTGATCTTTCCTCTCAAATGATCCTGCAAAGGAGCTGTAATGTAAAGGCAGCAGAGCACAATCCTGCCTTTGCTGAAAGAAGTAACAGAAGAGCTGGGCTAACAATAACTTTGAGGCATAAAACACAAAGCTACTGGAAAATAAACTACATAATGTGTCAGTGGAGACCAGGCTACACAGGTGAGGCTTTGTCTGTCCTATCTGGAGTAAGAGATAGGATAAAATTTACCTGCAATTGTGAATAGCTCCTTAAAAATCTTCTTCGCATTGACAAGTCTTCTGAAGCGCCAGTTTAAGAGATCTCCGTGCTCAAATTATACGTTCATCAGGGAAGGAATATCATGTTCTTATTCTTACTTGGCATAGGAAGTAAGAAGAGGAAAGTAGTAACATTTCTGGTATTGAGAACGTATCACTAAAAACAAGCAAGTGCTAATACGTTACAAACCAGTTAGTTTCTGAAGAATTTGTCTCCCCAGAAGAACAGCCAGAACATGGTTACCAATTTATAGAACAGGAACACAGAAAAGCTTAAAACTGGTGAGTACACTTGCTATTCCTATAGGAACGGTCTAGGATTAGTCTAGCCTAGAATTTTTGTATAGGATATAATTTAGGTTAAAATAAAGATGGATTGTTTCCCTCCTCAAAGGAAATTTGCAACTATGCCAAGCAATTCACACAGACTGTATTGCTTTATGGACAAATGGGATTATAACCATTCCATGAATTTTAACAATTAGTGCCTCATCTATACCACAAAAATCTAACCCTGCTGTAAGAAAAACAGCGAACAAACAAAACCAAATTGTTTGCCCTCAGCATACACAATTACAGCACAAATGAACTCTAACATAAAAAATTTCATCTCCAAACCCATTAAAAAGATGATACTTTTCAGTACAACCACTTTAGCAGTGCCTACTTCAACCATAGGAATCCTTCTGTAAACCATAAAATTGCAGAGCTCATACTTCAGTGGAAGAGAATACAGACTTATACAGGGCTCCTGCTATAGATTTATTAACTGACGTTCCACTCCATGCATCATTCCCTCACTTACAGACATCGTGACCAACTGAAACAGAACTAAACAACTGAACGTTGTCTTTGGAGCCTTTCTTTCCACGGAGAATGCTCCAAGCAGAAAGAACTAACCTTACTCTTTGCCTGAGCTTACTGATAAAAGACTGACTAACTTTGAAAAAAAAGTCTAAAAACATGAGATTAGATTTGGGTCTTAAGACACTCAACGGAAGCCTGACTTTAAACAGTAGCAAGATAAAGAAGACAGGCTACTTTCCAAGCTTCAGACATCATCGTGTGTATTCATAGCCTGAATTCATTTCAGTGGTATAAGCCAGAAGGTGGTACGCATTAGGAGAATGCACCTGGTCGATGCCTTCCCCAAAAGCAAGAAGTTGTGAAAAGCAGGAAGCCACGAAAAGCAGCCAGTCTGCTTTTAGTACTCTTACAGGAACCGCAAGTGGAACCTTGGCCCATTCCATCTTCTCAGACCGTCTTTTGAAGGACAACAGTCAAAATAAGTTGGTCCCCTTACAGCAGTATCTTACGTATTTCTTTTGTGTGAAGTGATTATCACCACGTGCAGAGATGACAAACCACCTGATGTTGTTTCACCACCACTGAAAGACAGTCTGAGACCACGGCTATGAGGATCAGACAGGAATCAGCTGGTGGGCTGGGTGGAAAATAAGCCCTTTGCTAATAAATATTATCAGCAATAAATAAGTTCCTGCTGCAGATGGAGACTAAACGGAATACAACAAACAGAAGAGTAAATTCTGTTCACGACCAAGCTGGTGGTTAAAACCTGGGTTGGAGAGACTTCTCCAGACACACAGGCCTCCTGCACCTGGTTACCACTACTCAGATGAAAAACCTTTGCAGGCAGATAGTTAACACCCTGTGAGCAAAGTTATGCTTTTTTTTTATTATTATCTGCAGGGTCAGGACTGCAGATTTACCTTCTTCCTACCCAGCACTCCTTGTGTTAACACAGTCCTTCAGACAGGCAAACCACCCAGCCCTCCGTCTCTCTTGGGTTGTTTTTTTTTTGTTTGTTTGTTTGGGGTTTTTTT
>VXBW01007863.1:1252235-1309852 GCA_013400375.1 Thinocorus orbignyianus
AAAAAAAAACCACACACAAAAAAACCTTCCATCAGAAAAAACCTTAGCTGAGGAGGAAACGGCTGGGGACACCCTGGTGAGATGCCTCCTCACTCCCGGCGGGAAGAGTTTTAGCCATTGCTACCAGCTCTGCACAATTGTCTGTCTCATTTTTATTTATTTATTTATATATATACATACATACATATATATATTTAACAGCAGATATTTAGGACATATAACTCAGAATAAAGTTACATTATGAAGAAATAAAAAAAAAGATGTGACCGCCACCCAAAAGACCAGTCACAACAGAACTGATAGCTGCTTTTGCCACCATAATTTGCTTCTCGGTGACACAAGGACAATGTGAAAAGATCCCTGCACCACTTCTCTCCAATTAACTTCAGCGAATGAAGTAAGAGCACTAGATGGTTTTAAGTTGGGTTGTTTTTTTTTTGTTGTTGTTGGTTTTTTTCTAGCACAGATGATTGTGTTGATTCCTAGCACATTAGTGGGGGGAAAAATTTAGCTCGAAAAGTTTGAGTTACACAGATGAGAAGAGACAAATGAGCGACATCACAGAAGAACTTTAAACCATCTCATAAATGCTTATCTATATTTTTTCCATTTTTTGAACAATATTTTTTCCTTTCTCCACTATTTACATTTCAGGCAGTTACTGTGTTCCCTGTTGCCCACCGCTATGGACTGAAAGGCAGAAAAATAATAGATGTAATGAGTATGAAAAGGATGTGGAAAAAAAGTCTTCTGATCTTTTGTTTTAGGTGTTGATCTAAATTTAAATACGATCCGCTTTTCTATGACCCATTAACAAAGTAGCAAGGGGCTTGGTGTGAGCAGCCAGACCCTGATGTCCACAGGGTGGCGAGGCCTTGGTAAACAGAATACTATCATGGAACATTTCTGCCTAGTTTACACCTTATTCAGCCCTACTCAAGCTAAAATCCCGCCTTCCACTTACCCTGATATATTGCCTAAGGCGTAGGTTTTGACAGCTGTGGAACATGGGGGCAGGTAAAATACAGAGCCCCAGCATGATGATAGAGATCAGGGGGCTGTGTCCCTCCATCCCCGTGTTGTGGTGACTAACGTCTTCCTAAATCTGTGCTCCTTGTGCCAGCCGGGTTGCAGGAGGCATCCTGAGACCTGCAAGATGGCTGTTCTCAGTTCCTGGGAGGAATTCCTGCCTTTGCTGCTTCAGCACACTGTCCAACCTTTTCTGCTAAATGACATGTGAGAGTGAGTCAGAGCGAAGTAGTAAGCCCACAAGGTATCGTAGCAAGGTGAAGGACATGCTTTTCCTTCAGTTGAGACATCTATGAGAGCAGGAGCCTTCCACACACGGGGAAGATGGCAACCAGCAGCCAAGTAGGGCACAGGCCATCCTTCCTTCAGTTGCCAGCCCTTGGGAAAAGGAGAGGGGCACTGCAGGGCCACAGTCTGCACCTTCATAACATGAGCGGTCAGGGCAATGAGCAGTCACCTGCAAGTGGCAGAGTTGGACCCAGAGTAATTTACTTTGCAAGACAGCATAAGCTGTGTTGTATTTGTGCTTGGGTATTTGGTTGGGGCGGGATATTCTCATGCTGCTGCCAGGCAAGTGCTCTTAACATCCACCCAGCACTTGAGGAACGCATAGAAACTTTGACCATTTATTTCATCACTTTTCTACGTGCTGTGTAGTAGGTGGGAGGTCCAAAGGGGTGATTTTTTACTGCATTGCTTATTTCTGCAGGCTAGCAGCTCTGGGGGATATTTGATGAAAGGTGGATGTTAGGAGCTCCTGCTGAAACTCCACCTTTAAGGCAAAATTATAAAAATCCTACTGCAATCATGGAAAACCGTCCCACCAGCAATTAAACAGGTTTCACGGGGAAAAAAAAAAAAAAGCAAAAAAAAAAAAAAAAAAAAAAGGAAAAGCAAGCACGCCTGCATTTCCATCTGGTAACAGAACGGCTCTGGAAATAATTGTCCGTTTTGTTTCACCTTTCTCCTTCTGGGGGTTTGGGTCTCGCCTGTCACATTTCACGGTACCATCTACAGACCATCCAGTGCCCGAGGGGTGGGGGGCGCCCCTGCGGGCAGGACCCGGTGGGAGACAGCAGCGGCACAGGTCGGGGGGACACTAGTGGGCGCCACCCTGAGCCGCTGTCCCTGTTCGCTGCGCACTCCTCCCCGGCCCCTGGGGCTCTCCCATTCCATGCTCGGAGAAAGTGGCCAATTATTTTTCTGTCTGAAAGAGTCTGTGATGTGGCAGAGAATGACAGCTCCAAGGGAGAAAACACCTCTTCATTAAAAAGTGCTGCTAAGCACACTGACTATCCAGATCCCAGCACCCAGTTGCACAAAGGTTAGAATGAAAGCCAAGAAATTATGCACTTTCCCATATTTTTATATATACACACATATGTTTGTGTACAACATACATGCAGACACACACACACAAAAATCTACAGGTTCTCTTTCAACACAGGGTGGCCAAAATCCTTTAAGTTCCTACTCAGGCAAAACTCTCACCAAAGTCCAGTTTTACTATAAGTTTTGACATGGTAGAAGTTACCTAGGAAAAAAACCCCATTGAATTTGGTTACCAAATGCAAGAAGATACTCAGCTTCACAGAGAAAAAAAAAAAGTTAGGGGTGTGCATGTAAATATTTAAAAATAACAAAAGCAAACCCAGAAAGCAGTAATTTGTGTCTTGCTCACCTCTGTTTGAAAGGCTGCAGGGAAAAGAGGGCCAGGCTGCTATGTTTTGTAGGTTCCATCTGATTTCATTGTCTTTTAAGTTATTTTAACGGTTGTATGAATTAATTTTAATAAATTAAAAAGCATTTCTAAAAAAGACACAAAATACATATGAATCATGTGACAATGCAGACTTGGATTTCTTGGTGAGGCACATGTTGTTGTAGAAGAGAACCACTCTACCGCTAACATCAAAGCAAGCTCAAAATGGAAGCTGTGCTTTAGGGTATGATTTTTAACATACCCTTTTCTTTTCCTTCAGAAATCCTGGAAGTCTGAGAGGAGAGAAGAGAAAAGAAGGCACTAAGGAAAAGATGGGAGAAAAAGTGGTGACATCCAGGGCTGCAGCGAGTCAGCAAGATGGAAACCATCGTTCCCACAATGGCTCTGTGGAAGAGTTTAGGTTCCAACATGAAGAGAAGCAGATCTCAGGTGTTACCTAACTCTTCACACCCCAGCAGCTTTCCTAGCCCAGTTCCCTGGCTACAGTTCCCTGTAGGCACGGAGCTGCCTGGGCTCAGCAGGCTGCTGCTCGTCTCCCACAGAGGGCCAGTTATGAACCTGATGCTTCCTTTGCCTCCCCTGGGAGATGGCCCAGGTGGGATGCTTGGAGCATCACACCACCAAGGTTGCTTTGCAAATAAGTCCCACTCCCTCTTGCTCACATGTCTCAGTGAAGCAGAAAAACCTTCAGATAGAACCAGGGCAGGACAGCAAGCAACCCTCTGGTTATGGCGCTCTCATTGCTTAGAGAGGGACATACTGAGATAAATCACCACCAGCTCCCTCAGAACTTGGAGAATGTTCCAGCTGAACTATAATCCAGGGGTGCAGCAATGAATAAAGAAGGGGATAGACTCATATATTTGATGTTCAAGGCTGGACAGTGAGAAATGTATAAATCCTGTACTGACTGAGTGGATAACCCCCTGTGACAATGCCTTTATTTACTGGCTTGACAGAATCATTAAACACAACCTTTTTCTAGCCTTTCCTGCAGTTTTATTTTGAACTTTGCACCTCCCTGTGTCTTAAATAAAGCATCTGCAGCAATGCAGAAATATTCCAAATACAGAAAATAATTTCTTCTTTTCCAAAACAATCTACAGATTACAGCCACTTGTTTTTATTGAAGATTTTAAGTCACAACCACTTATTTTCAGTAGAACTTTAAATCCTGCAGCAGTGCATCTTTGTTCCTGTATGTTTTGATGCAGAACTGCTAGGTTTTTGCTCTGCAATATTTGTATTTGATTGCTTTCTGCTTTAAATGCACTGTAACGTAACCATAACAATATACTGCTTTTCCATGCTTAGCATATTCATTACCTTGTCTTCCTCTCAACTTCTTGATTTGCATGCAAGAGATCTGTGTCAGAGAGAATGCAATCTGCAAGCCAGTAAAATCCTGTCTCATGGGAGGAAGGAGTCAAAAGTGGTACATGTAGCTCAGATGAAGAATACGAAGTACATACAAGAGCATAGTCCTGCGTCACATGAAAGGCCTGTGGTCCAAATGCAGTGTGCCAGGTAGAGAACAGCTATTGAAACAAGCAGCAAAAGGGCTCCAGCTGAGGTTCCACCAGGCGTTAAGCTTTATTGACAAAACCAGAGTATGAAGCCTCCTCTTCCCTAGCGGCTGCCTGCCCACCCCTGTGGCTCAGGTCATCACCCCTCAGGTCAGTCCGTGCGAACATTTAGAAGACTGTAAATCAAACCTTGGAGATAATTGTGTTTAATAACTACCTGCTCCCAAAAGCAAGTGTTTTTAACCCTGCTTCAGTGATGAAGTTCAGCATGCAGTCTTACCAACAGCTGCATCAGCACAATGAGGGCGATAAGCAGCCTTACAGGAACAAAAACTAACAAGCTGTGGGGTAGAAACTTCCTCCGTTGGTTTCACAGGCACTCTGTTGAACCCTCCCTGACAGGTTGGCCAGGTTGCTGCCTGCTGCCTGCCCATGGCACGGTCACCCAGGGCTGGGGGTCTGTGCTCAGCAGAGGTCGATCTGTGTGCTGCTGGAGCACCCAGCAATGCTCATCTGACCCAGTTTAGGTTCAGGCTTGTGGTCATGTTTCTGTCAAATTGGTCCACACACCCAGTGGAGGTTTAGCTCACTGTGGGTGAGTAGGCAGCACCTGGTTCAACGCAAAGGGCTGCTGGTGCAGAGTCAACCTGTTACCGTGTTTTGAAGAAATCAGAGCCAGGGTGTGGGTGTACTGTGGCCCGTGGCCACAGCACTTCTGGTTCAGTGCTGCCAATCTTAAAACCCCATTTGTTGAGTCACAGTCTGATCTGCTTGCTGCTCCTGACCCACGGCAGTATTTTAAGGCATATGGAGATAAAAAATTATTTTCTTGAAAGCGCTGCACCGTAAACTCTGGCAGTTGGTCTGGCTAGGGCTGATGGTCAGGGGCTGGAGCAATATCACAGAATTGTCTAGGTTGGAAGGGAAGATCAGTAACATTTTCAGCAATTAGAGTTAAATCAGCCAGCAGTGGCTTCTCTCTCCAGATTTGACCTCAAACACCCAGGACAGCAGGTTACACCTCTCTGAACTAACTCTCCATGGCCTTCCTTCCTCTATGCTCACTTGCGTAAAACCCAGAGTAAAAAAATCTGCCAGTTCAGAATCACAATAGGCAGTGGCATATCAAGCCTAGTTGCACTTTCTGTCTCTCTCACCAAAGTGTAATCTAGTGGTATCTGATACGGCTAAGAGCTAAAATGATGATTTACTCTGGCTCAGTTAACATAAAGCAGCTCAGGCTGCAGGTTCACAACATCTTGCTTCGGGGCATGCTATTTTCATCACTCCTATTCCCCGCTGTGGCCAGTGACCCTTCAAGCTGGGCCAGCCCAACCGTTGGTGGGATCTCATTGTCAGCCAGAAACCTGAATCAGCTCTTAAATCCATGCTCGTAGCCCAGATGCCCCCATGGCCGTGCTAGGGGTCATCCACTGTGCTACGGGGGCCAGAACCCATGGGAGAGGAGAAAGAAAGGGAACTCCATAAACCCTTAAGACTGCTAAAGCACGCTTAACTGAAACCTCAGCCTTGCAAACTTCAGTTGTTGGATGTCCACTCATTATCCAAGCAAAGGCTTTGCCAGAGCTGCCTTTAAAATTGCTCCCCCTTACCTGTCCTCTCCTTCCAAATAAACACAAGCCTGCCAGAGACTTCTTATTTCTCTGTAAAGATGTGGACTATATAAAAATTCTACTCAGCTAAAGTTTGCTTTAGCCTATTCATTCAGCTAGTGACAGGCCCCTCTATATGAAAGACTTAATGCAAAGTCTATCTTAATAAACCTCAATAGTTTTCAACTAACGCAATGAAGGAATCCCCAAAACTGAACTATGAAAAGTGCGTTCAGCCATGTAGTACCTCCTGTAAAACTGCAGGAGCTCCAGTAGCATTTGTGTTTTTAAAGGAGGTGGCAGTTTCCATAGAAAATGTTGGTCTGCGAATTGGAAAATGTACCAACCTGTGCTACAGTGAATGCTTGAAAGGCCCAGGTGAACAACCTCATAAGGAAAGAGGGGCATGGCCAACATCTATTAAATCTTGACTGAATGCTTGACTTGCTATAGCATGTTGCTTTTGGAAAATCTGACTTTATAGAGCTTGCAGTTATAAAAAATGAGAGGTGGAAATAACATTCGTAACAAGAAGTGTTAAAAAAAATCCTTAGTATAATATCACTATAAAAAAAACAAGTTAAAGAAAAAGATTATGTAAAACTATTAGGTATAGCCAAACTGCCGTTAAGGCAGTTTGCTTTAAGCATACATGCAGGGGCATTTGAGCTGAAAAAGAGTTTCACAATTACATCAGCTTTGTAGGCTGAACTGCTACTACCATTCACAGGAAAATAAACAAGTGACTAAACAAAAAAAATTATGATAAGGTTCCCCCACATCATATTTCTCAATACCAATGAGAACAGCTCTCCCCGGTTATGACTCATGTGAAGTCAGCAGAGATGCACCAAGGCCGAAACATCTCCCGTAATTTTAACCCCCACATTTCTCCGCAGTAACCCTTCCCAACATCTCCATCCCTCACTAGCTCAGGAGCCCCAGGGACTGTCCCCGCCAGTGCCTCAGCTACACCCTCCCCATCTTTTATGTTTCAGCATGGGCAAGTCTATGTTGTAGGCACCCGTACTATTGACTCAAGTGATCTTGCATCAGCGCCCCATGAGCTGCACTGTACATGTGTCCCTGCTGCACAGGGACAGCTAGGGTGGCTGCACACTGACACACACCCTAATGTCATCCCAGAATGGCCAGTACCCATGAACTGCCCCATCAGCCTCTTGGCACTCTACATCCAGGGAGCTGCTGGGTGCTGGTTTATCTGGCAGTGGTCCATGGCCAGCTGGGCTTCTTGCAGCCAGCACTGGAAGTACTCTGGAGTACACAACCAGCTTTTTGTGGTCTCAACACTTTAAACTTCCACTGGAGGCAAAACCAGAGCAGATGGTGCCTGGGCTGTGAGCAACTCACCTCTGATGTCTTCAGAAAGCGCAGCCTGGCCAAAGGCCACGAGCGGTGCTGAATAACCCGAGCACCGACGTACCTGCCCTTTCCTGCTATTATTCTGCCTCTCCTTCTACCAGCCATGTCAGGAGGGTTCTGCCACCAGTGCTGACACTCTGAAGTTGAATATGCGTAATATAAAAAAAAATATTTTTCTACATCTCAGTGGAAAAGTGCAGAAATAGTTTCAGATTGAGCTTGGCTACCAAAATATTTCGTCCTTCTTATCACTGGAATAGGGACAGATCTTACTAAACACCCCACTTGTGGCTAAATATATTTTTCAGAAATGGTAAAAGTGATGGCATTTGGAATAAAATTTTTTTCTTTTTTTATAACTCAACCATGTAATTTACTTACAGGAAAAAAAGTACAGGTTTTATTTTCCTACCTTCTCCTTAACCCCTACAGGCTGTGATATCGTATGTGTAAATTCAAATTAACACTTCTCCCATCTGGATTTCCATATATTTAAAGAGGCTTGGAATAACATTCTTTTTAGAATAAATGCTTTTGAGAAACTACCATGTTTGAAAAGTGACGGGTTGGGTGGCTGACCATGCTAGTGCCTCACTAGAAAAAACACAGCCAGCTCTGAAATTACTTTGTCAACTTTTTTTCACATTTGGATTTTATAGCCCAAGGAAAGATTGGTAGCTTTGTAGGCAGGGCATGTTAGCTGATAAATATTTTTTAAACTTCCTTAAGTCCTTATTTTTACTATAGACATGACCTCCCAACTCTACCTTTGCACTTTTTTTGGCTGGTTGCCTGCGCAGCCCACCACTGCTGCCTGCCAGCTGCTTTGTGTCCCATCTCTGGGGCACACCGTCTTGTGGGGAAGCATGGTGGCTGCTCTGGTCACTTCTTACGCAAATCTCTGTCAGACAGGAGGGCAGAGATGGGTACAAAGGTATGGATGCCTCAGATCTGACAGGAAACACAAAACCTCAGGAAGAAACCTCCCAGGACACCCACTGTATCTGTAACCGGGGCAGAGGAGAGCATCACCCAGGGCCTGGGCTGCACCACTGTGCCGACATCTGTCTTGTGAGAGCCAGCACCTCCTGCTGCCCGCTTTGTGCTGGCGGACAAGGCTTCGAGCCTGCGTTAAAGTGCATGATCTGCCCATACACATTCCAGTCAGCTGCAGAAAGGTGATGGCTGCAAAATCCTCAAAACCAAAAAAGCATCAGCAGGCAGCACCAGTCCGTTTCTCTCTGCCCAGCTTTTGTTTGTAATTTCCCCGCTCATCCTTTCCTCATAGCAGGAATGGAGTTGGAGAGGAAACCCTGCTTCATCATTCCCAAGCAGATGCTCTGCCAGAGACCCACCAACAAAAGAAACAGCTGCTCTTCAGCCTCCTCCTCACCTTTACGAGAGCTTTGGGGAGGCTCCTTCGCATAGGCAAAAGGGGATGAAATGTCCCCCAGACTCTGGCTCCCCTGGACCCATCCCTCTCCCCCCACGAGGGGCAGGAAGCAGCAGTCACTCAGCAAATCTGCCTCAGCTCACTTTGGCTGGCTCAAGAAAGAAAAGCGTCAGAAGTCAGTTGGCACAGCTTGAAAGCAAATCCCACCCCTCCCCAGGCCTGCCCCAGCAGCCCTGCAGACTCAAAATGCCTGTTCCCAAACCCAGCAAACCCCACAGTGTGAAACTGAGATTGCTTCTCCTCAGCTTCAGCTGCTGGTGGCCCTGCAGTGGACCCCCAGCCTGCCTAAGGAGAGAGCTGGGCTTCCTGGGACCATCCCAAAACATGGACACAGGCAGCTGGAGGAAACACCGTTGCTTCTGCCAGGTGGTCAGTGTGGGGGGTGCTGTGGTTTCAGCAGGAGGGTAGGGGGAACGTGACGGGTTCTGTTTGCTGACATGATCACAGCTTTTTAAAACAAGCTTACACTGCAAAAGCCAAGACATCTCAGATGACGCTTTTCAGCATGCTGTTGATGGTGTGGAGGCTCCCAACAACTGCAATTCAGAGCAGCCCCACAGGAAGCCACACAAGCACTGGAGAGCCGCCAGAAACCTGGGGCATGATGCTACACTGCTCAGTCCCCAAGGCAAAGCTGTGGGTGATGGGGTAGGTGGCAGGATGAGCCTGCAGGCTTTAAAGGACTCTCCCTTCCTCCATCCCCTCCTGCAGCAGCCCTGCACAAGTCAGAAGTGTTGTTCGTTGCTCTCAGCTGAAGCTTCTCCCTGACCAGAACTGGTGCCAGGTCCTCCCTGACCTGAGCCAGTGCCACATGCCAGTGGGAATCCAGTCTCACCTCCGCAATGCAGAATAAATCAGATGCTGCATCTATGAACTGCTGTCGTTCCTTTCATTCCAAATGCATCTGGAGAGGCTCCTTCAGCTGTCCCTCACTGGCTGGGTTGTCAAGCACCGGTGTCATGCAGCCCACACTCCACATATCCCACGGACAGCCACACATGCAGGGGGACAGCACAGTGTCACTGTCAGCAGCTCTTGCCCCACGCTAGGTCTCAAGCACAGCCGCACACCTGCAGTATGCAGATCACAATTTCTTGACTAATTGTATACAATTAGAAACCAGTAATACAGACGCCACACACAGTGGGAGAAGACAGCTTTTTCATATTGGTATGGCTATCTGTAAAACACACAGCTTCCAGAGTGTTTCTATGCATTACACAAGTATCCTTTTGTCCCTCAAAATGAAGTCCCCAAAGAAGCTAAAGCTGACCAGTTTCTATCTCAAGTGGCAATCCCCATTTCTCCTACCCTCTGTTCCTCCTTTTCCACACTTTTGGCTCATGCCCCTCCTTCCCATCTCAAACTGTTGGTTGGTCTCAGTGTTCCCTTGGCCCTTTACTTGAATTCACTCAGCTGATGGAGAATCATCCATGTGATTTTCCCATGGCCCTTCACATGAAATTCTCAAATTTTCTCTTGATTAATATTATACTGAGTTGAAGCACAGCAAGGTCTGAGGAGCAGACTGGGCATCTAGAGAAAAGCAGGGATGAGGGGAAATGAACAGGAGATCTTCCTGCTGATGGCAGAGATCAGTTCAGTTGCATCACCTCAATTGTTCTAATAACAGACACTTTAGAGAAGCAGCTTTCTTGCTCTGTTTTCCATTAGATCACCTTACCTGATTCTTTGTCACTTGACCTTCAGAAAACACTCTTGCTCAACCAGAAAGGCTGGAGCCGATGCAGGAGTGACTGAAGAAATCCCATGGCTTGTGTTGCAGAGCAGCCAGATTAGAGGCATTAGGTGGTTATTACCAGTTGAGCCAACCAAGGGCACCAGGCATGGGCATAACTCTTCTGTATGTAACAAACACTTTGCCAAAGCCAGACCTTGGTGTCCTGCTCACACCCTGCTGCACACTCGTACTGCCATAAGAGGTGCTTGCTGGTTTTCTTGGATTCAGATAAGTCTTTCTCTAGTTAATCAAGAATATCTTACACTTTTTGAATGATGTGTTATTATCAGCACTCCAGTCCCGTTAGCAGCATATCCAGCAGGCTCCTGTCTCTGATTCAGTCTTCCATTTTTGTCAAGGAGAGCTGAGACACCAAATGTTGAGCTCTGAAAATATTCCTTATCGTGTCTAATACTTGGATAAACCTGAATCCTTGGGGTTAGAAACACTCAGAGGCACCTTTAAAGAACAAAATAATCAAGCCCATCAACAATTCATCTATATGTTTGTTAATATAATGGAACTTGAGCCAAAATAGAGTATAGTGAAAAGACCATATGTCTTCAAAAGAATTTCCTTGGGACCACACACATAAACGTCAGTATAGCAGATTATTTGATTAAAGGAGTTGAGATTCTGTACTTAATTTATTCCTGGCCTAATGCATGTTTCATCACATGCAAACGTGCCTTTTTTTTTCTTTTCCTTTTTCTTTCTTTTTTTTTTTTTTTTCTGGGGACAAAGGGAAAGATTTTTGCTGTGTTGTTCTATGCACTTTCTCCTTAAGCAAGTCGAAGAATCATTTTGACTTTGCTGGGGCTTTGAATCAGGTTACATGAATCTGCTCCAATTTGATTGGGCAAACTGGGTGTTGCAATAATTTAAAACACCTAACAAAGTTGCTTCTTTTTGTCTTGCTGCCATCAAGGATTGTTTGTATGGTTCATTATGGCATATATAATGCTCAGGTCTGACCTAATGACATTGTGGCTGTAGGTACAGCTTTATTTGCCTCTGGCTCTTGCTCCAGCCCTGGGGAAGACGACTGCAGTGCATTCAGGAGCGGGAAACCCATGGCAGAGCTAGCTGAAAAACAAGGAGAGAGGTGGGAAGGATCAAGTTCATGGCATAAGCAAATACTCTACAAATCATCAAGAGACTAACTAGAAGGCCGCAAAGAGATTTTTGTCAAGGGTTTTATACAGCTAAAATCAATTCATTCACTTCATCTGTTTTGAACATACTGGGGATGCAGCTAAAGATGTCACAAATGGTTAGAGTTGCCTGGAAACCTTCAAGGTGTCAATTGACCATATTTTTAGGCGCAGGAATGTTACATGGACACACCACAATTTCACCAGTGATTTCTTTAAAAAACAAATGGAGTCAGAAATCTACAAGGGAATAAAAATATCAGGAGAGTGAAGCTGAGTTGAAGCAGGGTAACTCAAAATCAATATTTTGCTTTTAAACTCTTAAGGGGAGGCCCAGGAGGGCTGCACTCATTTTGTCCTCCTTCCTTATTGTCCTCGGAGGATTGGCTGAGAAGTGACAAGGCTGCTCCATACTTACCGCAGGACATTCCTCACTAACAAGCCACTTGTTAGAGTAGTCAGCTGCTGCTTCCCTGCCCAGCGCCTGGATCTCACTGAACAGCATCAGACAATGGTCAAGCTAGAGAGGGAAACTAGAGAGGGAAAAAGGACTCATTTCCTTTTGTCGTACACAGGCATTGAATGTCCCTCCACCTGCAAGCTCAGCTCTGTACAGGAAAACGGGTCATCAAATCTCCAGCATCACCGACACAATCCCTGGGGTTTGCATTCAGGGAGTAACTTCAGTCTGAGGTCACTCAGAGACTGGGCCAGTGGTCAGGGAAAGAGGCAGCCACATAACTACATCCTGCTGCTTTTACTTGTGGTTACTTGTCTATGGCTTTGCCCAATACAACTGGTGAAAAAAGGAGGCAAAAAACTTTCAGGGTTTTTTCTAAGCAGAGGTGAGTGAAAGGCCAAGAAACTTCTGGGGTGCTATTTTTCTGTAGTTTTTACAGCTTTAAAAAATATGGCCAGGAAAGGGTAAAAGGTCCTTAGGTCCTTGACTCCCAAAACAACTTGCTGGGGCCACACGCACCCAGACTGCAAAGCACAGCCACAGCTTTCTCTGGATAAGGGGTACAGACAGTTCACAGTGATCTGAGCAGACTTCAGTCAAGCCAAAGATGCTGACTGAAAAATTCAGAATCCATACACTTGCACGGTCATGTTTGCTGGACTCAAGTGGCCAGGACACAGGATGGAGGCATGAACTCCTCATCCCCGCACCAGGGTGAATAAAACAGGAGCAGATGCTTTTTTTCCCCCTCCCTAATCAAAGGAGTACTTCGGAGACCAGTGGCTAGCCAGCAGAAATTATGGTTGGGCCATTAAAACTGCCAGCTCATCAATATCAGCCTGTGCACTCCCTTCACCTCTCTGTGCAACACAGAAAGGAGCCTGCGGCCCTGCAAACCCTGACTTTGGCATCATGAGGAGGCTGCGTCATGGCAGAGGCTCTGCCTGGACCTGCAAGGCAGCACACACACTGTAAGCAGCACTATTGAGGAAAATGGACACAGCTGGACATAAACGTGCAAAGCAATCCAGCACTGAACTTCAAAAACCGTTTTATCCAAACTATGGTGATGGAAGGGCTCTTACTGAGCCAATAAACCAGAACAAGCACAAACTATGGGGATGCAAAAGTCACGATCCTTGTCCTGGTTCTGTTTAGTCCATAGCTATGCAAGTTGGTAGCAGCTTTACCTTGGGTTCAAGATCACCTCTTCAAAAATCATCTCCAGAAACATTTCTAAATGCTTTCTAATGCTTCTTCCCCTGGTTGTACAGAGTTGTAATATGCAAAATCACCTCAGAGCTTGTAATGCACTAGGTAAGGCTTCATTTTGGTTTATTCCAGTTTTATGCCTCTGCCACTGACAACAGAATGGACGATGTGTTGGACTTCAAATATCCCAGAGAGGACAGATGTATGCCTCCCTGCCACCTCATTAAGTCGTTTGTTTAAACCCTCCAAAGCAATCCACTTTCATGCAGATGGAAATCTCAGCCTCCCTCTTTTCAGTTAGATGTGGATTCTTCCCGGCAGATACCTGTTGATCTGCTCAGCTAAAAAACTTCAAACCCCTAAAATTCTGGTCTTTGACCCTACCCTAAACTAATTTGAACTATTCTCAGCTGATCTGAAGTTGAAGGAGAAGTCTTTTAACTGGAAATGCCTTATCTTTAGACAAGTAATCATTGTTAATTAAACCCGTAAAGAGACATTAGCCTCTGCTTACTTAAGTTTTAGTCCGTGGGTTAACAGGCAATCCATGATGTCCCTTTAAGTGAAGATGTTCTTATGAAATTGGACAGTCCTGGCACCAATACCCTTTTCCTGTGATATCTGAAAAATAAACCTTGCACCCTGGACTTGGAGTAAACTCTCCTGCGTAAAGCAAGCGTTTCTGAAGCTTGCTTTCTCTCTTCAAAACAGATACACAACTCCTCCAATTCAAAAAACTATTTTAGCAGCAACAGAGAAAAATCAGTAACCAGCTGCTAGTACAAAAGTTACCATGTGGAAATAGAAGGGGTGGGGTGGGGTGTGTGTTTGCACATGGAGCCTTCCCACACCAGCACTTCTGAACTTCAAGAGCAACAATGTGGAGGTGCTGGAGTTGTAACAGTGAGAGCTTTATAGAAAACAGGAAAGAATCAAGCACGAAATCTGACAGTGCAATGAAAAAAAAAATACGGCAAAATATTTCACATTGTCTAAAAAACTCAGCTTCCTCACTGTTCACTTGCAGAAAGACAATGCTAGCTGTGATAATTGCAAGAATGGTGATAATGCACCATGACAAAGTGCTGGGGAGATGGGAAATGGCCTGGAACAGCCCAGGTAAAATACACTCAGATGGGGCTGACAAGCACATTCATGCAATACAGGGAGCCCTCGAAGAGCTCCTTGCTTGCAGCGTGGCATGTGCACCACTGACAAAGAGAGGATGGATGGACTTTTAAACTGATCCAGCAGTGTGGATGCACTTGTACCTGTTTTTTTAAAAAAAAATAGAAATTACCTGTAGTTTGAATCCCCTAAATAATGTGTTTGTGTTAGCCTTTGACTTGGTCCACAGTGAAACACCACCAGTGAGGTGGTGAAGTTCAGACCAGACTTACTGGTTTTCAGAATCAAGGGGTTGGGTTCTTTGTGTACCACCTTGCGTAGCATCACTTGCAGCAGGTGAAAGTGAATGCCAGTTGCAAAATCCCAGCACCTGACATTTGATACTTGCTATCGAAAATGTCTATTGCATGGTGCTAGTCAACAGTGAATTGACTTGAACAAAAGTTTTCCCAATGACTAGAAACTGGAGAAAGTCCTGTAAAACTTACCAAATTCTGACAGTGAAATATCATACACTAAATCGCATTTCTCTTTTTGCAAATTGATTGATGTGGTCCTTGCCACTCTCTCTTTGTTCTTCAGAGGCTTATTCCTTCTGTAAATTCCCCTTAAAAAAGCAAGCAAGCAAACAAACAAAACAAAATAGCCCCCACCCAACAATTTCTATGTTTAAAACTGCCCTACTCATGTCAAATGATTAATTTTCAAACTTTGTGAAACGTGGAAAAAGCATTTTGCCTGCACAGAGAAAGTGAAAACTGAAAAGTTGCTACTTTATGGAAGCTAGAAACTTGCTGGAGCTTTTCCTATCAAATGCTGATGACTATGGTTTTTCCCAAACAGTACTGGTCTTTTTCTCTCTCCTACTTGCATATGATTCTTGTGTCTAAATCAAGTCAACAGAGGTACAGTACATTTTCTATGCCATAATTTAAATTTTAAAAGTGCTCCTGAAATTTCACATGTAGCACAAGAACATGAATGTGATCTCCACTGATGATGTATTCTTCAAGAATAGTCTGACTGTCATTTGACTTACTGAGAAAAGGCAAAGATGAAGAGCAGATATAAAGAGATCAAAGAAAATGTTTCCCTCTGTCTTTAAATTCCCTCTTTATTTCTGCTAACGTTGCTATTGACTTTGAATGTCCCATCTTAGATTTACTAAAATAAAAATACCAAAGAGCTTTTTTTCCCCATTTACTGCTTTGGCCATGACGGGTGTGTGTGCTTAGGGGATGTCGGGGGAGGGACAAGTAAGGGAATCAAAACTTTAAAGTACATACCTGCAGCTACAGTTGAGACCTTGAACTGTCACATTGCACAGCTCCAGTTGGACGAGATGTGACAAGGAGACAGCACAGCACCTGGCAGTGGGCACCTGCACCCAGGACCTACCTCTTGCTCCACCTGGGGGCCACCACAGCAGCAGGGTGAGAGCTGGGGCACAATCTAAGCCCTCCAAATTCATCAAGTTTGCACAGAAAAGAGAAGTGTGTTGGCATCTAATCGGAATCTGAAGCACATTTCTTGGTTTTACATGTCTGGCTCAGGGAAGACAGTAGCTGGGAAGACTCTAGACAGAAAGAACAGACTCCGGTGCTTTGCAGTCCCAAAGCCTCCTTTGGCAAGTGGAGTTCATAAACCTCCTGGCAACTTCGATTATGATATCCTCACTCGTGACAAGCAATACCTTACTCCAGGGGAAATCTCTTTGATTTTTAATTTAGCCTAAAGTTATCACTTAGGTGTAAGACACCAAGACTCAAAAGTTCCTGGAGAGTTAGAGAGTACTGGCATTTACATTTGAATCTCAGCTGCTGGCTCCAAGTGTGAGGGAGGAGAGAAGGGGCACAGTTTCCCCTCTTCTTCTTACATACATTATTCTAGCACGAAAAAGACTTGTGGATGAAGAATAAATGCTGGGGTAGGTCCCACTGTTTCTAAAGTCTGTCATATTAAAAACTAGCTTAAAAATTAGTAAGTTTGTTTAATTCAGGTGTTTACTACTTCAGCTGAGTGACTTTAAAGAACTGTATTTACAATTTGTCACGACTTACAGAACAGATCTCAAGTAGTTTCTCTGTCAGCCAAAGCTCCTGCTGAGCCATTGTTTTTTACCATTTTAGCAAGTACAACCCTCATGTTAAAGATAGGAAATGGGGGCAAATACAAAATCTCACCACAGCCAGTAACAAAGTAAGAAACATCTAGAAGCCTGTCCTAACTCTGCTTCCTGTTCTACCCAATAGGCCACGCTTCCTCCTTGGATGTTGAAAGAAATTTTTCCTTTTTAAGCTTAGCACAAAATCTCAATTTTCTGTTTTAGTTTCAGCACTATGTGCTTTTGCTCTTCTCTGCAGCGTGCCCTTCATTCACTCCCTCTGTATCCACATGTATGTTCATCCCCCCATAAAACCTTCTGCTGTCCAAAGGCTCCTCTGGTGACCCGGCTGCAGCAGGTCTCTACGTCAACAGGGCAGCATCTGGCTGGCTGTCACTGCTGCTTTGTCCCCCAGAATCACTGTGGTGGCTCTGCATAGTGTTCCAGACTGAATGCAAACTGGAGAACACAGAAATTAGTGCAATTATTGGAGACCAGCATGATTACACTACTGTTCAAGAGAGTGCGTTTGAATTTGGTGGCCTAATGGCCACTGAAGAAAGAGAGAGGATGAATGAACCCTGACCACTCTACAGCACAGGCTGGAATAGTTACAGATGAGAGAGGGATTGATAATCCAGTTTTTCAGAGGATAGTAATGATTCACCTGTTTGAAAAGAGATAAGCAGGCTGGACCTTCAACTGTCCCATCTGGGAACATTCCTGTTTAAAGCAAAATGTTTATTGACCTTAATGAGGTTAATGCAAAAGGCTACCTGGTATTTGCATACCAATTTCTGAGCCTCCAAAAGCTCCAAAAGAAACGTAGTGATGTCTGAAAGCCTAGAATGACACCCATCAGTAGGGCTCTCTTTTTGAAGTATCAATTATTTAGAAAAATGACGTATCTGTTCTTTTTTTCTTTTTTCTTTCTTCTTCTTTTTTTTTTTTTTTTTTAATGTAAGAGCAAGTTTCAAGGTAATTAAGAAGAAAATAACCTAAAAGCACCAAGGAGATTGGTTTTTTAAAGAGTTAAAATGTTGGGTTCTCTGCTACAACTTACCTCTAACATTAAAAAAAGAATGAGACACTTATATGGTGGCAGGCAGCGTGAGTGTTTTCCTAGACAGCAAGACATACCAGGATAGAAGCAATTTGACATAAACAAATCTGTAAACGATCAGCCGAGAAAACAAATCTGGTTGATTGTTTGACAGTTCCTTAACCCTGCACCGCAAAGTTTATGTCCATTGTCTCCTGTGGCTGGAGCAAGGTGATACAACAGCAATACTAAAGATAACAGACAGAAGGCTCATTGCACTATGTGGATTGTGCACTCGGTCTTGCAAATCAATTCATGTGTTCCCTTTCTTATTTGCAAGTGATATCTGGAAGGTGAAGAAACAGAGTTACACACATCTAAAATAAATTTAATTAATCTGGAAGATAGGTTCACTTCCATTTTTTGACCCAGTGCTCACCTAAGAAAATAGCTTCAGGTCTCAATACAAATCTCAGTAGTTTACATTTGTCTATGCAAAAATGCAAATGGCTTTGATTTAGTTAAGCACATGCTTTAGACTTGCACTTAAGTCCTGTTTATCAGAACTAAACACCACTTGCAGTACTTCACTGAATCAGGGGCGGGATTCAGTGTTCCCATGGATAGGCAGCCATATGCCATGCGTGTGGCTGTATACAATGCTTAATTTCCCAGGAGAAAATAAATCTTGCAGAAATGTCTCTTCATCAGGCCTTTTATTAGACACTGCTAGATCTGAGTCCTGGGAGAGTCTGATTTCCTTGGCTGCAATGGCATGTGCATTCCTAGAAAATACAGAAGTTGGTTGGACACCAGTAGCAGAACTGGTACCAATTCCATTCCAACAGCCAGCTAGACCTTTGCTTGCATTTTTATTAACAAATGACAGCACCGCAGTGGGAGCAGACCCATCCCACCACCTTTTCCACCCCTGCCCACCCTCACTTCTCGGCACATGTAGTAACTACTCATAAACGTTTCCATGAGCTGAGGGCAACCTGGCATGGCCCCAACCTGGCAGAATGGATGTCCACACTGTACCAGGTAGGTAGCAGAACACATGAAAGGGAAATGCTCCAGAAGTTGTGGCCCAGGCAGACTCAAAAGGGTGCCCGTGGGGGCAGGGATCACCAGGTATCAGTGGAAGGAATAACAGCTTTAGCTCATCAGTGAGCCCACCCAAGCACCCCGGAGAGAAAGAAACCTGCTACATTTTTATATTTTCTCCCTTGCCAGATTTGCCCCTCTCCCTCTTTCTCTCACCTCTTCTAGTTTTAATCCATCAGATATGCTCTTAATGGTTTGGCACCTGACGGACATCAAGGGCAAATTAACATGTTCCTTCTAATTGATGTACCAATATTTTCTAAACGACTTCCCTTACTCTCCACCCTGGGAACACTACACTCCTGCTCAACTATTACTGTTCCTATTTTATGCAAGGAACAGCCAAACCCACTCTCAAAAGGACATTGTCTATGATTTGCTTAACTTTGTAAACCACACACTCTCATCTTACCACTGGTCAACAGTGAACACAGGTGTGGTATGATACACTGGATAGAAACTTGCAGACTGCTGAGACCTAGGTGCCTCTTCCCTCTCATCATTCTTGTCATATCCCTGTGTAGCAGCTACCTTGGCCATGGTGACAGCTGTGCACCAGAGTCCTATATTATCAGAGACAAAAACAAAGCCAGCTTAGTCCCTGATGGTTTATTTCTTATCCTGATGTTGAAAGACTAAGTTCTCTTCCTGCTTTTCTGCTTCCCCATGCCTTAACTTTTGCTCCACGCAGCAGAATCACTCAGGATTTCCTTGCCACTCAGGCCAAGGAAACTGGAACAAACACATCACAGTAGCTGCTGCTGCTCTCTGAGACCCTCTTCCAGCATGGGTCAGAGGCTGGCATTTGAAGAAAACTTCTTTCATTAGCAACATCTACTTCAGCATCCCATGTGCCACCACATCTCCCTGTTTGTGTATGGGCCTCAGGACAGAAAAACCAGTTCAGCTTAAATATAACTAAGCCAAAAGAAGTTATAGATTACACTTGAGAGTGATGAGCTCTCAGATGCTCTCTCACCACACGGCTGCACAAGGCTGCTTGGTCATAATCAAGAGCACCACTGCAGGGCAGGAATAGGCAGCCAGAGGAGAAGAAAGTGCTTCTTCAGCCCACTTTGCTGCTGAGAAAAAAAACACACCTGTGGAATCATCCTTGACTGCTTCAGTACTTTTTCAGGCTGAGACACTTCTTCCATTGCCATTTAAGTTACCTTCTTTAAACCCAAAATAAAACAGTCCTCTCCTCTAGAGTTCCTCTGGTAGCAAACCAGGTTTGCCAGCACAAAATCTTTCGGTGTGCTTTAGCTGACCTCTCTCCACATGGGAAGGGAAGGCATCTACACAAGTAGCAGCTGTGACCAAACACAGACTGGACAATGGGACTGGGCAACCTCCTGTTTTACTGTACATCTGGGTGGGAAGGAATTAAGCCAAATCTGGGACATGAAAGTAATCATATATTAAGGTATCTTCAGAAGGTAATATTTTTCTTGCACACTCCAGGGTTAGCATAGTTGGAATCAAACAATCAACCAAACTTAAACCTAACCTTGAAAACTGTGAGTGTCCCCAGTTGTACCCATGTTCCATGGGGCTGTGATTTTACAACACAAAACATTTGGCAGCAAACCAGACTCGTGGTACTGCTGGAGTCCCGTTCATCCTCTGTATTCTTCTTCCTTCCAACTGCAGCTGCTTATCTCTGCCTCTGCACCGGGAAGAAATAATAAGGCTGGGTATAACCCAAGAATAACTTAAAGTAGGGATGATAATAAATACTGTATGGTAAAACCATTACCCAAAAGCACATCTGCTGTTTATTTAGTGGAAATGAAAAAGAAAATTACAAGCGTAGACCTTTGGGGCCAAAAATACACACAGGCCAAGCTACTGAAGACACATCAAACCTTACTAATATGACCAACATCTTCATACCTAGATACTGCTTAATGCCTCAAATGATTTCTGAAGGAAGAAAGAAGCATGATACACAGATAGTATCAACACACAAAATCGGTGACCCACACATTGCAAAAAAGGTCAATATATTGGACCAAATATCTTTCTTGCCCCACATGTGAAATATTTCTGATCTAAGACACTGTAAAAGGTGAGACTGCTTCATCTCTACCAAAACAGCTTCCTTCAAAAGTGCAGGAAAAAAAAAAAAAAACTTTGTAAAAGAGTAACATCAATTCATTCGTGTATACTGCAGGAATTTATCATCCTGTATCACCAAGGGAGAAGAATAAGACAGACAAGTCATCTAGGTCTAACATTCTGTAGTGAGAGAATTGTCATCATCTTTGAGTTCTTTTATAAATAAAAGAAATATAAAAAGACAAGTAATTTTCTCACCTAATTTTCCTGTAGAACTGATAATTAAGTGTTGTTGGCTGCATCACCAGCACACATTTGTGATAGTTGATATAGTGTCTCTGCATATTTAGAAGTTAAAAATCTTCTGTTTTGCTGAATAAAAATACCTGTTTCATGGCCTTTTCTCACCTTCAAGTAATAAGCCAGCTTTTATTTCTTAAAACTTGCCATCACTGAGAAGTCTTTTTCTTTTTTTTGAATCTTTCTTATACCTAGGACCTCACTGGAAAGCAATTATTGTGTATATTGTAGAACAAAGCTGTAAGATGCTACCACATATATTTTTAAAGTGTACATTACAAAAACACTGGCTCTAACAAAGGGTCAAAGTTTGGAGCAACCAATCTCTGCTTCAGTTGTTGGTTTTGCTTCATTGTGATGTCTTGCACATCCATTAATTTATCTTCTTCTTGGGAAGTGATGAAAATAAAGCTAAGACAATACTGGACGTGGGAAAAAAATCATCACATATGAGGGAAGAATTTGTGGTTTTCCTCACAAGTGTGTGCACCCTCTAAGTGCGGTCCATTTTTCACACAGCAGCTCAGCAATATCATATTGCAGACCCAACGCTTCATGGCTAAGAGCTATGCAAAAGGAGGATGAACAGATTGGATATGTAAATGAGAAAATTTAATTTAAGACACCCAAGCTGGAGATAGACAGTCTGAAAATCTGACCAGGAGCTTTCACACGTCCTCAGGAGTCAGGTGCAGCTACATGAACTCCTCCATTCTTGGCTCTTCCTCTGTCAGTGGCCACAGCTCTGGCTCCCGAGGACAAATCCCTTGCACTGTGATGTCACAGTGTGTCTGGGACTTGCCTCCAGTCACGCCAACTGACAGGCTTTAACAAAAAAACAATGTTTCTGTGCAAACCAAGGGCTCCAGTGCCCATGCTGGATCATCCAACATGTTGCTTGTAGGCAGACACCTTTTGTTTAATTTCACTTATTTTGGTAAAAAAAAAAAAGAAAAATAACTACCCCCAAGAGATGACATTAAGATAAAGCATGTTTAAATTGAAACCACATTTTCCTCAGTATGAAATTGCTTCAAGTTCAACCATTGAAAGTTCCCTGAGTACATGAGGCTTTGAAGAGTGCAAACTTAATACCCGTGACACTGCACATTTCGGCATCAGCCCACAGTAACTCCCACACCATGCACACTGTAGCACAGTGTTAGCAAAATCGCTGTCATTTACCACAGTCACCACACCTAAACAAAGTCTACGGGCATATGGAAGCATTAGGAGAGGTGAGAATTCTGTGCAAGTCTTTGTCACCATGGTTTGCAACCTGTAAAATTAAATTACTATTGATCCTGCCATATATCATAGAATCATAGAATGGTTAGAGTTGGAAGGGACCTTAAAGATCATCAAGTTCCAACCCCCCTGCCATGGGCAGGGACACCTCTCCCTAGAGCAGGTTGCTCCAAGCCCCATCCAACCTGGCCTTAAACACTTCCAGGGATGGGGCATCCACAACTTCTCTGGGCAACCTGTTCCAGTGCCTCACCACCCTCACAGTAAAGAACTTCTTCCTAATATCTAATCTAAATCTCCCCTCTTCCAATTTAAAACCATTACCCCTCGTCCTGTCACTAGACTTCCTGACAAAGAGTCCTTCCCCAGCTCTCCTGTAGGCTCCCTTCAGATACTGGAAGGCTGCCATCAGGTCTCCCCGGAGCCTTCTCCAGGCTGAACAGCCCCAGCTCTCTCAGCCTGTCCTCATAGGAGAGGTGCTCCATCCCTCTAATCATCTTGGTGGCCCTGCGCTGGACCTGTTCCAACAGTTCGATGTCCTTTCTATGTTGAGGACTCCAGAACTGGACACAGTACTCCAGGTGGGGTCTCACAAGCGCAGAGTAGAGGGGGAGAAATTAATATTAATATTCCTGTCCATAGACAATGATACTGTGAGCACTTCAGTAATTATACGCACATGGTTCTCATTTTGGCAATTAAATATATGGGACTGTGAATCAAAGCCCTCAGCTGTTTGCAAGGATAGAAAGCCATCTCACCAGTATTGACCAGTGTAGGCTGACCATGGGAGCATCTTCCCTGCATTTACCTGTCTTCTTGCCTATTTGCCACCAAGCCCAAAGTGTTGGTGTGCACGAAGTCCTGGTAGGAGTCTGACATTCACCAGTGATGCACCAAAACCTAGTATTTTCAGGGCCAACGATGCCTTCTTATAAGTTTCAGATAACATTTTTCAAGGTATTTTCATTGAAAGGCTTATTATTCTCCCATGTAGAGACCAGCAGCCCCAGCCTTCTCTTTTCTGTGCCTTTCTTTTTTTCCCAATCACCACAGTGTAACAATCCACAAGATACATGACATTTATCATGACAGTTCTCATCCATTCACCTGACAATTAGAAATGCCCAGTAGGTGGGCTGGAGGCCTGATATTTGTGTTTGTGTTTTTGAGTTTCAGCTTTTCTGTAACCCTTCGTTACCATTGGTATAGCCAAAAGCCAGTGCTCACCTCGCACGACAGGCACATCCACATCACTAAAACACACAATGTTCTCAACAGATTGAAAAGGAGATCAGGCTCAAAGTCTCCTGTGAAGAAGCATCTCCACCAATATTTTCTGCCCAGCTGCCACGTTCCAATCAGTTGTGCTTGCCACCTGCAAAGGCTTGTCAACTTCTCCTTCCTCTCAGAAGAATGACTTCAGTGTGGGGCAGTGACAAAGCCTGTCGCTTCTTTGCCAATGGACAACCAAGGCCACATCCTGCTTGCAGCAAAATCAGATCAAACTACTGCTTATGAAAACACATTCTGAGTCCACTTCTAAACAAGTATTAACAAACTAGCTTTTTCATACCTGGCATAATTTTACTGATCATAACATCACCCCATGGGTATCTTCTCGTTACCACCTATTATGAGGTACGTCGTATGGGTACTCAAAAAAATCAGAACAACTAGAATTTAATTAAACAGTGATTTAAGGCAGAATTACCATGAAATTACACAAATTATGATGGGTTTATGCCCAGACCTACTGCCAACAGAGCAACCAGGATTATGACTCCTCAATGTATTTCAGAATAAATAATTAAAAGGAAAGCAGATTCTGACTTGCTTAGACATGTCTGCAAATAATGAAACATCATTAATCATTCAGGAAACTTGTTATATCTTGATGTATTCCATTTATGAACACTAGGTTTGGTTTCTTGCTTCCCAGAGTCTCCATAGGCCTGCCATCACCATTAGTTGCAAAGGAGGCAGTTTCGCAGGCAGTAGCATTCCCCTGCAGAGGCTGTAACACCACGCTGCCCGAAGGCACAGCGTGTCGACTGAAGCATGGTCTCTATGTGTCATCTGTCAAGGGTGATATGTCACCAAATCATCCTTGCATCTCTACACAAGATGTTGAGACAACACTGTCAAATCATGGTCTCACGACTGTTTTTCAGTATCTAATATAACAAATCACTATAAGCTCACTCAGTATTAATGTCGGTGTCATGAATATTTACTAATGCATATCTAAGCTGGGATCGATGCAAGGAAAGAATGTCAAGTGTAAGTTGATAATGAAGTAAAGACACGGAGATGACTTGCCCCTTCCAGGACAAATTACGAGCAAGTGCAAAGGCAGAGTACAGTATGTGACACAAATACTGTGATACAAATACTTCCCTCCTATGATGGAACAACTTAATTTTGACTGCATTGGCTTGCTACTTGCAACTGTTAGATAAATCAAGTTGTGAGCAAAATGTGAGCTCTGGTTTGCCAGTGGACTGGTTGCTTACAAGTCACGCTGGCTGACCTGACACCATTCGGTTGGACAATATGTTTTTTCATTCCTCTTTTTTTCATGTTCCATGATCGGACATATCTTACCAGGCCCTCTGAGATGGTCCATGACTCTGTCCAGTGCTAGTGCAACAGACAGGGCAGCATGGCACTGGCCGTGCTCACAGAAACTCCCATCCATTCCAGTCTGGTTCCTCCCATGCAGACCATCCCCACAGATACCCACAGTTTAGAAGCACACAGAAAACAATGTCAATTTGAGGGCAGCATGCTGTTACTTTCAGTTTTGATGTTTTGCCATTGCTGCTTTGAACAGCTTTATAAGCTTGCCTTAACAGAATGCTTATCTTTGTCAAACGGCAGTATTTATTTTCATAGAATCATAGAATAGTTAGAGTTGGAAGGGACCTCAAAGACCATCGAGTTTCAAGCCCCCTGCCATGGGCAGGGACACTTCCACTACAGCAGGTTTTTAACAAAGGTGTTTGGGGCAGATAGGTTAAGCAGTGATTCCCCCAACTTTTAATCGCTGTTTCCTGGAAGGATGGAGGAGATGCTTACTTCTGCATTGGTGCCTAACATCTACACAGGTCATTCCTGATCTGCGAGACACCACAACCTACTGCACTGGGTCTTCAGCCCGCTCCTCACCAGGCAGCAGCACTGTGGGGTGTTTCATGGGGCCAAGGCATAGAAAAGAAAAAGGACAGATGCAATCCTCTTCTTCCTTCATGCATTCTCTCTGCAGCTGGGTGGTACGTGCTTTTGCGCTGCCGTATGCCGGAGGTGACCTGAAGTGGCTGGGATTCCCTTGCCCAGCCACGTTTGGTGTCAGCTCTGCTGTACACTGTGCCAGGCAGCACAGGGGTGAGCTGCTGCCTCAGCCTCACACATGTCTGCAGGAAGGTGATCATTGATGTTTCGCCTCAGCCTCATCCCAGATACGTGTTTTCGCATGTGTGTGTTTTCACAGCCTTGCAAATGAACAAAAAATATGGGTCTTTCAAGCAGTGACAGTCTTGCAAGAAAGTGGTAGACTTGGGACGTTAAGACAGCAGCTCCAATCTCGCTATCAGCCTGGGAAACCCCTGCCCCCTTTGCACCACAACAACCAGCTGATCTCAGCAGGCACATCCCACTCTTCTCTTCAGTCCTGCTAGTTGCAGTAAGGCCAGGAAAACATGTGCAAGCTGGACCACTGGGAGTTATGGATGTCTGAGGCACACTGAGGGGGTTGTAGGTGTTGCTGCCCCTGCCCTTCTGACCCAACCCCAAAAGCATGCAGCAGGATGCTGGCTCGCATCTTGCTGCCTCCCAGGTTACAGCCACCAAGGACAGAGAAAACCAGCTTGTAGCAAGGGGCTGGGCCGTGAACTGTGGCTGCAGATGCCGGTCTCAATCTAGCACTCCTGTGGCCGAGGAGCCATCCCAGCAGCAGAGCTGGGTGGCAGCAGACCGTGCAATGCTGCACACAGCTGCAGGCAGCTTTCTGCACAACTGTCTCCATGTCAGAGCCCGGTGTCAGAGCTGGGGTTGAAGCAAGCTCCTGGCAGGCTTAAAGTAAGATAGAGAAGCAAAGCCTGAGGTCCTGGCCAGCAGTGCAACCACACGGGGCTCTGCCCAGGCTTCCTTGCCTAGCGCTGAATAAGGCAGTTATCCCTGCCACAGCCCCATACCTTGGTGTCCCCACCTGCAAGCCAGAGCCTACAAGACTTCCCTTCCTTTGCAAGGCATTTCAAAACATTTGGACACAAAGCTCGAATGAAAAGGAAATGTTATTTCTCTCCAGTTGATGATGCTGAAGGCAAAACAGCAACAGCCTGGGACTGGGAGGAAGGACAGAGGGAAAGAAAGCTACAAAGCAGCACTACAGATGAATGCATAAATTAAAAAGATGTTAATTTTGGGAAGGGAGGGTGTATTGAGGGCTCTGTAAGGTAAAGCAAAATAAGCCAGCTGCAACCTGGCAGCTACAAATTCCCCACTTGCAGCAATGTGTCACTCACTGAGAGGCACCAGTTGCCAAATGGCCTTGGAAGAATCCAAGAAACAACTTCCGAGCTGATAACCAGCCACCTTCACTGACAGCCAGCGAGCGACACAGGAGGAGCCGCTGTCCAAGGGCACAGGCTCTGGGTGCCTCTGCACTGCAGCAAGGGGAGGACAGCGCAAGAGCCCCGCTCTGTGGGAATCTCCACGATTATAAATGACTGCTTGTCTAAAGTATTATGATTACCACTTTAGCTGCTCCTCTCCAATACACCACAGTGTCTTTTTCCAGCACCTGAGCAAACCAAGCACAGAGAGCACCAGAGGCTGCGTGATGTTTTTCTCTGTTAATCTGTCCTTGCAGCACTCCTGGGTAAGTCAGAGAGCAACTAACCTTTTGATTTCCAACACAACCAGCAGCTTGTAATCCAAGACTGCCCAAATCAGAAGAGTACAAAACTTTAGCTTCAGTCCCCCGCTTTAATTTCCTTCAGCAATTTATCACCTCTTTGCAGCTCACACATACAGAACAACCAGGAAAAATTCTTAACACCCCTTTGGCAAGTCACATGAAAGCAACTGCCACAGTATGTTTTTTTTATTATTGTTTTCAGGGCCTATGGCAAAGCAGATATTAAAAAAAAAAAGCGCACCCAAAATCAAACTAAACTAGGAAAAAAATATAAAAATATTAAGTACTTACCTTCCACAGACAAGACACATGCAAAGACTGTGAGAATCCACATAAAAGGGCAAAATAATTTTTCTATCAAACAGAATTACCCTGAAAACATATTGAGAACATTGTCATCTCCAAATATATATTTACACTACCCACATACACATATGTATGTATGCACATATACTATATATTTGTACAAATTATTTTAAACACATTAGAGAAGGGTGCTGGTTAAAGTTTCACGCAGGAGCAGGAAAATTCAGAAGTAAAATTTTCTCCCTGCTTCAAATCTGCTGACTGCATATTAATTTAATACTTTTCCTATTCTATTTCTCTGCTTCTCCATTAAACAGTGTAGCCCAAGCTCAGGCAGCCTGTATAATTCCAGCAGATGGGTTCGCCCTCATTATTTCCCATTCACACACAACAGATTCTCTAGTGAAGTGAATACTCAGGGCTCAGTTCTTTGCCGCTCCATAGCCTACATTCTCATTTTACAGTGGTGTGAAGTGGTGGTAAAATGACGCCTTACTAATTGGTGGTATTTTACACCCACTAACCAAACTCTTGGAAGCAGTGTTAACGATTACGCAGAGTATAAAGCCAGAAGAACCAGGTTTTAGGGGTTTATGGCCAGGAGAGGTGGGAGGAAGCGCAGCTTGCTGGACTTGAGCTGTAGCCTTGCCATGCAAGTGCTTGTGCAGCTCGTTTAATACTCTGCATGATCTGCTTGTAGCCACAAAGACATGCAGCCTTCTTTGGACTAGGGCTGTAGCTATGCCTTCTCTAATTTGCAACTTCATTGACAGGTTTAGTGGCCAGGTTTTTATATCAAAGATAATGGCTCTTATTCAAGAGCCATCTTCCCTCCCCACGCCCATCACAAAAGCACTTTAATGCCACATCCAGACCAGCTTTGAGACCACCACACAACAGATATGCAACTCTTGTCCTGGGGATCATAACCCAGTCACCACTGAGATTCATGCCTCTCGTCTCAAACAAACGTGACCAGGTTAAGTAATTCCCCAGCACTCACCCTTATTGTTCTTAACTCTGTGCTTTGATGAGATGCATTTCCACAAAGCTACAGCAAAGAGCAACAGTTTAATTTCCAACCTACACTTCTTCATCGGATGAGCAGGCAGCTAGAGCGCTGAGCAGAAACAGCCCACCATTCCCGGCTGGTGGGCATACCTGGGTCTCTATTCAGAGCTTTTTGTCTGTCTTTCAGACCACAAGCTCTCCAAGATGAGGAGTGTCTTTCTGTTGGGAATCTGTCAGTCCTCTGGTATAGTGGAGCACTGACCTGTGAGCAGGACACAGACTCATCTTTCATCTCTCTTATGGAGACCAAAAAAGATAATTCTGCCCAAACCCCTTCAACTAGTCTTCTCTGAAGTGTTTTGTTACACTACAGGGTGAACATTTCATGTGGGGCAGGTAACTGTTCCATTACCCTTTGCTCTAGAGACTCTTTTTTCATGCAATGTATCTACTGCAGAGGAGAAAAACGTTCGTGTAGCTGCATTTTACTCTCACAGCCTCTCAGTAGGAGGCAAAATCCCCTCTCTTCTATCTCTGTCCTTGATGGGTTTGCAAAGCCCACTGAGAAGAGGCTAACGTGATCCACTAGGTGCTAGTGATGCAGTTCCCTGCTGTGCCCTATCTCCTGCATGCACAGTAGATGTTTGCCTGCTTATGGGTACTGGTGTATTGGCACAGGGCTACCAATTTGCCCTTTCAGAAATACGAAGTACAACAGTCATTCTTCTTCCTGGGATCACCTCCCTATTAGTAGTCCCACAGCATTGTTAATGCAGGGTCCAAACACGCAAATTTGCCTACAGAAGAGTTTTACTTTTGTGCCCTGTGTGCTTCATACTGGATATATTTGAGCACATGACTTTCTCTTGCTCATAGCAGAGGCACAAGTGAGTGTGCATGTTTACAGACTCATGATGTTTGCATAGTAAAACCTATGTAATCCATAACAGAATACGGTATCAGTTTCTGCATCTCTTGATTTGACGTTTTCTTTTCCTATACTATCTACAGTGCACTTCCAGGAGTCCTTCCATTGGATACAAGATTTCCTCGGAGGAGGAGGAAGGTTCATCTACTTAATGTTATGCATCTTATTAATGTTTCTAAGGTACCTGCCATGGCCATGTGAGAAAGGAAGTTTCACCCCGTCACAAGAGGCGTTACTTCTTGCCACTGACTGCAGAGACACTCTGAGGTGTTTGGCTTCCACTTCTCTCTAAATGTCCAAGATGCAGCTTGATGCTACAAGCTAAGCTGATCCAAGAGCTGCCAAAACTCCTGCCCATGCACCCTCTCCTCCCCTATGCAGGGATCTAGCAGTCCCATGACCACTGTGGATTCCATTTGGTGCTCAGTGTAGGGGAAAAGTAGTTTCCCCTTCAGCAGCACCCCACAGGTAAAGGCAAACTGTGTCCCAGCACTTAGATGGAAGGATGGTAAAACCCTTCACTCCTGTTTTCCTACTCTAATTATTTTCAATTGTCCCCAACTATGCCTCTCCTGAGTTCTCTTCTACTGTTGCGACCATATTCCTTCCCCCCTGCCTCATCTAATCCCTTACTGCAGCTTTTTTTCCCTCTACTTCATGTACACTAGTGTACACTTCTACAGCAGTAGAAGGCAGACAGACAAAAGATTTCTACTCATGAGATAGGACACAGCCATTAACACAACCACACATCTCCCTGCAAATGGGCTCACAGCAAAACTCTGTTATTTAAACTCTAGCTGGAGTCCAGTCAGGTAAATCAGAAGACAGTTTGCTACACTATTTGCCTGAAACCAGCAAACTATTTTATTTTAACTTTTTTTTAAACTGTTAAAAGTTCTAATTTGAAGAGTATAAAAGGAGACTTGCATCCAGTTTTTGAACTGTTTCCGAGCAACATTATACCAGCCTGAAAACAAATATCAAGGTCCTGTCTCAGGCTTAGCTGCCAGGGCTGAACCACATTTGTTAAGGCTCTGGAAAATGATCAATACAGGCTTTCTCTGGTCTCATGTTCTTCTCTGGGCAGCTGCTAAATAGACAGGAAATTGCCCTGGATAGGGCTTTGATCTGACCCAGAACTAGTAGTTCATCATCAGTACTTCCCAGAAACACCTATACAAGGTTCTCAATATCTATTATCAGTGAAAAAGTAATTCTTTGGTAAAAGAACCGAAAATTCAGCATAATTAATGTTTTGACCGTTACAGATCCAGCCTTTGTAGCTGAGGCTGTGTGGGCACACACTAAATGAAATGACCTGACAAAGTCAGGTAATACTCTTGTAGCACAGAAGTAATGCAACATACCCTTTATTTATCTAGTAAAGTACTCTTTTCTTCTCTGTTTACTTCTGTATTTCTTTTGACTCCAGTCTGATCTCAGAATAACTATTATACCTGAGTTAGCTAAGTTACCAACAGAGTAGAAAACAGCAATACAATTTTGCTGCAAGGCCAGCTCAGGGTAACCGACCCCCTGGGGTGGGCTCAGTGAGGGATTTCACCTGATCCACCCAGGGAAGAGGGATGCTGCCCTGAGGCTGAGCAATGGCTGTTGTGAGCTGCAGCATAGAAGGACAAGAGCAGTCCTCTACAGCTCCCCATCCTCACACCGTACTTGAACACTACTGTTGGCAAGGAAGGTCACAGCAATTAACACCAGTTTGGGAACAGACAACTCCTTACAGCTGCCTATGGAAATTCATGCAAAAACGGATTCTAATGAAAAAATCAGTGGTGCTATGAAGAACAGATAACTCTCTGCTGGAACAAGGCAGCATTGGCTGGTGTACCTATGCCCTTCTTGTGAAAGGCTGCTTCTGCTTACAGCACCAGGCTTTTGACCGAGCAGCTTACACACATACTCCTGACTAGATAAGCTTTGCTGGCCAAAGCTTTTAGTTTTCCCTTAGCGTAACCATATCCACAAAGGGGCTTTTGGTAGTACAGAAATGCTGTTAAAAAAAATAAAAATAAAAAAAAAAATCACACTTCTAATCAAGAGTATTTTTCTGGTAAAAGTTGCTAGAGTGTGATCTTAAAGCACTTTACACTTGTGATTCTCCTCTGTCGTGCTCATACCGCACCGCAGCACTGCAGGAATCAGGAGCACTCACACAACATCAGTAGGCAATCTTCCCTGGTCACAGCATGTGCCCAAAGTGTATATTAAACACCCATCAATATTTGGCATGGAAAAAACTATTCACCATCCCACTGTCACACAATGACATTTCAGCCTTAAAGCTGTACCTGTACCTGTACAGCTTTAAATTAAGCCTGTCGGGAACCGCTCTTGGTCACCGAGGCCAGGCGGCACAGGATGGCCTGCGTCTATGCTACCGGCTGCTCTTCTCATCCAAAACCATGTGGCTGCCTCCGGTCTGGTCACTGGGAACAGCCCACGCTGGCTCCCAGTCACTGCCTGCAACCTGCTGGGAGGGCTGCTGCCGGCTTGGACCGGGTACCAGCACAGATGACCAAGTTCCTGTCCCAGGGATTTTCCCTGCCACTGTTTTCTGACTCAGATGGACGCAGACAAGGTGTCTGCACAGAGTGCAGCATGCACTGAAGATCTTTGCTTAGATTATTGCACAGAAGGGTTAGGACTCTATAGGCTCAGATCAACAAACATTCCTCACAAAGAAGAGTTCAGCAAAGCATTTACACCTATGCTTAGCTATAAATCAGTTGAAATATATGATAAATAACTTCTTCACAACAGTGTCAGAGCAATCTGCCTCCCTTTCCATGAATAATCCCTGAAGTCAGAAATCAAGGTCTAACCAGCAGAGCTACCAGAAGACACATGGCTAAAGCAGGGAGTAACTTCCCAAGCCATTGTGCGAGCATCACATCTGCAGATAGCACAATGAAGTCCTGTTGGTTGGAGAGACATTAGATTAGATCAAATCAGATTTGATTAGATCAGAATTAATTTGAGATGGGTGCCTTATCATCTCTTGACAGGGCTCTTGCTCTCACACTGGGAATTTAGGAAGCCCTGCAACATTTCAGTTAGAAAACATAAGTACATTTGTATTCTGCCCACAATTTGTGATTTTGTTGTTGTTAAAGATTTAAGAGGTGACTAAGGCGTGAAACCAAATTGTAATCCTGTTCAAGACAGATGTACTGTATTACCAACACTGTTGCAAGTGCTACATGACGATGTCACATGGACAATTTTTAGCTGGGAAGGAGAGATACACTCACAGTTCAAAAGATAAATAAACACTGCATGTTTAAAGATCCTCACGGTAAAAAATAAATACCTCTGAAAACAATGATTCCTCTCTCAGGCTATGGTTACCTGTTTGTACCATACAAAACCAACAGCAGCATAATGTTCCCAACCCAAAATAGCTGCTACACTTCTGTTCTGAAGGTTGTTAGACAATTTTTGCATATCCTAAAAGTCTGACTGCCTCAGTGAAAGACTGTTAACTTCTCCCATGTTTAGCATCACACAAAGTGCTGAGTCGCTACTTATCTGGTAACAGGATTCCTCAGCCTCCTCTTACCCCCAATTTTTCTGCTGTAATAAGAGCAGAAGTCCAGATACATAAGACTTTCAGCAGGTCTGGAAGCTCTCACTCCCCTCCATGTATGAGAGGAGAAATTCCACACTTTTTTTCTGGTTTATGCATGAAAACATTCAAAGAAGGCTTAAGGGAAATGGCAAACTGGACACATTTCTTCTCATTAAGGGAAGTAGGAACATAGAGCTTTCTCAAGGAAATGTACTTGCTACACAGGAAAGATTTGATTGCCATATATATACATGTAATAGTTTCATTCTTGTGTTGTCCTATCTCCTCATCCCTCTGAAGTTTTTTTCAGAGATAAATAGGGAATGACTTCAAGGTTCATCCATAAACTATTGCTTGTACAAGGGGAGGTGGCCATTAGATGCATGGGCAGAAAAGCAGAATGAAGGACAGAACTGGAAAGTCTCTCAAAATTTCTTAGGCTCCCCACTGTCTACCTTATGGGACGGTATCACAAAAATCAACTTAGGCATGACTTAAAAGGCAACAGCAAAATAAGTTATCCAAACACCACTGATGTACAGTGATGGAGCCATTCAATCAAGTCATCAGTGGCCTCGGGTTTATCCTGAAAGCAGATCAGATCCAATCAGCGTCCTAACTACTATTTCTTTTTACAGATCTGTTGTAGGAATCAGAAGAATTAGGCCATGTTGATGCTGAGGCTTCTCTTCTGTTGGGGGGGTCCTTCTATCTTCCATTGTTTGAAAAGCTGACTGCATTGTACAAGATGTTTCTCTGTGTTTTTGGAAACCCATGGTATAACCACATATTTAACTGAGTTTTAAATGCAAGGGCACATCCACAGTTTTGAGCTAAGAATAATCAGTTAGACCTAATACAAGGGGAAAAAAAGGAGCTAAGTTTAAGGTATTCTTGGGTTTCCTTCTGCATCTGTACTTTATTTGTTTTACTGTTTGCAGTGCTCCTTAACTGTTTATTGATATTAGAGTGAGGCAGACCACATCACTCAACCACATCTGAGAGAAGCCAGCACAGAGATAGCACACCTGAAAACAACCCTCCTTGGGGCTACCCCTCCAAATCTACCGCAGAACCATAGGCGTAGCTTTTGCACCATATATCCTGTCATGAAAAAGAGAGGGAAGAGGGATACAAAGACTGACACTATTAAGGACTCTACTGTACTGGGTTTGTGAGTGAGTGACTTCAAGAAGCTTCTTTTGGATTCTCTCCCTATAACCTCCTGCCCCGCACAGCACAGATTGGTTGATATCCTTCAGACACGACCCATATATAGCTATGTCATCTATGCATCATTTTTACTGATGCTAGTCATATTTTTAGGATTCAGTATTAACTACCATTTCCATGGGCTTAACCTTTGTCTGAAACTCTCACATTGTCTTGGATAAAAGGAGAAACATTTCGTGAAAGCAGCTAAATGCATCTCAAATGTCCTAGTGAAATACTGCTGTCAGATACTCCCCTCCATCTCTTCTGTGTACAGGTGCAGAGACACTGAAGAACAGCGGCAATGACAGAACTGCAGATACAGAGATAAAATATGGTTGTCTTGAAATCTGGCATAACTATTGTTTATCGAAACCACAGAGGCTGCTTCCGGAGAATGCGCTTCTGGCAGAGGATTTCAGATATGACATTTAAAAAACACAAGCGAGAAGCTTTAAACTACAATGTGTTACTAACACAATTAAAGTAGTCTGACAGCCTCTAGCAGACAGGAAGAAGCCTCAGTGCTCCATCTCAGCTGCTTTCCTTAGTCTCTGCCTGACAGCAGCAGCCCCTGGTAGGCACAGGCATAACTCCTCCCAGGAGACGTTATTGGGAACAGTTTTTGCTTTTATCCCTGCTTCAAGACAAATGCTTTGCCTTAAGCATCCACAGTGGCAGGAGGCAGGTTTCCCTTTATTTTGCCACAACTGGGGAAACCAGCCACTAGGTTTGGGAGGCAGTGGAACAGCGCTGGTTATTTTGTTGTGACTGGGCTTTTGAACCCTGGTGGCACAGCTGAAGCACAAGAGTTGCAGCAGCCCAGCCTTAAGTAAATGAAGTGATTACAAAAGGTAAATTCATTGCCCATCAGCATTGGTCAAGCTGGAATAAGACCAAACTCTAGACTGATGGTGATACTTCAGGTGGTACACATTTAAGAAAATACATCCTGAAACTGCCTCTGTGCTACGCTCTCACATAAATTTAATAAAAGTTGTTTCACAGTTGTTTAAAGCCACCTTATTATAAGGATGTACAATATAGGGAAAACAAGAAAAACCCAATAGAAAAATGACCTGGGTCTGGAAATGGATGGTAACATGTACATCAGCAGCTGGTTCCCACAAAGCTGTCCACATGCCCCAGTCTTCTCTTAGTTCCTCTGAAGTCTGGTCTAAACCTGGAAGTGGTAACTGCGCTGGAGATAAGTCTGGTTTTTCCACACACAGACACATCAGGAGGATCTCATATGTAAATGCAGCTACGGTGATGCACATGAATATTATTTCCCCTCCTCAACCAGAGTCACTACAAAATTTCTACCTTTATTCTGACCTGAGTCTCAGCAGGGACATGTATGTCTTTAGCTAGACAAATCGACCTTATTATGTTCAATACACTTCAGCAGCTTAAGCACCTTGTCAACTAGATTTTTAGCAGTAGACGGCTCTTCAATTTAGTTTGCAAAGCCACAACAACATGCTACAACTGAGGTAAGGTACTCTTGCATAATACCACTAAACAAGACTGGATTACCAATGCCCACTCTCACAGTATGCTTCATTTGCTAATTTATCATAGTTTTAAGAGACCTTTGGCCACATGCTCCTCTCTGTACCCTGGTTAGAGTTGTGGGTGGACCATGAAGCCCAAATCAGATCTGCCATCCACGAAGGATGTTTCTACCCCAGCCCTAGCTGGAGGCAGATCCCACTGCTGTAGCAGTTTCTTCTCCCTAAGTCATGCTGAATCCTGCTTCAACCCATGGTAACCAAGCAGGCAGAAATCACCAGTGAAAGACTGGAAGAAGAAGGGACACAATTAAGTCCGGTTTTAGGTTTGCTTTTTCCAGGCAAGAGACAAAATTAGTAGCGTTAATTCAGGCTAAGCATATTGCCCTTGCAATAGGAAAGGTAAGGAACTGAAAACGTAATATTTTTTTCTTCTCAAAGCTATAAATCAAGAACATAGCTGAAAAATGTGTTCTAGTTCAAACATATTAACAGCATCCTCAAATTAATGTCTTTGTGATGTAACATCTCTTAGTCTAAGGGGAAGTGGCACATATACTACTCTGGTGCTAGACTAGTTACTGCAGCATTGAGTACGTGCTTGTTGAAGAAGCCTTTAGAAAAGCAACTGCGAATTTGCAGGTAACGACTGAGGAGGTTCATCATACATCTCCAGCAGATAAACCAAAGTGCAACAAGTCCACTGCTGCTCTAACTTGCCCCTTCAGAAGAAACTGGACAACCAAAGTGCAACTTTCCTCACTTTAGATGCCTTTCAGCTCCTCTAGACTAATTTCAGAACTTAACTTCTAACCCAAGCTCAGCACAAAGCTAAAGTGTGTTTGAAGACTTGAGAAAATTACCTGCAGAGGGTTCAGGAATTGAACTACCCCAGCAACATCTGTGGGGTGGCCTGGAGGGATTTTCATATAGTAGGATTTTTCACTGACTGTGTTATTGGTTTCAATGAAAAGGTTACGAGTGGGTGTGGAAGTTAGATTTAAGCAAGTTTGTCTTTTTCCTTTTCTTTTGTTATTCAGGCTAGCAATAACCAGTAGGAATATACTGCTTTATAGAAGATTCTGAAACTGTAAGAACTTTACATCTGTAGGAGAATAGTAATGGAAAAAGACCAGCAATGAAGTGGAGATGAAACAAAAGGACAGATTTCAGCCCTTTGAGTCTCTTTGAGCCCAGACTCTTTGAGACTCACTTCTCTGGGTATGTCCCAGCCGTTCTCTTTTGCTCCTCCCCACCTTGCCCTTGCAACCTCCGAGCTCTCTTACAAAAGCACTTTCTGATGGCATCAAGTAAAGTGATGGGTTTCTACAACAGGAAGCATTTAGTTTCAAAAGCCACCTTTCCCAGTCCCAGAACTTCTCCTCACTGAGCTGCTTTGTATAAATTTCCTCAGCTATGTATCAAAAGGTTGGCTTTGTAGCAAAGTGAAGTTTTCATGAAAAGAAAAAGCTTTAATGCCATTGCAAAACCTCTTCAGAGCTACAGATACCTTCAATCATCAGTTCCTCCTGAAAAAAATACAAGGTTGCTCAGAAAGCACATCCCAGCAAAATGGAACACGATGACAGACTCAAAGGACAGCAAGCCTGGTATTAAATTAGAATCTGGATTCAAAAATCAGGACTAGGAATTGACTGCTCTCAGGCTCAAAAAGCAGTGAAACCAGTGAACAGTTGCCTTGGGAAACAGAAATGCAATACCAGAACTATTTCACACGAGATGAAGCCTATATCTTGAGGAAAATTTGCAAAATTATTGGTTTGGGGTTGGGTTTTTTTGATCTGCATTTAAACCAGAATCAAAACCACAGTGAAAAAAAAAATTAGTTTTCAGCTCCCAGAAGCCTCAAAACACAACCCAAACAGATGTGGAAACAGAATTAAACCAGTAAAAAACCCCATTGTCAGTCTTTTTAATTTAAATTGATCCCTTGCCTAAAGGATTCTAAACCAAAGTTGATTCTTACTATTCCTAAATCGTTTGAAGGTTTCAACCAGTTTGCCACTGCCTCATAGAGACAATGCTTAGAAATCCAAAGAAGTTCAGAGCACTGGTTCTCATTTTGTCTCTTTGTCCAGTTGAAATACAGACCATGACAAAAGTCTGACTTTTTCCACAACAAAATTAAAAACATAAAAAAGCCTATAAGTTTTTAAAGTAACTTTAAAGTAATTAGGTTTTATTGTATCAGTTAGAGTATAAGATTATCAGTAATAGTATCACAGATGTTTTACTTCCAGATCAGTTCTGCTTTATCACCACTTACACATAGTTTGGTTTTTTGTCTGTAGAGAAACTAAATAATAATAATAAAAAAATATTGGTCTTCATATCTCTTTGACATTTTCAGACTACAGGATCACTGGGAAATTAATGGAACCAGATACACGGACAAGGCAAAGGACTTAACGATTGTTTTCTGAGTAGGTATAACAAAAAGGCATAACAACATTTTAAAGCCTGTTCTGGGCCAGACCACATTTAGTGCATAAGAAAAGAAAGCACATATACTGATATTTCCTTAGACTATTCACCCAATGATAGAATATGGGGCTTTCAGTTTAGCAGTCCCATTTGGGTTTATATGCTATGAAATTGCCTGTTCCCCTTTAAAACCCATGTGAAAAAGTGCATCTTCCCAGGTTTGCACACAATAAACTATCAGTAATTTAAACACACTTACTGTCTCGCACTGAGTCACAACAAAACAGGACTCAATACCATAGTAGAAGTTAACAGCATCAAAATAATTTATCATAAGCACAAAATACTGTGCAAAAAAATCTCTGCACATGGTTTGATAGTTAATATCGCACAAATACTCTAACAGTGTTTTAAAACCACATCATTTCATGTATTCACAATGGTTGCTACTATTATTCTTTTACCTTTAATTTTCTTTGAGTCCATTAGAGTTGAATTACAAATCCAGTGTTGAGATCAGCTAGTTCATGAACATACTCTATGAAAGATACGGCTTTTTTTATCCATATAGAATGCTCAGAGGATTTTTAAATTTAAAATAAAAAAGTCAAGGAAAGCAATATGTTTTCTGATTGTTTTCTGCATTAAAAATACACTTTTTCTAGTCCTAGGGTCTAGAAAATTGCTAATGTTCATCACAAGAGGCACAGGAGAAGGGAGACACCTGACTCCCATGTATAAGACCTTAATTACAAAGTCTACAATCTACCATGTTTTTATTTTTAATACTTATATAGCTTTAATGCTAGATTAGCACTTCAGAGAAGGGATGTCTTCCTTAGAAATGTCTTAACACATTAATTAACACTAGAGAAATCACAAAAAAATATGCTTTTAAGTGACGACAGAGCACCCTCAGTGTTTCTAAGGAGAAAAAGGCAATGGGAAATAGGGGATACTGCAAGTTGTCTTAGTTTAATCACAGAACAGTGACACAGAAAGACCATGTAGCTCAGATCCTCACCTGTAATTTTTAAGGTCTGGAGATCAGCACAAAAAAGAAAAAGAAAACAAACAAAAAACCAAACAACCCCCCCCCCCACCCCCCCCCCAAAACCAAGTTGAGTTACAGGGTAGGAAAATAAAGTTCAAAAGGGATTTTCCAAGTGCTGCAGACATCGGGTGTAAAACATATTACTTCCCAATCCCTCTGAATTAGATTTGGTCTTTGTGACCAGGTGATATGAAAAGGACTGGGCACACACAGTCCCTGAATTTACAGAGTGGTACCTGAGAGCCCCTTTGATTGGTAAGTCGGCAGTGCTTCTCATCCCTTTAATATAGACTAAAAGCTACCTGGGCTGGCTGTGTGGCTGAGAGCTGTACCGTGCTGTGCCAAACAGGCAAGGCAAAACCAGGAGGGGGAGAAGAAAAGTCATTGAATCAAAACACAAACTGTTTATACCTCAGCATGTTAAAAATCCTGGCATTAAAAAGAGCAGACAGCTGACAGAAACCACATATCTTGAAATTGGCAGCATATCAAAATGTTTTTAAAAATAATCAGAAAGGTGCAAACCGCTGAGGGGACCCTGCTGCTTACAAACTGCAAAGTGGCTTGTACTTCTCAGGACGTGACTGATTTTGACTCTCTCATGTCTCGGCACACATCCCGTGCGGGCCCAAGATAGAGGTCTCTACCAGTTAATACAGCCAGGACTGGCCCCTACAGCCACCAGATTGCAACAGGGTCCACAGTGACAAGTGCAGCAATCCAGCATAAGTTTTCAACTGCACGGTGCCCGGCAGCTCCCCTCCTTGTCTGGGGTGAGGCGATACCCAGGAGATGTTTCTTTGGGGCCATGGATGGTACCTTAGCACCTCTCACATTTCAAGCAGGGCTGGTGCACCCTGTGGGCAAACAGTGGGACACCACAGTCCCCTAGCAAGCCCAGGGACACAGTACATGCTGTTTGGTCCATATGGAAATGTTGTCTTCCCATGGTACCCCTTTTCTTCCCCAAAAGTTATTCTCAACAGGAATGTGTCCCTTTTCTGGATATGTAGCCAGGGACAGGCAGAGTCACTGTAAAGGCTCAGCCCCGGCAGGTGACCTGGAGCTGGATCTCAGCTTCACCTCCCATGGTATGAAGTATTTGGTGGCAATGCTGGGGTGGTGAGCCTCAGCCTCCCTGGGCTGCTGCTCCTCTGCTGCCCTCCCATCTCCCATCTTGCAGGGTCAGGTCCTCCCCTGCCCTTCCCCAGTGACCACCCAGCAAGGCGGCTTGGAGGGAAGGAGCCAGCCCAGGCTACAGAGCGGTGTTACGGCAGATGATGCGGTTGGGGCCGGCCATCCCAGCTCCCCTTGGCCCAGGCACAATGCTGGGCTTCAGATGTGCCAGGCTAAGGAACCCGTGGCCTCCCTCCGCAGGTTCCCACACACACTAGCAAGTCCTGACGAACAACAGAGGATGCTCTGCTGGGGCTGTCAGAAACAAACAGTGCAATTACCCTCTGCAGGATTGCTTCAAGTCACAAACAAAAGATGACAAACACAACACATAACAGATCCCCCTCTGGGCCCGCAGGGCAACGGAGAGGAGGCTGACAATGGCAGGGCCCCTCCGGCCCCGTGCCAAGGACACTCGCCCCCAAAGACAAGCACACGCTGCTGCCTTGCAGAGCCCCTGGCCACTCACCAGCCCTTTTGTCTAGCACGTATCGAGCCCATTCTTGCTTGCAGACCGCCCTGCTTATGCCAAAGCTGCATCTACCACCGGCCTCCTTGCCAAGAGTTCAGCACCTCTCTTCTCCACAGTCTCAACCCTCCAGTGCCTGGAGGTGAGCTCCTGCCTGCTCACCACCAACTCCTCCTCCTCCTCCTCCTTCCCAGGGAGCACCAACGCCTGCTGGAGCTGGATGTGACACCAGGGTTAACACCCGGTACCCAGAAATGAGTCAGCAAGTCCCTTGCCCCCGCAGTTGCTGCCTGGTTTCCAGAAATGCTGACCATTTCCAGATCACCCCCATGTCTGATGAATGTGCCAAAAACACGACTCTAAGCCTCAAAAGTGGAAGCCAGCACTGAGGTCCCTGGGCCAACACCTCGGAGATGCATGATGGAACTTGAGATCACTTTCTGAACAATTTGTCAATTCGCCAACGAAAAGTGGTTGGTTGGATGCTGTTACACCTGTGTAATTAATGACACTAATTCAGCATAAACCACTGCTGTAAAGATACTGAAAAGCACAATGCAAACCTCACTGCTTGCATTTGTTTCCGAGGCTCGTAGTCCCCATCCTAACTCCCTTCCCCACCACCATCTATTTTTTAAAAAAATGAGATAAAGGATAAGGACACTAAGTTTTTGACTAAATAGCAAAAGCATTTGCTCTTCTCTCACCCAACTGTGAAGGTGTGGTGGCCAGGGCTGATAGGATAAGGAGGTTAAGGTTGGTCTGGCTGAGTGCTGGGGCACTTGTCCAAAGGGCTGCCCCAATCTCTCACAGCTTCTAAGCAACACATGAAGCCCATAGAAGGGAACCTGATTTCTGTGAGCTGTTTCTGCAAAGAGAGGCAGGAAACACTGTGAGAACAGGTTTTTGTGGCATACATCAATGTTTCCACTTCCAGACTAGGAGGAAGTCCTCCACAGGAAGGTTTGACACTGAAATACTCAGTCAGTACACAAGTTCATCAACATTTTTAGGACTTCAAGGAACACAGCTGACAGCCCCTGTAGTATAGACTTCAGATGAGGGACATAGTATTCCACTTGATCATGAAATGTTAGAAGCATTTGAGTACACTACTATGATTTCCCAGGAATCTATGTGCTGATTTAGAGAGAAATGCAAATATAAGTACTTTTATAAAGAACCTAAACTTGGAAAGGAGTAATTTGGTCCATTAGGGTCTACGTGTCAATCAATGCCTGCTGACTTTCACCATTGTCAGTACAGGTTATCATGTCTCATGCATGTGGCACCTCTCCTAAAGTCCTACAACCTGAAAATGTGCTGCTTGATAGCAGCCTCAGGTTCTTGGGGGTTTGTTTTTTTTGCCACCCCCCCAGCCTCCCTTATTTTTTTTGGAAGAAAAGCAAATCAAACAGATCCACATTCACTCATACTAATTAAGCAGTCAACCCAGAATGTACCTAAACCCTGGGTTCTATGACTTTTATTTTACAAAATTTTAGCAATAGTAAAGTGCAGAAACTGCTTGGAAAAAATATTTGAGATGGAGGGGGGGAGGAAAAGAAAAAATGTCTGAAGATGTTTTGCTTCAAAGACCTTTAACAGTCTTTCCAATTTCTCTTCATCATGTATATATTTTAACTTTTTTTTAAGGAATATTATTATTTACATGAAAAAACCCATCATAATATATAGAAAGAAACGAATAGTGCCTTTTACACAAACAAAGGAATAATTCCTCAAAAATAAAGTATGTTTCTGCTCAAGTTCTTCATCAATTTGTTTTTAACGAATTCTTTTTGCTGTTGATTTTTTTTCCCCCCGGTTTGTCCATTTTTCTCCCTGTCAACTCCGATTCCGAGAACTATTCACCCACATTACACCTGATCATTCATTTAACATAATCTGGCTTACAGCCATTAAGATTTAAATTCTGATTATTAAAACTGATTCCAAATGATCATTTTCATTTCGGCTCACCCATTCACATGAATTTTGTTTCTGCAATATTAAGTTCAAACAGTCCCCATTTGCAGCTCATGAGTAATTCTTAATTTACTTTTACCACCAATGAAAAAAAAAAAAAGCCCACTAGTTTATTCAACCAGGTCTCCATTAGTCATCGTGAACCATGTAAGTAACAAACACGGTTTTCATTTCATATACTCATTGGCTGTTCAGGGTGAGGGTGGAGGTATGTGGGTTATGAGTGGGAGAAAAGAGGTTACTGAGGTTAAAAAGAGGAACGTATGACTGTGTATGTCCCTGGTGCCTCTGCTGCTTATTCCTTCTTTGCTTTGCATCTTACGCTGGTAAGGCACACAGCTGGCACTGTTGCCCAAAGATCGGTTCTTTAGGTGACAATTTCTTCAGCACATTGGTAGCTAATGGACCTGGTTGCACGTGTGTTTTGTTTTAGCATATGCAAGTCCAATACAACATAAAATTTGGCACATGTTTATGTTTTCCCACAAAATTTAGGTAACATGCTTAGCTAAATAATGGGATGTGTGTTCCTAGAGGTTCCCCTAAATTTGTGTTGAATTCATTTATGCCTAATATACATGCACAAAGGCAAACATATGCATATACCTGTATTAAAGAGATGGCTCTTCACCCCGATGTTCTCCTCTGAACATTATCAGTACAGAGAGCTCTGCATCAACGAGAAATCACATTGGCTCCAGAGAATTAAATCCCCAGCCTGCCTGAGCTCTGCACAGTCTGAGAACCAGCAAACAAAAACAAGGCAATTCAGGGCATGCTCAAAGTCATCCTGGCAGTTCTGTCATCTTCCTACAATAAAGTGGTCACAGTTCTCAATCTACTGCACGCCTCTGCCACTGCCCGAAAGCCCTAGTCTCTCATTTGTGGAAAATCTCTGGCCAAGACAGTCATTGCCCTCCTGCAACCTCAGTGTAACCCACTGCAGATAGTCCAGCTGTCACCAGGGACACTACAATCTGCATTTAGCGATCACTTCAGAGCCTTTGCATGAAGGATCTCCGCATGATGGTGAGCTAACTCCCCTCTGCCAGGCAGATCAGATGGTGGCTGCAGCTGCATAAGCCGAGGGAGGCACAGGTCAAGTTTGTCTCTCACAACAGGGTCAGCCAACTTGTGTTGGCTGGAGGGACATTTTTATTCCAAGATCATCCAACATACTCACCCAGCACTATCTCTGACCAGCACTGTCAGGTGTCTCCACACATCGTCCCACCCCAAAGCATACAAACAGCGATGCCCCACAGGCTCAGCCCAAGGACTAGTCAGCACTCCCAGAGAAACCCGTGGGAGGCACTGAGCTGCAAGGGCTGCCCCCATGGAAATCTCCACCTCTGCTGGAAAGAAGGGGCACTGACCGTCTTTTCCTTTTCTTCCCTTCCTCATACTTTTCCTGCTCAGTTCTAGTGAATTTTGTTCATTCCTTATTTATAATTAGGAAGTGGGAAGCACTTGCTGTCTTCCTGGTTGTTCATACTCTATATCAACATTTAAAGAATGGAGAAACAGCTGAAATCTAGGCCATTTCTAAACCAAATTAGAAGGCAGCCCTAGTTACTACACCTGTCTCTGAATCCCCCCTAATAATGTTTGTGGTTTTGCATCACATTTTCCTACGTTTAAAAAAAATATATTAAAATTATCTCTTTTGTTGCCAGTTGAAGAACCCACAAACAAATGGGCAGATCTGACTAACTGGTTAAGCAGAGAAAACAATGGAAATGTGTATGCACCAAAGGCTGTCAACAGCCCGACAGAAAGAATTGGAAAGACAGAAAAAAATTCTTTAAGCTCTTGTAACAACAAAATGTCAAACCCAAACACATAACAGAAGTGGAAGCTAAGTGTTGACTATGCCTTGTTAAGAGGTTAGTGAACAAAGTAGTCCCAGCCTTTCCCCAGGCTGACCCAGTCCAGCCCTGGGACTACCCTGTGGCTTTCAGGGAGTTTGCTCCCATAATCCACCAGCCAGCAAAACTGCAACTGATTTCAAAGATGTCCTGAGCAAGGAATCCAATGCTGCAGAGTATTTTAGGATGGCTATTGGGAATCCTCCTTCCTGACCTCCTCCCCCTCTTTAATTCTTGATAATACAATTTGACTAAAATTCTGTACTGACATTCAGATACTTGTATTTGTTGTGCCTCTCTATTCAACTTCCTTTTTTTTTTTTTAAATATAAAATATCCCTTTTTATGTTTTTATGCTGTAACCTAGAATAGGTTACAAATTTCCTGGCTTCTGCGGGTTAGATAGGAAACTCAATGTTACTATTTTGATGTAGAATGCAGACAATTTTGTGGTCATACTTATCATAGCTGAGCTAAACTCAACAGGAAATGGCATTTATATTCGCCTGTTGGTTCAGGGTGCATATCCCACACCTACCGTGTAGACGTAAGTGGTTGGGAAATTGATGAAGGTAAATTTAGACAGAAGGAATGGACAGGTGATATGTGGTGGTCCAGGTATAAACCATACCAAGAAAATACACTGCTGCTCTGCATCCTGACATTTGTATCAGCTACAAAGTCTTGCTTTAAAATGTGGTTGTCTCAAGGAGGGAGGAAGGCTTCAGAAGTGAGACCTCCAAGAGGAAGCTTAGAGCTTGACCTCTTAAGTTGTTTTTTTTTTCCCCTTGACTAATTGTCACAGCTAATCCTTTTCATGTCATAGTCATTCTAAGATTAAGACAGTTGCTGGAAATCCATGGGGAGAGAGTCAGAAAACAGCCATTTATACATTCGTTTGTTTTCTAGGAAAACTCACACATCCACACAGAGCAAGACTTGGTACAAGATACCTGTGGGACTCCTGCAGCTTGCGAGTTGGAAAGGACAGAAGACTTCATGTAAGCACCACAGGTCCCTTCTGGTCCCTCAGGCTGGTAGACAGTGGCAAGCATACTAAAAAATGGCTATGGTTTAGGTGGGTGGGGAGCTGAGTCTCAAACTGCAACATTTTGAAGAGAACATGTGGGAAATTGTGCTTCCCACCTTACACTGAGCTCTGACCCCAGCCCCATACTGGCCTCGCGCCTTGCCTCTTTTAAAAGGGAATGTTTCTCTGAGTCTCTCTCCTCTATAAGCTCTCATGAGCATAACCTCGAGCACACACACAACACCCTTGGAGGTTTATCTCATTCTTACTCTGTTCCACCACAACTCTCTCCTCCTCCCAATATACTGGAGTTCTGGGACCCCAGGGACTGCCTACCCCTCCTTGCTCAGGCAGGTTTGGGGTGCAAGGGGCACCTGGGGCCATGATGGAGTAACACTCCTTGTTCATCCTTCTCTGAGCTGAAACTCCTTCTTCTGAATTTGGTAGTTGATTTCAGTACGAGGATCTTGTTAGGCTCCACACAGCCCTTTCTAGGTTTTATCTGGATTGTTTTGACATGGCCAAAGGACTTGCCAGGGCTGCATACTTCCTCTGTCATCTCCACCTAAGCCGCTTGCAAAAAAAAAAAAAAAAAAAAAAANAATGAGCTTCAGATCTCGTATCAGAGAAGTCTTTATTTCTAGCAATAAAAGGTAATACTGAATATCAGCCCCAGCAGGGAGGAACCGTTAGAAGTCAGGTTTCCATTCGTGCGTGCCATGCATCTGGCAGCACTTCATGTACTGTCAATTTCAGTTCCCCCACCCCAGCAGCTCCGGCAGCTTTGCCCACCATTCATGTGGCTTCACACAGCAACGGGGGAGAAAAAAAAAATATTAAAAATCGGAAAATGTGACTGCCAAAATCCCAACTTTGACAGGTAAAACTCAGAAGGTAAAAGCAATCTCCAAGACCACATATAATTCAATTTTGTAATGACTGTCCTCTAAATCTTCCTTTTCCCCATAAAACCCCTCTGTTAAAGGAAACCTGGGATATCCCAGGGGTGTTTCACGTCCTAACCAATTAGTGTGATTTGATAGCCACATCATGACCACAGTTAAAAGGACCCCCAGGGAACAGGTTCCTCTCTGAGAACAATGACAGACACTGGGCAGCAAATTTAACTTGGATAGCCAGAGCTGGTTTTATTCAGAACAGCCCACCGCTGATGTTTGCTGATCTCCTCAAAATACAGCCATCTGATCCACTTAGAAGCTAGCTTCTGAATCAGCATTTTGGCCTATTAAAGCAGCTTTGGTGTGCCCGAATGTACTGGGTGGCACTGCTGCCAGATGAGAAAAATCAGATACTCCTGGGTAGGTGCAGCAACCTCCACTAGAAACATGAGGTACCTGAACTCTCATAGTGTCTCTAATGCAATGTGATGAAGCAGACTGGGAAACTGACCATGCAGCAAAAATAAATGCTGTATCAGTTGTATCGGGACCTCATCCAGGTAACTATGTTCCTGAATATAAAGCCATACCACCACAGCTGCAAGCACGGTCCAGGAGTGGCAATGAGGTGTTGGAGGTGGGGACAGCTTTGATATTCCTGTTGCTGAAGGTGCAGGCTGCCCTTGGCAACACCACTAGACACTGCAACAGCTTCACTGTGACCTGAAGCAGCGCAAACAGATCAGAAAATACAAAAGCATTTTAAAAAATCCAGAAAAGAGATGGTCAGGAATTTTTTTTTAAGAAAATGCCTCATCATGAGATGTCAGTTGGGGGACACTAAACTTTTATTGGAGATCTGCTGGGTTTCTACTCTTTCTTTGCTCAAAACTCTTTGGCAATTCCTACTGCAAGCAGGTATATATCCATTAGCTGTAAATTAATTTAAGTTAAGCAGATTCTGATTGCCTTGTTACAGGAATCAATCTTATTATTATTCTAACTTATCTTTTCCATTTCACCCTAGTGGTGGCCATAGAGGAAAAGTCATTAACTTTTGTGTTGGCAGTTTTAAGTCTTTGATGCCATTTTGTGTCTGAAGAAAGAAATCCATCTGCTCTTTTTGATCCTGAGCTTACCTTTGTTTCTCACATTTTCTGTTTCTGTAAATCTGCTTATTAACACTTTCACTATATTGCCCTATATTCAACACTATCTCAGTCACACTTCTGCTGAAAGTCTTATTCACACTTTTGTCTTCTCCAGGCTTGATTATTGTAATTTTCCATCTCCATGGCCTTTGCCAGGAGTTTGCTTTCTTTAGAAGGCACAAGAAAGATAGATCATAAAATAAGAACAACTTACACTTTGTGTCATACAGAACAGGAAGAATAAGATGATTAAGAAGTTACGAACAGAAGTCCTCAGGTTGCACTAAGGGCCTGTACCGTCAGCTCCTCAAGACACAGCAGTGGGCAGCACCACAGCCAAGACAAGCAGTGCACACACTTCTATTTTCAGTGACTCCCTGGAAACAAAATTTGCCCATTTCTCACTACTCAGCTCAAACACCCAACCCTTATTCATCATTATACACCTTTTGAGCTCCAATAGCGGTGGATAAAACCACAGCACAGATGAAGCTGAATTATTTTGCTCACTAAAATTTCTGGCTCAAAAATAGACTATAGTTACTAATCTGCCTAAAATGATGACAGAGGGCAGACACTCGATAACAGTTAGCATTCTCAGCAATGCAGTTCTAACAAGGATGCGCCCACTGTACGTTGTGACACCCCAGGTCAGAGCAGAAGGCAATTCCAGGGCGTTACAGTCAGCAAAGACCAGGAATGGGTCTGTACACTGTCATAGCAAGCTGTAATACACCTGTCAACCAAATAGATTAAATGTTGATTCCCACATCTTCCCTAATATTCACAGGGACTTCAAACAGCCACAGTTACAAACAGGACCATGCTAAATCTCTGTCTTTTGCCAGTCAGAGTCGATCCAGCAGTTTAAATTTCCATGCAGTAGGTAAGAATTTAGACTCAGTTATGGCAGGACCACAGAGGGATATGGGCCAAATCTCACTCCGAAGTAAACATACTCATGAGGTTGTTTCACACCAGTGTAACCAAATTGGCTTATGCCTGTCCACATACAGCCCTGAACTGTGCAAAAGGTGGTATGAGGTAATTCAGACTATCAACAAGTGTTATTTCTAGAGTAAGTGTACTTAGTTTTCCTTCTCAGTCACTGAATCTTTTTGTTTGACTGTTAGGTTAAAGACTTCTGTATACATACACTATAACAAAGTAGCTCTTGATTTTTGTTCTGTTAAAATATTGATTTAGAAGTGTTTCACTGGAAGGTGCTTTCCCCAACCTCCTTTGTATTCTCCCCACATAGGCAGCAGAAAGATGTATGGTATTCTACTGTGAGGTACGTTCATGCTGTATTTGGAGATAAAATTGCTTCTCATTCATTTCCACAACATAAAACAGCTTTTCCCTAAGGTAGAGTCTGTATAGTCTTTCACATCTTTATAACAATGTTTGTTGAAATTCATATCTTGACTTAAAACAGAGTAAATCCCACTGAATACAAATCTTTGATGTATAGACACATAAATATGACCATGTTATGATGTACATGACATGGTCATATGAAATAGTGAGCCCATACTATAATGTAGACTTAAAGCTTATCAGCTAGTCCACACAAGATACCCTCACCCCACAGTAGATTCAAAAGACACTGGGGTACACAGTATATTGATGCAAGTGTTGGCTGTGATTCCACACTGGCCATTAGATGACAGATAACATCTGATCTGGCATAAAGCACACCAGGATGAAGTTACATTCACCACTTTTTTTAAAATAAATTAAACTTTGCAGAGTGAGCACAACACATTGATCTCGTACTAAGTGTCCTGTGACTGAATTTGCTGTCCTTTGGAATCAAAGTCTAGTAAAGACAGAGTATTTTAATAGACTTTGTTTAACACAGTTCTCAAAAAAAAACCAAAACAGCCAAACAACAAATCACCAACCCAAAAATCCAGTTTACACTTGTCAGAGAAACCATATCAAAAGCACGTTTAGACATAACATGACCCAAAAGAAATCAGCTTTACCAACAGAGGACCACAAGGAGTTGGATTACACCATTCAGACTCCTTGGGGACTCCAAAGGTTTTCCTCTGGGTCTTTTGTGTCTTAAATGAAACAAAGCACTGACACTCCGTTTTCACTAGATGAATCATGTGGCAATGTTCGCAGAGTAATTTTGGTTTCCCTTTTATGTTTTTCATGTCTTTAATACAGCCATTTGGATTTGTCCTTTTTATCATTGTACTAGCCTTGGGGGACAGAAGATGCTTTAGTTCATTAAGGACACAATTCAGGGTTTTCACCAGGTGTTATTCACATATTTTGGTTGCAGAACTAAACAAGTCTAGTGTTTCATTGTTGTCCCTCAAGCAGCCCCATCAACGCACAGAAACCTCTGACCTGAGCTTAGCTTTTTGGTGTTTCCAGCTAGCAATGACACTCAAGAAGTTAAAGCTTGCTTTTGTTTTCCCCACTTGAGTTAGCAACCTGCTCACCGTGCAGTAAAGCTCCTGCTAACCCGCTGGAATACTAACAGTCCTCCAGTTTCCCTCCAGTCCCACTCTTCCGATGACTTTCCCCATGTGTCAACACTAGGCATGTCTTCCAGTGGTTTGTTAGCAAAGTCTCCTGGAGCAGACCAGGTTCCTGTGGGGCCAGGAAGCATAGGACAAGCCTCACAGAGCCAAATAGCCCTTGCAGCACCAGAGAGGAGCAAATTGTTTGTCTGGGGTTTTTATTGTGAATGCCCATATATGAGCAAAGTTCAAGTGCCCAGATTCAGGTCACAGCTGCCCAGGTTAGCTCCACTATCGGAGCTAACCCTAATCTCCCTAAACAGGAAGACTGTTCATATATAAACAAACAAACAAAAATGTTTATAGACATTATCTAGAATCTGGAAAAGGGTTTTCAGTTAGTATTACCAGTAAATTAGTTCTGCTTAAAAATGCACATAAAGATGCACTGTCAAAAATACATCCAAAGGACTATTTCTTCTCAGCCTGTGTTGAAACAAAAACACAGGCTGCAAGAAGTGCTGCTGCCTAAGGGATTAAGAAGTAGTGAAAAGTCATTGAATCCAAGATGTTTTAGCCTGCCTCTTATTTCGTAATATCAGTATAGAGAGGAGTTCACTGTCTTACTGCCTACTGTTCTGATCATTAGCATTTGTTAGAAAAATGTTTAATAAAAGAGAAAATTCTCTATATTATACAGAAAATGGAATTGTGCCATTTTACTATCTTTTGTTGTAGCTAACATATATCTTAAACTAACACTTATATAAAATTAGGTGAGCTGAAGTCTATTTTTAGTAAATTAATATTTAGTAAATAAAATTTAGTACTTTTTAATAAAGAGCACAGACTGCAGAGAATTAGGCTCTGTTCCCAGTTTTATACCAAGTTCCCATGTGATTTGAATTTGAATGTAGCCTGTGATTCAGTTCCACCTGTTCATTAAGGAAAGATGTTGTTTTCCCTTCCTACATCTTGAAAGGTGTAGCTATTACATCTATTATAATCATAAGGCTTGTATTGGTACCTAGGAAAAACTGCTCCAGAGAGTGTAGGAGAAGCGTAAGTGAGCCATCCCTTGCAATGAATGGATATATTTGCTGATCAGTTTGTAATTACACTGCTTCCTGTGTTTCCCCATCTGTTTCAGGATCAATCCCTTTCTGCAGAAGTTCTCCATTTGTATGAAAGAGTTTGCACTGAGGGCTTGGGAGAAATCACACCATCAGGCTGTTACTAGATGAACAAAAGCAGTTCTATATCCAGGATTCTACAAAAGTGCATACAAGTTTCTCAAAATTCTGTAAGGATATTAGGATGTATTATTTGTGAAATAACTGTGCTACATGTAACAGGTACACATAGCTGAAGAGGCAAGCCCACCCTAAAACAGATATCAGTCCAAATGAACCGTTTCTCTTTTGCATAGAGAGCTGAAGTGCAATGTAAGTGACTTGCCCAAAGACAAGAAACATCTGGGAAATCAAGAAAGTGAACTCAGATCTTCTGAGGTGGTCCTTGGTGAGTGTTATAACCACAAAACTCCCTTTCCTCCCCACCTTGTTGCTCAGTCTAGTTTCTCTTTTGTTTCTTTGCAAATTTAGTCCTTTCATCTCTTACAAGAGGTCATTATTAAAAAACAGTGAGGTGTAAAGATGTTTCTCCTTTGCTGATTCGACTCCTATTCTCAACAAGCCATTTTTACATGATTGCCTACTTGTTAATTACATTCTATACCATAAAAGATGTATGTTCAATCCTTTTTCTCTGCTTTATACTTCCTGTTTTATTAGGTTTTGAACTAATGTGATTGACAATCTGAATGTTCCTGGAATAGCTTTTCTTCTCAGATTAGCGTAAGAAACCCTTAGGTTAGTGCATGGGGAATGTCAAGTCCCCACAAGAGAAGCAATTCCTTAGAGATCATCCTACACAGTGGAAACTGTTCTTGTTGCAGGACTGGCAAGTGGTCATCTTTAATTCAATGAAAGTTGTGCATACAACAGAAATATAAGGAATACGAGATTCTGTCATTGGTGTTTGGGGACCTGACTGTAACTCTTAGTCAGACTGATGAATACTGAATCACCCAAGAACCTCTTCTAGTCATACAAGGTATTACTTACACAGATGCACCCCAATATGAGTAAGGACTGGAAACGTGTACTTTAAGTGTTAATGATTAGGAACTAGGCCAAGCATGGTTTTACTGTATTTTGGATCAGTCCTGAAAAAAACACTCATGAATGAAACTCTTATTTCAAAGTAATTGTTCTTTCTAAACTTTCTTTCAAGGTCTGTGGGGAGTCAGTGAAAACATATATAGTAATAAGAAAAAAGAAAAATCCAAAACCCTCCTGGGTTATTCCTCAATGACTGCTGCTGTAGGTGGACTCCAACCTGTATGACAGCAGCTGGCTAAAGAAACCAAGTTTCTTGGTTTGTCTGGGCCTTTTTTCCATTTGCTTTGTGCTTACAGTAAGCTGCTCTCATCAAACTGCTTTACTTCTTAAGTTGAATAGGCAAAAATATATCTTACAGTGAAGAGAAAATTGCACTGGAGATAAAAATGTTCCTTCAAGCTCATTGCTAAGTAGGAAAAGAGTTCACTTCAGCTGAGCTCATTTCAGCAGTGCAGCTGCTGCATTACTCAGTTCAAAGGAGAGTCATACTAGTGGCACATGTCACAAGTTTTCACAGCCATGGACACATATGTGCTTGATTACTTAAACTCCAGCTCAGGGCCAGTCACTGAGGGATGGAAAAATGGAAAATATGACAAGACCACAACAACAGATATTCTATTATCAGATTTTTTTTGGGTTCAGTTAACATTGTCCCTGTGGGAAGAGGAAGATGAGATAACCCAGACAAGAAGCAATCTTTCACTGTAAGAGACAAGCCACATACAAGATCATTTGTATTTGAAGCTTGGTTTGTGTACAGTGGCAGAGGATTTAGTGTTCCTGTACAGAACCTTGTGTATCTGCTTCAGTACTCCCCCTCCCACTTCTCCTTCCTAAGAAATATTCTTGGTAACTGACACCACTTGGTTTCTCTGTTAGCAATCAGACAAACTGACAATTAGACTGAATAGAATTACTTTCTGTTTACGCTAGATAAACAGGCACTGCTGACAACAGGTGGCCACAGTACCTGTAGATGGGGAAATGCTTGTGCTGGATGGAGCTCAACCTCGAGAAGCTGTACTAAACCCCATTGTTTCAAACACGCAGCCAAGGCTGGAGCTGGCATGGTCAAACTAGTATGAGCAGAATGTGACTAACCTTGGCAGTAGTAGACATGACACGTGCTAGTTACACTGACACAACAACATGTGAGAATGCTCAGACCTAAGTTCACTGAGCCCAGTGTCCCCTTTCCAACAGTGCCAGCCGTGGTGGTTACCTATGGCAGTGTATAAGCATCACAAAACAGTCACCCTTTCTCCAACAATGGGCAGTGCAGGGGCTCTCTGAGCCAGAGGGGGTGTCTTTGAATTTCAGTAAAGTGCCATTTGCAGGTGGAGGTAATGTACCATGTGTATTTGAATGCAAACTAAACAATTTGGGGATGTAAGCAGAGAAAAGGGAGAGCTATTGTGGTAAAAAAATCTAGTATTATTTTCTCTTAGACAGCATCCAGATGCTAGCTTAGATGTGCTGTTTAGTAGAAATGCAGATGGACAGGCTGACCAGAATGAGAGCACTTACGGGACAGGCAAAGTAAGTGAGGTAGAGATTTTATCTGTCCATCTGGTTATTTGAAGGCAACTAATGAATTTCAGACTCCTAAACTGTCTACCTTGGCATTTGTGGCACACTGACATTGATGGTATCTGACTGATTCAGGGAATTCACAAGCTACAGCATAGGTGTTATGGGCCTGGCATTTTCCTTGCTCAACACATCTCCGCCTTAGATCCCACTACCGCTGGGCATAGTTCAGCGCTCACAAGGACCTGCCTCCGTTGGTCTCCAGCAAGTCGGCAGAGCTGGAGACCATCTAGGGCTCAGCGCCCCAACCTGATGCCAGTTTATGCTCAGAGTAGCATGAGTCTTTTCTCCCTAACACTTTGGTGACACTTGTGTAGCTTGTCGTGCCAATAAAGTCTCATTGTAACTGAGCTGAAACCACACTAACAAGATGCGGAGGAAGAAGTTAACAGTATCTGTAGCAATGAGTCTTTGGAAGGAAAGACAGAGAGGAAGAAATTCACTCTTCAAAATTCTACATCACACCTAACTGCATGAAAGTTTTAGCTAGTACCTCTTGCAGTGGTACAGCTGTGATCCTAATGACAAGCTTTGTGTCAGTATAAATTCAACACGAGATAAAACAAAATTAGGTCTATGAAAGAAGAATGAAGAAAAATGATTAGAAAAGAACTATAACCATTGACAAAGCCAGCTGTGGGCCACCAGCCTTAAGAAGCACTTGACTCTCATTCCAGTATTTAGATAGCTTAAATTTGAAACCTACTCCTATGTGAAGGCATGCCAGGGCTTGTAGTTGTACTAATTAAATATGTTAGGTGAAGGTTTCTGATATGATAATCAACAACAAAATGGCAGCTTTAGCATTTAAACCATCTTAAGGAGGTGTTAGAACCGAAGCCCTTTGAGGTGAATGGGGAAAGTTTATACACACCGCTATTGTTCCAGCCCGTCTGGCTCTCCCCTCCAAACAACAGTGCATTTTACTAGTGATTACCTTAACAGCCAGGTGGACAAGAAGCTGAATTCCTGGGCTGTTTTGTTGGGTTTTGGTGTNCGATATTTTGTTTTATCTTTACAGCTTCTTAATTTTCTAACGCTAGGAAACGTAAAGACAATGAAAAAATAGTCTTGACAGCCGAGGTACTGGGAGAGAGAAAAACACTCCTTACATCACCAGTTCATGCGCCTTTGGTTTATTTGAAACTTCAGCCTATTCAGTCACTGGGGGAGTAAATGGATAGTGTGTTTTTAATAGCTCCTCATTACCTTTTTTTTGTAGGGAACAAAACGCTTTCTTTTAAAAACGATGGCCTATCAGGCACCCATCAGCGTGATTAACCAGCTCGTATTTGCACAGGACTTTGAAGACAGAAGAGGCTGTAGAAAAGCTGCGGGTTACTCCTGCCAACTTAAAACTCCCCGAATTCCACTTCCTCACTAAGCCAATCTTGCAAAAAACTGCCACCAAACAAACAATTGAAGACATAAGTACATCACTTAAAGAAATATTAACTTCAAAGCCAGGTTAGGACTATTTAAATGCAAGCACCTCTAGAAGGAGCAGGAAGCTGGGCAGGAAGCAATGGCATAGTCACTCAGGAGAGGACTGCTGGATACAAGCACCAGCCAACACACTGTGCCTAAGCTGTTTTTCCACTAGCAGCGCTGGAAGCAGACTTACCTTCTCATGCAGTTCCACAATGCTAAACATGAGGAAAATTTCAGAGGAATTCAGACTCCCTCTTTTTCCATGAGATCACCTCATCCTACTGTGAAAGGCAAATGCCCAACCCAATTTAAAGCTGCTGCCACTGTTCTCCAGGTGTCCTCCTACACTGCTTTTGATTGTAGCCAAAGGCCAGCATCTCCACCCAAAGACATTAAACTGTTTAGCAAATCTGGGGCCCCACCTGAAGTCCACAGAAGGTTCTGAATAACTTAATTTGCAGTCTAAGTACAACTGGTAGTTGGCCTTCCTTTAGTTGTGTAATCCATTTAATTGTGCTATTGTGCTATTAATTTGTTGTAAAATTTGCCATCAAAGAAAACACAAAGGACAATTCTGGCATATAGCTAGCCTTCACAGATAAATAAATGCTTTGATGTTAGACATAAGTTGTGTCCATCATTAGTAAAAAACATTTACTGGTGTCCTTTGCCCAGCCAGTGTGTAGATGTCAGACCATGGAAAACATTTAAGGTATCTCACAGAATAATTATTCCCTTTATGTTTGCTATTCTTGGGGGTGGTGGTGGTTTGTTTTGTTTTTAAATGAATTGACAAGCAGTTGAGTGCCGAAAAAGGGTTTAAGTGCTGCCCTTAGAAAGGAAGAAAAGGAGCTTGTACTGTTTTATAGAGACCACTGAAGATCTCTGCTTGTTTAGTGCAAGAGACCAGGTGATTCATAGGGTTATTATTAGAAATTTCTCCTGGAGGAAGCTTTGTTAAACCCTTTGGTCTTTATGTTTAATATTATGAAACAAGATCCCTGTATCCATGCATGGTCTAACTGAAGTCATCAAGGCTGTACATAACCCTTTGTGAGATATAGACAACTGTATTAGCTGTGGCTAAATTCCTCAGAAAGACCTCCAGCAGAATTGGAATATTGGTTAATTCCTGAAAACAGCATAATTAATTTTCAGGCTCTGGTGAAAATACTAATACTCGTACTAATAACCAGAACTGCACAATTATTTGCATAGGTTTGGTACATATATAATTGCACTATGCCTGACTTACCAGACATAAAGTGGGAGAGATTAGGCTCACTATCATTTTGTAGGCAGATATATTTATTATGACAGGTGTGAAAAAACATGGAAGAAATAACTGATGTTACGTAGATAGCGAGTAGTTTTACAACTGCTAACGACAATTATATACCTTCAGTTGAGGAGAGAAGGTATTTCAAAAGCATTTTCCTACCTAATTTTCCTACCTGATAGGAGTGTCAGCTTGCTGAGCTGCAGCCACAGCTCTGCCAAAGAAACAGGCCGAATGCAAGAACGACAGTCAGAGACCGAACGCTTCAAGTGTGCCTTGCCAAAGGAAAACGTCCAGTGAGAGCTGGTGAAGGTACTTGAGTTCTTACCTCATTGAGGAACTTGTGATTGACTGGAAGGAGAGGGGGAACAGGGTTCTGTTGTTTACCCTTGCTCGTGTGTCCTGGGGGAGAGGTGCTGTGCCTCCAGTTCTGCCCCACAGCCTGCTCTGCTGCCAGGAGGGCTCCAGTCTCAGCTGCAGCTAACAGTAGCTCTTCCAGAAGAAGGTTTGGCTGGGGAAAATGTGCACAGCTAAGGATGTGTTGCATCCCAGCTGTGAGGTCTGACAGGTCCTTGGGAGGACAACATCTACCTCCTTACACCTTCACTTCCTATATCCTTCCTTGTGGTTTTCCAGACCTCCAAGGCAAAGAAAAAGCTATCACAATGTCAACTAGATAGCCATCTAGCTAGCCCAGGCAATCCTAGAAGACTCCAGAAGCTGAAACTTGAGAAAATCAAAACAAAAGAAAGTTGTTTCTTTCAACTCTACAGATTACTTTTTTCTTTTTTTTTTT
>VXBW01007863.1:1309892-1392079 GCA_013400375.1 Thinocorus orbignyianus
TTTTTGGCTAAATTTTAAGAGCATGGAAGAAAGATGTGGATGTTTTGCTTGTTGGTTTCAATGTGACAAAATATCCCTTCATTTTTCTCCCTATTACTAGGAGAAAATGAGTGGTTAGCTCATTACACTGACACCAGAGACAATATTTTTGGTCTACTGATTTATAGCTTCCATCTTTTCTTATTTACAGCCCCTCACTTCTAAAAATTTCTAGCTGAGGATGTAGTTCTGGCCCTTTACATCGCACATTTGGTTGGAGGAGTGTGAGACACAACATGAGTGCAGCTAGCAGGCCCAAGACCAGAAGAAAAACTATACCTGCTCCTGTTCCCACTTACCTGTACATCCATTGGTTGAGGATGTTTAGTCAAGAGGAATATGGTAATCTAAGGAAAACATGTATTTGAACACCTTTATGGAAGCCAGTGTTGGTCCTGTCAGAAAAGGGAGAAGCAGTGACTAATTTTCAGGCTGACAAAAAGCCCAAAATCAAGGTGTCAACCACTCAGCTATCGCCAAAGAGAGCTGCTGGGGGTTGCTGGTGAGATGAAGAGGGAGAACGTGGGAGTTTGTTCAGTTTTGACAAAGGTGGGCTTGAATTACCTTGGAAATCGTGACTCAGATGTTTTTGTGGCCCCAGCTTGCATTACTCCCAGGAAACTCTCTGATGCCGAAGTCACAGTTTAGTTACATCAGTGACTCAGAAGTGTGAAGATTCATATTTTAGCACTTGGCAATCAGAGGCAGCATTAAACCATTTAAAAATGAAAGCTGATGAAAACGAAGAAACTTACGAGTGCTGCTGACCATGGGCGTGCGTTAGGATCCTAAATTGAGATGAATGGTTTAATTGTTCTCTGTCACTTACTTTGGTTAATAGCTCAGGAATAAAATGAATGTACTGCTATAAGACAGATATTTGTTTAAATCCTGTCAGGAAAACCTAAATTAATTTTCACTTTGCCTTATGTGCTACTGTAAAACTGAAAGAGAAATCTTATCTGTGAACATGCCTGTACCCTGGGCTGCCTTTCTTGAGCTCATAGAAAGCTCCCAGTTTTCCTCAAGTGATGTCAAAGATAACATTTTCTACCTCTTTTAGGAGACTTTTTGGAAACAGCAACAGGCCCCTTCTATATTTCTACAACAGGCAACAAAACGAGGCCTGGCCTGATCGCCTTTCAAAATGAAAACATAAAAGTCATTTCTCTTACCAGATTTGCTGAATCTGGCAATCTTTATCGTAAGTTTAGTATTATCATCTGATTTTTAAAGTGATTTGTTAAGTACTGATTTTTCAAGTCTTGTGATTGAATGGAGATTTTGATCATCTTTACTCTTGTCAATGAAATACTTTTCTAGCTTTTGTAAGGATAGCTTGAAAAGGTGAACGTGAAAGGCTTAAAAAAAAAAAAAAACAACCAAGGGAAACACTTCTCCTAGGTTTGCAAATATATGTCTGTGTTTATGTGTGTGTGGAGAATAAGTCTGCTTAAACATGTGCAAAACATTGTGATTTTTAACTCAATGTTTTCCTTTGTCCGTTATTTTTGAGTCAGTGGCTGAAAGCATTGAATAGCAATCAAAAATGTTTTAACTGTTTCTTCAGTGGCTCCTTAGTGTGAACTGAGTTCAAGCAATCTTCATTTATGCAGAACTATCCATATACCTGGTGTCTTGAGATAGATAAAGCCAAAAGACTCATCTTTTTGCCCTGGGGCATTAAGATCTAACGCATTTTATTAACTGAGAGAATGTAGCACAAAGTGGCATATGGCGTTTTAGCTGGGATGATTTATGGTGACACACTCCAAAGGAGCAAAGAGAGCATCAGGTTTTCCTGAGACTATTGTAGCTTTTCTGAGTTGGGCACAGGAAGGTGAATGGAATCAGCCTGTTCCTAATGCACAGTGGCAGAAGCAAAATGAATTCACAATAAAGATGGTGACACTGAAAGAGCAGAGGACCCACTTGTTCCATTGCTGGCTGTGGTGGAGTGAGGGATGAAAAAAGATCCAAAAATTCTTTTCTTTAAAATGGGAGGCATTTCCATTAACCCTTCCTAATATTGTGGGTCCCATTAGAGATTAAGATCCCTGTACAAGAAAAACACTGGCAGCTTGTTCAGAGCCACCCGGCATTGTGTTTTGCTCTAGCTTTGGCAAGGCAAGATGCACCAAGATCAATGAAGAACCAAGTATAGCATGCAAGTGTGCAAGATCCTGCCTTGCTGCTGTTATTTACCGCACTTGGCCTGCTTTCTAGTTTCCACTGTGCCATGTGACACCACAAGTGACGAGACAAACCAGCGGCATAAAATAAGCTGCAGTTTCACTGTCAAGGATGTATATTAACTTTTCCTTCTGGAGCTGCCTTCCTGATGTGCAGGGAGGTCTGGGTGACCCTTGCCTGGAAAACAGGCCAGAGGGGCCATTCCTGCTGCCAGGTATGTGGGTACTGTAGCAGTGAAGCCACTGAGTGAGCATCCGAGTGTTGAGGGTGGTGAGCACACAAAGCTCCCCTCATCAGGGGATGAGAAGCAAGGCTGAGGCCTGGCAAGGCTGTAGCATGTGTGTTTGCCCAGTGGCACTCGTGGAGCAGTCTGACCCTGCTGCTACCTCCTTTCTCCCCTGCCAAAGTGTGGGGAGCTGTATGGGGTGAGTGACTGGGGCATCATTCCAGAGAGATAACTCTCTGCCTCCTGTACAAACCTCCCTGGACAATGGGAAGATGCTGAGCTGCAAGCATTAGTGGCCGGGGCAGAGATGCTTGCCCTGGTCCCTTACTCTCCACCGGTCACTACTGGCAACAAAATTCCCCAAGCATCACTGCTTCCACTGAAGGCAATGCTGTGAGCACAGCAGAAGCAGGAGCTACATCGGGAAAGGTCTGGCAGCCTGTGGGTCCTTGAATTCACAGAAAGAGCATAGAGGAGCAATGGATCCAAGGTCAAGTTTCTCGGAATGGGTAAGATGGGCTTGCTGCTGGGGACAGCCAGGGAAGGCAGTCCTATGCAGTAGTTTCCAGGGCTGGGGTTGCAAGCCCCAGTCAAGGAGGTCATGGTGAGGTTTGCAATGACAGGCTTTTCCCAATACTGTGCAGTTTCACAAGACCCTACCTCCAGTGTGAAGCTGGTGGAAGATGATCCCACCCACATCCAACCCCACTCCTAATGACGTATTGCCACCTTCATGCCACAGTTCACTACCTATCACACATGCCTTATCACTGTTTAGGGTGCTGTGCTGTTAAGTAGATCAGTAAAATCATCCCAACTAAAAATAAAAGTGTTTGGTTTGTTTTTCTCCTGGATCCTAAAGGAGTGTGGCAGCACAGCAGAGGGATAGCAGAAATACGAAGACAGGAACAGGCTTTGGAAAACAGAAGGAGTTGGAACTTTTAAAGCTGATTGTGCCACCAAAAATAGCATCCTGTGAAACCACAGCAGGATCTACACAAAGAGTCTGTATTTGCATCTTTACAAATTTCCGTAACATAGGAAAGCCCTTGATGTCAGCTCTGTTATCGGCAATAATGAGTGCTCTGTGCTAGACCTGCATGTGCCACTTCAGAAATGTATGTCTAAGAAGGGAAGTTCTTAATTTGATTATTCAAGCAGGCTTGAGACTGGTTTGCAGTCTCTTGCATCAAGATCCCAAACATCTCCTGTCAGAAAAGATATCCTCACTTATGCCCCTCAGCAACTGCCAACAGGATCAGAAATGCTGTTTTTAATTAAAAATGTTATTTCTAAATGCAGTTTGCAGTGTATATTCTTGGTGAGAAGTGCTTCTCACCTTGTGAACTTTCAGACTGCTGTACTGCTGATCAAAAGATTGCAAGCCTTTCTCTGATGTCTTGTCTACACAGGCTAAGCAAATGTGTTTTGGTTTCCACTGAAAAGCTTTGCTGGAGTAGCTGTGCTGGCTCAGAGTTGAAAAATCCATGCTGGCAAAAAGCTAGAAAATGAAAAGGCAGCACTCCCAACCTTTTGCCTTCATGGATTATTTCATTTAATGTGGGCAGCTACAATCGTAAAGGATCTCTTGCAAACATGATCTACACTTTATCTATCTTCTGTATTAGAAAACCACCAGTCACACACTCAAAACCCCTGCTGCACCTATAGGAGAAGCCTAGTAACAGATTCATTTATGGCCTCAAAGCAAATGATTTTAATTGATCAGAATGGGTTATCACTCAGGTCCCCAGAACAAATTCTGTTGAATGCGTGAGACTGAATTACAAAAGGCTGGTTTGTGAAGAAGCTCTTTGGCTGAGGTTCTACTGGGGACTTTATTGTACACTTACAGCAATTAATGTTTTCAAGCTTGGAGTCTTGACAAAGGCTTGGACCTAATAACAACTATTCTGATTTTCCCTTGTCCTGCATCTTGTACAGTCACACCTGTTATACCTGTGGGTGTGAAATGCTACCATATGACATCAGTGGTAGCTGCTACAGAGTGGTAGCTCTTTCACTTACTTGTCATAGGTGTAAAAAAACATATTTCTTTCAGAACAATAGAGATTCAGACCCAACACACTCTGGACCAAAACACACAGATGAGGGTACTTCATTATACAGCCAGCTTCAGAGTTCTCTTTTATGTCCAATGACCAAAAGTCCTTCTCCACAAATTTCCTGCCATTCTGCTACTTACAGAGTAATCCCCCAACAGAGAAGCTGCATAAATAAAGTGTAAAATATGGTCATCAGCATTTAGTCCCAAGCACATATCTTAGCTGTAGAATTAATCCATGATGTCTAATTTGGCATGTCCCTCTGCAAGAAAGTTACATTATACCTGGGGCAGTTCAGCCCAGCCTCCCTGGCCTGCCTTAAGGTGCGAACTCCACAGAGAAACCTTCAGGGAGGGGGCTCTTAACCTCCTTCTTTTGCAGTTATTGTGAACACAAAACTGTTCAACGTGCCCAGTAGCCCTCTGACATCTTCCTCAGCTCACTCTGATGAGATGGGAAGGAAAGACAAATCCTTTCACAACAGACTAGGAAAGGATCACAGAGCACTTCAGCTTACCACAGTCATAAATTTCAGGGGACAAGTCCTCAGAAGCCCTCACGGTGCACGCAGTTCCTGTGCGTGGTTTTGCACTGTGACTGCTCACCCTCTGTGACAGCTTAAGCTCAGATGTTCATCCACATCAATGCTGCAGCAAATCCATTCCCATATTGACAGGCAGTAAGGCAACAGAGGCACCACTAGCTACACCATGCCTGGCTAGTCCAGCTGTCCTGTCTGGGGTCAGAGCGGAGCTGATTTCACAAAGGAATGGAGGGTTCACATAGGCAAAGCCTTAGAGCACAAGCAAAAGACAAGTGTAACAGAGTCTTGTTATCCATAAGAAGCCAAATCATCATAATAAAAATGGTTTTAGTGTTGTGACTTTACTGCAACACTTGTCACTTTTGATTGTTTTCTTAAAGGCCACACTCTTCTTGAAGAAACTGAAGGAACAGCTTTCATGTAAAAAATACAAAAAGTATCCCTGTGGTTGCAGGGCAAACCATGAGAACACAACCCACAGCAGTTCAAAAACCAGAAAGCAAATCACAACACCACATCGATGCCTGAAAAAGCCACGCAGTGTTATAACAGTCTCATGACTCTGGGAAGCAAAACTTAGAGGCTTTTGAGTGCTTGGCACTGGCACTACACTGGTTCCACTGCAATTTTGCTTATCAGTGTGAACTTGCCTGCAGTCCTTACTTCTGAGTGTGCGTGCCACCAGCAACACACAATTCCTGACATTGCCAAACACCTTTTGCCTTTTCCACAATGCTGATTTTCTTAGCTTTTCCAGTTGGGTTGTAACTTCAAGCAGAAAATAAGATGCCCATAAGCACTGTAGACCTTTCCCAAGAGCAGGCCATCAATTTGCATGAAAGCAAAAAAAGCAGAAGGACTCATCAAATTGTCATCGCATCTGTACAGAGCTTAAAAAAAACACCTTGGGCTTTTTTTTTATTCTTTCCCCCCCTTTTATTTTTCATGGAGGTTTTCCCTGAAGCCTCAGTTCTCATGCACTGTTCAGCTGTTGCTGTGTTTCTTACAGAGGCCCTATGGATTACAGGGGTCTTTTTTCTTGAGCCTCTCTGATACAGCTAAAAAGAGAGAAAGCTTCCAAATGTTGCTGCATGCTGCATTATTTCTCTTTTTCTCATCTCTCATGTGTTTTCAGTTATGTGTGTATGTTGTTGTTTTTTTGAGACTCTTCTAAAAGCTTTTAACTTCTCGAGCATTCAGTCAAGCGCAGAGCCAAACATTGTACAGACTCCCATTCTGACAGATCCCAAAGAAAAGGGACAGAGCCATTTGTAGCAACCAGGAGCCCACGTGCGTGGGCATGCACACAGGCACACACAGGGCTACGGGAAGCTTTGCAGGAGGAAAGACTGCAGGAAGGACCCACGCAGGCTTAGAATTTTTTTGCAAACATAGAATGCCTTTCCTGCAACTTTGGTTTCACAGTTTGTCGCTTCTAATATTAGTAAGGGATCAGAAGAAAACAAAACGGCAACCAACATGTCTGAGAAGAGAATATTTGGATTTCTATGCACATATCACAATGAACTAATCCACACGAATCCCAGCCCTTTTCTATGGGAGTAGGCACTGCTGTCCATCAAATGCACTGTGGTGTATGCTTATTGTAGTATCATCCTATTTTTCTGCCAGGAGCCTGTCATTTCTTTTTCTTCCTACTTTGCAGACAGCTAGTACAGAACTCTGCAATTCAGAGACTGTCCTAGATTCATCTACTGCTGCACTGTTAAATCACACATTTGATGGAAAAAGACAGTTTAAACGTTCTTTTCAGTTATGAAGACTCAAACACAAGATCCAGCTGTTTTCATACAGCACGTTTTGATAGATGATAGAGGCTTTAGTCAAAAAAAATACTCCATCTCCCAGTGCTGCACTGCATTTGAGTAGAAACATTTCTAAAAGCATAACTTTTTAATTAAAAAGAAGTGACCCAGAATTTTAAAATATGAAACTTGTCTTGCAAGATTTGGTAAGTGTCTCCCCCTCTTCTGCAGTCCAAGGATGAACTACAAGTCCCCATCTTCTTTTGTTGCTAGCAGAAGTTTAAGGCCTCATCAAACCAGCAGTTTTTATGGAGTAGCTCACCCTCCTCACTGTCACAGGGAAACTGGGACTACACTGCATAACTCTTAGAACTATTCTGAAATAAACAGCATGAAAATTAACTGCTCTGTAATCTTTTCCGTAGCTTATTTTCCACAAGTTGTGAATGTCTATTTGCCTTTTCCTTCTATCACAATCAGTCACCATTCCTCCCAAGCTACTGACATTTCACAGGTGTAGGGAAAACAAAGTGTCTGTGCCGGCTTTGCTGCTACAACTCTTGTTTCATCAGGACAAAAGATGGCACAACAAATTTCCAAATTAGAGCTTTAGTTAACTACATACACATTTGATCTGGAATGATTTGGAGGGGGAGTCCAAATAGCAGTTTAAAAATGGCAACAAATTTTTATTACTAAATATAATGCTTTACCCTGCTCTGAGCCAGTCCGGGAAACCCCTCAAGTGAAAAGTTTCTGAAATCCTTTTACAAGCAGCTCCCAATCTGGCAAGAAAGGCCCAAATGGATGACACTGATTTGATCAACACAGTCATTAAGGGTGTTACTGCCATCAGGGATACTGCACCCTCGCCTGCCCTGAAAGAATTGATAGCCAAAACAGCTCTAAGGGACACGCCAATTAAAATCCCTCTTATCTTCCCGAGTAGTAAGAAGCTCCAGGTCCTCACTGCCGCTTTCACTTCCAGTTTCTTTTGAGTTTTTCCACAGAGTAGCTTTTAAGTTCCAATTTGCAGCACTAGCCGCAGGACCAGCCTGCTCAATACAGTGGCTGGTGCAGCAGCCTTCCAACACTGCTTTGGCAGAGGTGAGCCCAAAGGAGCCTGACTCTGCCTGACAGTGAAGTTCAGGAGCACTCCATTCCATAATAAATAATGCAGGGCAAGTATAGAGAAGGCATGAGACGTGGGAAATGTGATATCTCAGTTCCGAAACCCAGGTGGACCAAGTTGGCAGTCTTGGATAGAAACAGAATAAGTGTGAGAAATCACTCATCCTTAATAAATACTAGTTTCATAGGCCTTGCTGGTTGTGAGAAGCATTCAGCTTCAGCAAGTCATTGAAAACAAAATGTGCATTTTTTCACTTCAGAGGATTTAGGATTTGATTAAGTACAAAAAGAGGGAGCTCAGTGAGTAAAAGGACTAGACTCACTTCAGGGAATTCAGGTCGAGCCCTCTGTGAAACGAGTTCACGTCTCAGCTCGGCATCTCCAGCAGATATGAACTCACATCACAAAACCACTGTAAAGGATTTGGCACAGTATGGCATGTCTGAGGATCCCTGCTCAGAAAGGGAGGAGGGAGGGAGGAGGCTTAGCCTGCATTAATGCAGGACTCTATCATCCTGTATCTGCAGAAAACAAGCCTGGGGAGGTCTGGACAGGAAGGGTTGGATCATCTTTAACCTGGAATCATATCTGCCAAGTGGAGACCATCGGTGTTTTATTTTACACTTGAAATCAAATCCTTTCCCTCCTCTCTGGAGATGGCAGCACTGAAGGGGAGGACTAAGATGCCCTGTGCAGGGCCCTCTCTCAGAAAGGAGAAGAGGTGTACACACAAGGGAAAACAACTCAACATGGGTGAAATCTGTAGCTATGCTAACTTGTTGTGGGCTGTGTCCAGCTAAACTCAGCCAGTTATGTCCAGGTCCTCCTGCTGCAGTAGGGCTCAGAGATCACTTGGCAGCTTCTGGATGAGCTCCCCAGGGTTCATAAAACCTAGCATGCCATGGCGAAGCCACAGCTATATGTAGTATTGGAAAAGTAAAGGCAAATCAGCAAAATCTGTGAAGTGAGTGCACCTAAGCTGAAATATGTAAATTATATGTATTTTTCAGTTCTCAGGAAAAATTATAACATAGCAAAAAAGGCCGCTGTATTGGAGAGTGAGAATGCTCTCCTGACTCACCTCAGCATCTCTATATAGATGAATTCCAGGTGTATCCACAGGTGACCTGGACAAGCCTAGTTCCTCCCTCTCTCTTTCAAAGACCATTTTCTCCCTCTCAACCCATTTGCTCCACAGTGAAAACAAGCAAACATCTACTTTTTTTTTGGTGCAATGTGATTTTTCTCAAAGCTTATACCTTGGTCATCTTCAGGGCTTGAAATACTACCTTAAGCATTGGCAATTAACACACTTCATTGTGTTCTTCTTTTGAGGACACAAAGCAGAGGGATGTGTTAAGCAAAAATAAAACAAAAACAAAAACAAAAACAAAGAATATGGTCATATACGGCAGGCTCTGAGCTCCAGTATCTTATAACTTTAGCTGTAAAGGCTTTAGTGTCTTTTTTGCAATTGTGAACAGGTTTACATTAGAGTTGTCAGGATGTGCAGATGCCCTCTAGTGGTGTTTTTCTTTTAAATGTCCGCTGCTGTGCCCTGATAACGCTCCCAAACAGAAGACCACGTGCCCTCCTCTGCAGTGCTCTGCGTAAGGGAGCCAAATCACAGCACAGCTGAAAAAGAAAATGGATAGAATATTTAACTTCAGGTCTGTGTAAAGCCAGGTTGAGGCATGACGTTGAATCAGATAGCCCTGGATTGCTGACCTTTCAAACCATTAGGCCTCATGATATAAAAACCACCTCCAACTTGACCAAATATGACAGCATCTCCAGATCTCAGGAAGAGATGCATTTTCCTGCCAATCCCATTCCCTTCTAACATCGACCTCCTTCTCCAGACAGGTTCTCCACAAGAAGCAAGCGCCAATAATTAGCAGTCAGTATGTTGACTTTGCCACAAATTGGGAACAAGCCATTCTGCCCTGTGAAAATGACAGGTCTCAAGAGATCTTCAGACAATACCAACCAGTCAAAACACCATTAATTAAAAAGATGGGAGCTTGATGGAAAATTTTCAACAGGTCCTTCTTACAGCTCTGCCCCAGGGTGGGATTACTGTCCGGCCCTATTTTCCTGTAGAGCAGCTGGAAAATGGTGTAACCAAAGCTAAGCACAGGCAATGTATTTATCATCTGCTCCAAGCAGCATAGAGCAGGCTGTATTTACAGTCCTAGCCACAGAGGCATATATATACCAATCTGAGGCATTTATCCAGCATTTAACTTGTTACCACTCCACAACAGTGGATAGTAAACCAGAAATCCCACCCTCCACAACCTTTCCTACTGCCACTCACTAGGGCATATTCAGGAAACAGCTTTTCCTCCCCTTATAGGGGAACTACTTTAGACTCTTAGAACACATTGATTACCAGTTTTAGCAATCGCAGCCAAAAACCAAGGACAAAACCATCTGTCTTTCTGGGGTTGTTTCTGATCTTGTCTTGCCTGTCCCAACCATAGTGAGATGTTCCCTTGCAGCTATAGCTATAGCAGTTTAAGAAGTTACTGTAGATGAAGGCTCTTCAAATGAACCTGATTCAGATGGCACTGTGAAACAGAAGAGCATTAGTGCAGTTGCTTATTCAAATTCTGCAGTGTTTTAATGAGGAGATGGGGTGGTGATGCCTTCTAGTACATTAGGGAACCTTGCAAAAGGACCCTTAACTATGGTCTTAGGCTACAAACCTTATCTATTCTTGGAATATACAGCCAGATTGGCAGTTCAGATTACATTTTTAGCTGAGGCTGGTTGTTCCCAATATATTTGAAAGAGCTAGACACTGCAGTTTTTTCTCCCAGAATGCAATCATTTCTGGAGCACTTACAGTAAATGTAAAGAGAGCAAATAACACTTGAATACTGGAATGAAGATCAGTGGTTTGTCCAGCCTAGCATATTGTTACATTATCTGTCAATCAGCCAGCCCATTTAAACTAGGAATGTAAAACCTTTTCTAGATAAACCATAAAGATTTCTGCAGCACCTAGCACAATGATTGGGGCCATGAGAGTTATCAAACTATGAATAAGAATTATAGCTGAAGGGAGCAGTCACAAGATTGTGACTGAGGTAGTATCAATGCCCAGAGTGCACCTCTGAAGAGCTTTGTGGTGGGGTGGGGCTGCAGGATCAAAATAAACAATACAAACACATTGCAAACAATGCTTCCATTGAAAACATCAATCCGAGTCCTAATCAGACCTGGAGACATGCTGCGCTCCGATATCCTCAAGTCTTAAATTCCATGTCCTTGGCAATTAGGTTGGAGCATACCAAAAGATGATGGAAAACATGGTGAGGGAGGGGAACTTACATGGATTTATGAGCTGCTCCATGTCTTTCAAAGAATGAATCATTACTGATGACCAACACATGGAGGGGGGTGGCCAAGGGCCCCTGAGGTCGTCTGACACTCAAGAAACAGCATTATGAAAACAGACATCTTATAAATAATTATTAAAAAAATCTGTTCCATTCTTTTGCACTGACCCCAGATGGGCAGCTATCCTCCTAAAGATGGTCTTTCTCTGTTCAGTCAATATGAAAAAGAAGCATTTGACAATGAATCCGTGTGCATTTTGAAAATGCATCTTTCAAACCCATCCCAAAATAGCTGCTTGACAAAGTCTCTGTGTATCTAAGCTTCAAGCCACTCACCAGCAATTATCATACAGAAAGGTCATTAGTTCTTCTTCTATATTTTGCCTTTTACAACTATTTCTGAAGTAACTGATTTTTGAGAAAGGAGCAAAAAAGAAAACCACATAGTGCTAATTACAGCAGGGCAAGAAGCTTTGCTGTTAACAGACTTTGAACATCAGTTGTGACTTCTACCAAACTGGCTATACTTCTGTCTGTCTAATTGGAAGATCTAGCTTTCAGGTTTTGGAGTATAATTTTAATATAATAATGTTCAGTACATCTCTGTCTCACTGCCAAAAAGAGACATCAAGGCTACACATTGCACAAAAGGATGAGCATTCTTTTGGAGAAAATGGGTGTCCCAACCATCTACCTACTTGGTGTTAAAAGCACCTACTACAATGCCTTTATTTTGGTATTTTGTTAGTTTTTTACAGGTGCTTTTGCCTGTAAACCCTTTTTCTCTTCTGCATCTCTAACCTAACCTTCTCCAGCTACCTCTCACACACCTCCTGTGCCAGTCCTGCATGTACTACCAGCCTCAGTGTGAATTGAATTGAATCCAGGCCAAGAAATTCTTGCCTCTTCCCCGGTTCCCATGTCACTACTGGTGGGGCAGCGCTGCACACTTACTAACAAATGAAAATACAGGATTTGCAACCATGGTATGCCCTATCTTGAGGCACAAATGCACCACTGTTTGGCTCTAGCTCCAGGGGAGCCATCTGCAGAAAAGTGGCCTTGGGGATGCAAGTCAGGGCTGATTAATAGCAAACAGGATTTTCCCCTGCTTCTGAATAGGCTCTTGGGTTCTGAGATGACAGAGGACGCTAAACTCGCAGAAATGCAGACAAATTATTTTAAGCAGTTCCCATTCTTTGGTCTCCCACTGGATATAGCTACAAGCAAAATGCAGGGTTATGTAGAGATAGCTGCACTGCATTTAAACATGTTAACTCAGACACCAGTAGCTGTGTAAGCACAGCAGCATGCAGCTCAGTGCAGGGCTAATTTGCCCTGCTTCTTGTTTAACACCAGCTTGTATAATTCCACAGTGATTCGTAGTAGACATACTCAATTTCTGCATCAGTTGCAGCTGGGTATAGCCTTCTCTCCTGTAATTGAGTTACATACCCTCCTTGTGCACTTGCAGCTTTAATGGCTCTGATCTATGGTAATGGCTCAGGCTGGATGAGGCAGGGGATTAAAATTCATGTTCTTGGGGCAGTCTAAGGAATGCCAATAAGGAAGAGAGAAATAATCAAAATTAATCTCATTAGTAAGTAAAACTGCTGTATGGCAGTTAATAAAATGAAGGCCTGCGTTTAATTCTGTACCAGTGTGGATCTCTCTGCAGCATCCAGCCCTGAGACCAGAGGGGTTTAGTCCCACAAAGTGCTGTCCCCCACACCACATCAGCAGAAGTCAGGGCATACACTGAGCATTTCCTTCCTCTGCCCTTCCTAGCAGTTAAAGCCTCTTCAGGAGTCAAATCCTTAAATCCTCCTTGCTTACTTCCATAAAAATAAATAAAAAAATCCACATCCATATCCTTATTCCTCTATGTAGTTTCTGAAAGTTCCTCAGATAAGAAGGAACTGTAAGAATTGTGCTTTAAGTTAAAAAGTGAAGGCAAAAAAAAAGTAAATCTGTCTATCAGACAAGCTCAGGAACACGACACTGGGAAAGGCTGTGCCCCTCAGCAGGCTGAGTCTGCTGTTTACAGTACGGCTTTTACTGCACCCAGCCATAGGAACAGAAAAGGCTGGGAGGGAAGGGCAATACCTCCTAAAGGGAATGGTCACTACAAAAATAATTAAGAAATGCAAACTGACTGATTGAAAAATTAAAACAAGGCAGCATTCAGAACAGCAGAGCTGCCACAGAGCCCCATCAAGCGACTAACGCAACCACATGTGAGAGCCAGAGGCAACTCCATGGCCACCAAGACAACTGACCGCCTCAGGACTCATGCAAGGAGCCAGATGCTCTGTCTGGGAATCACTGTTCCACAGGTTGGCATCAAGATCCCAAGACTGTCATCTCGAAAACAGGAAGAACAAGTACAACATAGTGACATAAAGCAAAAGTTGAACTGGACTGTATTTGGGTTTTTTTGGTTGTTTTTTAATGCACTGAGTTATAAATAGAACACTTATTTCTGACATACTTTTTGCTTTGCTGCATGACTGGCTTTGCTTATGAAAAGAAAAACTCTACATCCTTTTTTACAAATATTAAGAATTCCATGTTTGCCAGCACTATTGCCTCAGGCTTGGGAACCCAAGGAAAGCAGCCCCACATGCCCCTTTGCAAAACAAACCCTCAGATCACAGGCTGATTAGACAAACAAACCCCTCCCTGTCCTGCAATGGAGATAGATCAAGAGAAGAAACATTTACCTAGCTCTCCGCCCTGCACTTTTTAGATAAGAGTCCAAGGCATTCTTGATTTCAGTAATCAAGAACTTAGCTAGTAACAATTGCAAAATCTAACTCAAAGGCAACGTCCAACCTTGGAGGCATATTCATCCCAGAAAAGCAAACTTTGAACAGTCAAGTAAAAAATATCAACTTCTTTACCACCAAAAAAGACCATAACAGAACGACCAAGTCAAATTTCCTTGCCCTGCCCTGATATTTTAACAGGATTACAACTGAACGGAGAAAGCTTGAAAGTTTGACCTTACCAATGATTCATTTTTGAACAGGTGTGTCACCACACTCTTTTCTGTCTGCCATTGTAAAGTGCACAACACCCACTGCACTCCCAGGAGTGAAGTCTGCATCAAAAATTAGGAAATTTAGGCTCAGTATTGGGAAGGGGCTGTGGTTTGTCGGCTTCAGCTCTGTTGCCTTTGTAGCTTCATGCTGCTGCTGCGGCTCAGCATTCCAACACAGTGGGAAGAAATGCAGGATATCTTGCAAGAATGCAGGAGACATCATGTGTCTGGCATTTGGGCAAAATTTATTCATGTGCCACACCTGGGTTAAAAAGAGTGCTTCCTCAATAATGGAATGACCTGGCCAACTTTCTTTGCACGAAGTAAAATGTTGCTTTCCCATAATTACACCTAGCATTTTTTTGTTTTGTGGGAGCACACCTGCTATATATATATTATACCATACTGTAAGTAGAACTGCACAAAAGGGGACCTGGGGAGATGATATCCTCAAGCAGCTCCATCCAGCAGGTGGTACAACTGGCAGTGGTCTTTGCTCCAAATCCCACAAGAGGAAAGGAGAGATCCTTGTGTCCAAAGCAGAAATATCCATCCTAGAAGCAAAAAGTGCTTTTGCTTTGGTATCCCCACAAGGTTCCCCTCAAGCGACTCAGTAGCAGCAGGCTGAATCAAACTAGATCAGAGCTGATGTGGCAGCAGCAACAGCACTGCCTGCTCAGTGACTCCCAGAGCTGAGTTCCCAGCACCAGGCACAATGGGATGGATGCTGCTGAGCTGGACTATGTGGCTGCATATTGAAACACGAGCTGCCATGGTTAAATATTTTGCACCTGAGCAGACAGACAGAGGAAAAACTTCTCTGACCACCACTGAATTTAACTGGATCTGTGAGTGTACTTGAAAGGAGTAAGGACCACCAGCTTTTCTAGACCATAACAGTGACTGGATGCACAGACTGGCATCTGTGGGAGAGCTCATACTCCTAATAAAGTGACTGGGTTTTGCTCGTCTTGCTTTTTTGGAAATGTTTATTACACTGGTTTTGTTTTTTCCCCCCATTTCTCTGAGACTCCTGGGGTTCCTTATTCTGAATGCCTCTGAGGTGTGTGTGGGTGAAATTCTCCTGGAGGAGAGGCTAAAAAGCTTAATGTTGAATTTCCCCAAGCCAGAGTAGGAGCGCAGCTTTTCACATAAAGCTATCGTGCCACTTTGTGTCATGAGAGTTTAGGGAAGGTCACAGATGTGCACACATCCACACCCCTCCATGTACATCTATCTGCACACGGGATTTCTCTATGAAGGTTGTTGTGTAGAAATACCCGTGACCATTTGGCCCTCTGCACAGACAAAGAAATGGAGATCTTAGCCCACATTTCTAATTACAACGATTCATTGTACAACACAGTGGCATTCCTGCTGTTTTAAATATAGACAAAACTGACAGTGCCGTGGTCCCCACAGTTCTAATCTGAGTTACTGAAAACAAGGGAAATAGCATATGAATCTGGGGTCAGCAAAGACGGGTAAGCTGCATGAAGAGAAAAATCCAAGTGAATGGTTAGAACAGAAAATTAAGAGGAAATTCGCCAATAATATTTTTGGTTGTCATCAGGTGGTGCACAATGATATAAATAGTATGAGTTCAGGCAGGATGTGTGATTTCTATTTCTTGTTAGTTATGCTGCCTTATTCAGAGTAATTCCTAGTGGAGTTAATTGTTGAGACTGTTATTCTATGTGAATGTAGCTACTTTATACTATTCAGGTAAAATTACAAAAAAAAATTTGTTTTCTGTAGCTTCAAAAGTATTCATCAAATTGATTACCTCAAGAATTAGGAATCTAAGAGACAACAGAAACTGCTCTCCTGACTACAGAAAAAAAGAAAATAATTTGATGTAAAATGATAGCTTTGAAAATCAAAACCAAGAAAACTCAAAGCAACTGCCACTGTGAAGCTGTAAAATGGTGGAAGAGAAGCAATTACTGGCAAATACTATGTGTTAATCCATCTTCACATGGAATAATTTTTATGACTCTAATCACAATAAGAATGACAAAAGTAATGATTATTGGTTTTGTTGCTATCGTTTGTAATGTCCTTCAAACTAATAGATCCTCCAGAACTCTTGGTATTGCAAACCCACACCATTTACCTCCCCACACAAATATGAAGCAGGACTGCTGAGAAGTTGATTTTAACATGAACCTCCAATGAACTACCTACACAAACTCCTTCTAACATGCTGTGTCCCGGTTCTTAAAAACGAAACTCCATTGCTCGTTCTGGTTTAAATGTCAAATACAGCTTCAAAAACTCCAGCCAGGTGCTCTGACATTTAGGGTTTTTTTCTTGTTTCACTCATCACTTTATCTATAGTAAATGTCCAGGAAAACTGCATCTTTTATTCCATTCACATCCCCCTCATTTATGTGATGCTTTCAGAATATTCATATGTGTCATCAAATGCATAGGAAATGCCATAGGACTTAGTTACATGTTCTGTACATGCTTTTTATATGTGCATTTAAAGATATTTACAAAGGTCCCTCTCTTATTCTGTGTTTACCCACCATATACGTATAAGAATAAATCTATGTGTATTTCAAATCCTTGGTCCTTTCAATACTCTTCCATGCAGCACCAATCAGGTTTAAAAGGATTATTTCAGAACAGCAAGACCAAGAAGAAATCGCAGTAATAAAACATCAATCCTGGAGTGTGGGAAGTGTCAACACACAACTGGTAGAGGGTAGATACTAGCAAAGAAGCTGCTTTATCTGTTCTATGTTCCCTGTGTTAAATAGTCATATCTAATGACTCAAATCAGCTAAAAATTGTTCTTGTAGGTGTCACACAGAGGACTACCTGAATACACCAATCCACAGATGCAGAGAACTTGCCTACAACACCATATTTCTTTCCCGTTATGGATGTGCTAAATGATCTGTGTTTTCAGAGTGTTGGGGGAGAGAGAGCTCTCCATCTAAAGGGCAGAGGCCCAAGTAGTTTTGTCTCCGTCTCTGGTGGATCAGCCACAGCTGACAGCCCCCCTCACATGAGTGCAAGCAATCTGTGCTGCCACTCTGAGAACAGGTGCTGTAGTATTTATGTGACCCACTCCTGCTTTTGCTTTAGGTTAACACACCAAGCTGGGAATTAGAGCAGGTAGCAAGCACTGTTGGCCTATTTGTGCTCTGGGCAGTGATCTCCAGCAGGCCAACAGGAAGGCAAAGGTAACAACACTTTCACCCGTGACAACTGACTCACCTTGGGGGTGCCAATCTAGACCTTTAGCACTATATGAGGGGCCATTTACACCACAGGAGTTTTACTGATAATGACAGCCTATTCAGGTACATATCTCACCTGAGGTAGCAGCTTACAAACTGCTTGTCCTGTCCTCGGTTCTATTGCTGTATACAAAGATCAACTAACCAGTGGAGTTCCCCTAGCCTCAACACAGTCCAATCAAGAGGCCACAAAGCAATGGATGGGGTCCCAAGGCACCTAGTATTAGCTGTCCTGCATGTCTGTGAATAGCATGAAGATGAGCTCCACATCTTGCACTCCAGGTAGTTCAACCCAAGAGTGAGACTGCCTGATGCAGCACTGCCAGATGATTGCTCAGCGCTGATGAACACAGAAATACACCCTTTGCACCAAGGCTGTTAAAACATGGTTACATATTTATGCTGGAAGTAACTGCACCACAAGCAGACGCAGCTACGCCAAACAGCAGAGTATCCAGCAGCAGTGAAGCTGACAATCCACACTGAAGCAGACACGTCTTCTTTGAGCTTTCCTGTGCAAGTGAGATTGATGCTAATGTGATGTATGTACTAACTTACTTTGCAGTCACATCTCTACTTGCTTTGTGGATGTTTTGCTCAGTGAGCAAGAAGAACCTAAATAATTCCTTCAGGTTCTAAACACAGAGCTCTCTTCTTTCAAGAGGTAAATGCTTCTAAGGTATCCTGGAAGTTGAGCACCTTTCATTATGATATTTAAAGACCTCAACTTGGAACTGTGAATCCTTCCTTTAACAATCAAGACTCTCAGAGTCCCCCAAACACTTTCAGACTGAATCAGCCACAAGATATATTTGAAATGTCAAGGTGGAGTTCAGTTTAAGACTCCATTTTCACAAGGAATGTGCTTAGCTGGACAGCACAGCAAGTACTTATTAAAAATAAACAGAATCAGGAAAATCAAATTTGCTGGCACTTCACAAATGGTAATAGGGCTAAATTTTTGACAGTAAATTGCTAGGAATAATAAACTGAGTATGATCTTCAGAAAGCCAATTCTATGAAGTACAAATTGTTCAATAATTTTAAGTTGAGCATCATTGTCAATTCAAAGATATAGTTGATTCTTCTCTTATCCCCAAATTTGTGTTCCCTTGGCACTTTTCCAAGGTAATTCTACTATTTTAACAATGTTAATTTGTGCTACCTCTAAAACATCTAACACGAATCTCACTGTACCTGGTATTCCATCTACATATCAAATTCCCAGTGCCAAGTGATCATCTGGTAACCTCAATATTATTTTATCTGGAAAAAAAATATAAAAAGAGAACATTTCTATCTTTCAATACAGTGATAAAAATGTCTGAAACAGAAACCAAGTCTTGCCATTGTCCTAAAAGGTATTCAAGATTTACTATTACTTAAAATCTAATGATTCGGGGATCTTCACTCATGCTTTTTGAATGCTGGGAACCATATAAGTGTATTTTACTTTTTTCAACTTTTTACATAGTCCAGATTAACTGATCCATCTCTGAGTGATGTGGATTCTCTTCTGCCTCTAGCATCATTTGCAGAAGATCCATAACTTCCTCCTCGTGTTTTCTGTACAGTTATTGTGTCCCTATTCTTGTTCCCTAGGTCAAGAAGATTACTTGTCTCAGTCTTCCTTTGGAGGAAGGAGAAGTCTTTAGAGAGAATATTTTTATATAGATGGTTAATTGAAAAAAAAAATATATTTTTAAAAGTCCTTTAGAGATATTGAAAGCTAAATTAGATGGAAAGTAGATGAAGCCATATAGGTGAAGTGGATAAAGAAGGACTATATGCATTCATTTTTTTTCTCAAATTTACCCTAACCACTGGTGTAGTTTGTACCCAAAGTTATACAGGGATGAAACCAGCCTCATTAAAATTAGTAGGAGTTTTTAGACTTCAATGGAACCACGATTTAATCCAGAAAGTTTTACTTCTCCAAATTTACAGCGTTAGAGCATTGAATTAGAACACATCTTATATAGTGTAGTACATAAGTTTCACAAAATCAGGGGAGGTAAATCTATAAGATTGCAACGGGCCATGTTTAATACCCACTAGGTTTGCTTTAGCTCCCAGTGACTGCATTAGCTGTCACTGACTTCTCTGCATCAGAATTACACTGAATCAAGCCAAATTAATTTCTTTAAAGACTCAGCAGTCAATGAGTATGTGACATAAAACTAATCATTATTTGAGCTATTGTTCTTCATTAGCTCCCGTTTCCATCCATCATTTTAAAAGGATGCTACAGCTACATCACTTAAGTATTCAACCTTGAAAACACACGTGCATTTTTCACACCTTGAATATTCTTAACTTTTAATGATGAAAGCTAGAAAATTTCCCTGTAATCACTGGGCTTAATTATATAACTGATGGGCTGGATCCCTGACTTGTGCTAGAATGTAACATAGCTCTCAAATCCAGGCAAAGGTATTCAGTACGTGCTCGAGGTGAGCAGAGGAAAGTTTAGAAAACCGTGGAAAACAGAAAATATAATAAAGGACAAAGAGGAGACAAGTATTTTGTACAGGAGATGAACTGCCTGCAAACCATGGATTGGTGTTAAATCCTGAACTTTAGTGAGCGGGTGATGCGCTGGGTTCATCTAACACCAACAAACATGATATAGCTACAGGGCATTTCACCCTGGTTAAATACCAGATGAATTAAAGGCTGTTGCCAGCAGCTGTGATGAATGTCACTGGGATGCTGTTTGATTGCCCTCTGAGTTTTATGAGTGAAGCATGTCGGCTCCTTCTTTGTTAAGGTCAGCATGTATTTCTAATGGTTCATCTGCAGGGCTTTGCTGAAGGCACCAGTGAGAACACAGGTGCTGGAAAATGTCTCTTTCATGCAGCACAGACTGAAACAAGCAGGACTGAATAGTGTCAGGAGGAACTTCTGCATCAACATGTTTGCAGTGTGGAAACAGGACTTACAGATCGGGACATAAACTGACAGGCATTTGTGGTTGGAACAAATTTACTGCCGAACAACAAGCATTTTTATTTAACTTGCATAAACAAATAATTTTCCTTGAAATACCTGCTTCTGAAATACAGAGAGACTTGCACAACTTTTATATAAACATGTTTAAAAAAAATCTTAGGCTGAGGAAGGACCAAGGATTGCCCATTTTCAAGATTTGCAATGTTTTAGCTACTGGGATTTGTGACAGCGATTCAGAGAGCTTTTTAACCTTCCCCATCCATTCTGGATGATTACTTAAATGACCCTCAATGCTCCTATTCCTCTGTTCTTCTTTTGCGCAGGATAAAGTGAAGCTTGGCTTTCCCAGCAATGTGAAATTCCGGGTCACTTACTTTGCCACCCATTCTCAGCTCTTCCTTCAGTTTGTCTCTACAGACTACTGGCAGAGGAATAGTTCCTAAATTTTTGTCGTGGTAAACAGCTGTGTAACAAAATAGGCACCCTATTGCATCTTATTGTTCCTCAATGAATAAATAGATAGATGTGTTCCTCCCCTGGGAACTTTCCATCACTTTTTAAAAAATTATTTTTCAAAGAACATTTGATCATTATTACCGACAAGCCAAATCATTTAGATGTCCCAATGACAGAAATACATGTCCCATATAAGCCCCCCAACTTTTTCACAAACTGCATCCTAACCATCTCTTGAGGGAAGAGGATAGCTAAGACTTTGTCTATACCCAAGAGTAACCCTAATCCTGAATGTTGATAACAGGTACTAGTAAATACAGTCAAACTGGAGCTTACATTGACTGAATGAACTCACTTACAGCTGCCAAATTCTATCATGAAAAAAGCGATGGGAATTTGACCACATCCAGCGGAGACCTACTGGGCGGGCTCTGTTGATTAGCTCATTAAGACAAACCACTTTTCTGGATTCAGTTGGCTTTCCATGCATCACCCTTGCTGCATGCACGCATGGACTCTGACACGCTCACACATGCTCTCCATGCTCAGATCACTCTACTCCACATGTGCTATGAATCCCCAGTGTCTGGGACATGTTGAAAAGCCACAGATGCTTCTCTGCATGTAAGCAGCGATCACTTGTCTGGCTAACTGGCAATTGACTACTGCCAAAAGTGGGCAGTGACCTCTCTACAAGATGGTTAATGTTGCCATTTGGACATTAGAAACATCAACTTAAATCCCCTTACCTTCCTTTCTTCTTAGCACTAAGTCTTTCTACTATCAGTAGATCTAAGGAGGACAGAATGGACGCTTATTTGGAGCCTCTTGAGGCATAGGTAGCAAGGTTGACACAACATCATTTACTCTGTCTACTTAGAGATGAAAGGAAGGTTGACTCTCAGACACCTGGTAAAAACCCTCACCATTTAAAATAATTCACATAATTTCAATTATATCTATAGGAGGACACACTCTCAGGGCTTGGTTTTATATGACAGGTATGGCATCGTATGAGCTATTCTGCACACCAGATTCAGTCTGATGTAAGCCAGTCTAATTTGCTAAAATGGAGGGGAAAAAAAAACAGGAGCATTTTCTATTGTTTCAGTGAATTAAATAGACTTGTGGGAGAGCCCAGTGACTGCTACAGTTGGAATAACGGAAGGGGCATGAACCAAGAGAAGTAGTGAGGGAAGAGCAGGAGAGGTTTAGCTCCTCTATCGTGGCAGTTGTCTGTGGCTTCAGCATCATACTGAAAAGTACCATAATGAATATGTGGCAGGAGGTGACCTGGTTCCAAATCCACACAGTTTGAAGTAATGATACAGAAGGCTGTTGCAAAACTTGTCTTGTCATCTTTCTACCAAACATTTACTCACTTGAAGAAAAAAATAGCTCCAACTATGAACACATTTTGTAAGCTCAAACAAAAGAGAAAAACGTGTAACAGAAGATATTCCACCCTCAGCAAATACATAACCAGGGAAACCTCACTTAGTATAAGTAGTCCCTCCCACACAATGTCTCCTGCTGCAGGTGCCCTCTTTGTCCCCTTCTCTGTTCTTCCCTTCCACCATGAAGTAAAGGTAAAAGCTTCACAGCCCTGTCACTTCATCGTGGTTTGTGTTGCAGTTAAAACAGAATTAAAGGTAGAGAAGTCTTAATAAAAAATTACTGTCCTTAATTCTGCAGGATTCCCATGTGACAAATATCACTGTGGTCAATGAAAGTATATTGCAGTTTTTGCAATGGTATGAAGTTGGTATGTTCCCCAAGCCAGGATTGTGCTCAAGGAGTCAGTTTCTACTTTCCCAACTCCAGCAAAACCTCCACCAAAATGCAGTGAACACTTAGTGAACCATCTGTTTCAGGAGGAGATAAAGCTCATGACACAACTTGATTTCAGGTGCTTCTCTTGCAGAACCATTTCCGTGACAGTTTGCAGTCCTGGCAAGACTTTCTATGTTTCTACAGTCGTAAGGGCCAGAACTGGTGCTGACAGTCACTGCAGCAACTGCCCTGTATCCCTACCACACCAGTTCTCCTTGCTATAAGGCTGACAGTTATTGAATGCAATAGACCACCACCAAGTTGTTTCCTTACCAGTACAGACCAGTAACACTCAAGGAGATCTGTGTGGGACTGACTCAGCTACATTTAAAACCAGATTGTGCTAAAGTGAGAGAATAAAGCTGTGTTCCAGGACTCAGCCTCTCTCTGTTAAACTACTCATTTACACTTTGAAGAATATTGAGCCTGAATGCTGAAAGAAAATTACTAAGCACACATTTTTCTTCATCTTCACAGCACAAAATTGTGGTGTTTCTTTCCTGACAGATGTAGGACAGTACTGATTTAAGTTACTTTCCTTCATACTTCTCACCTATCTCTCAATCTTCCCCTATTTTTTCCCATTTGCTCTCTTACCAGAAGAGGTGGGCTGGCACTCATATGCTGAAATGAGGGCCAGAAGAGCTGATGTACAAGCAAGAGCTCCTCTCTGTCGCCTACAAATGGATACGCAAACTCTACTCACAGAGCAGAATAGATGTTTGGGTCAATAGTGTCTTAAGTCACCTTTAATAAATCTAACAGAGTACACTTCTCAAAAGGTCTCAACCTTTCCCCATGTCCTCTCTTTTTTTAACAGTTTCACTGCCTTCAAGTTATGCTACTTTCAATTTTTGTTTCTTAGCAAAGGCCATCACTAACAGAAAATGCAATCGATTTTAATTTAAAATTCTTATCTGATTACAATGATAGAATAATAGAATACTCCCTTTAGTAGTTTCCATGACTTTGTAAATGTTTGATTTCTTTTTCAGTATGTAAGATGCATTTTTCCAATTGGTTGTGATAGCACACTGAAGACAGCATCGTCAAGGTACACATTTTCACAAGTTGTCTCTAATTTTTCATGCAGAGATTTTTGCATGCCCAGATATGGAAATTGGAACTGTTTTCTCTAAGCTGCACATGCACTCTAGCTCTGAGAAGAACCACAAGCTACACAAATCCTGTAGTCTGGTATGTCCCACTTTCAGTCCAGACATTCACCCAGAATGGAGCCCTCAGCCTACATGTATATAATGATCATGTTATTAATACACATGCTTGAGGACAGGGCTTCTTGGATCAGAAGCAGCATTTATTGTTTTGCAGAATCAAACTCACATTGTGCCAAGCTAAGCACACAGATGCATATTTTACAGTATAGTGTGTTCCCAAAGCAGCACTGTTAAGTGTCTCTTTTTTCTGTGCCTGAGCTTAGGGGACCCTCTAACTGTGAGTCACACAAACAGAAGGACAACTCATGGGGCTAACTACAGGGGTACTATGAAGTACCTGCAATGATTTGGGAAGAAAGTATATGAATTTCGTGAGCTACCAGAGATTTCTTTTAAAATGATCCAATATAAGAAACTCCAGGCTTGTCTTCTTCCTGTGAGCTCTATCCTGTACAAAAGTATTTTTGCATTAAAAGCAAATCAATGTTGCAGTGTAAAACTTATGGTCAATTTCCATCATGCCAGCTTTTCATTTATCTTTATTCCTTTGCCTTCAACATGCCAAAAAAAAAAAAAAAGAAAAAAAAAAAAAAAAAAAGGAAAGCAATTACTGAAGGAAAAAAGGAAAAAGCAAAGGGGAAAGAGAAGAACAATGAACTCCCATATCATGCAAATATCTATAGTTATGAATTGGGTGACACCACAGTAGAATCTGAAGTTAAAACATGCTAAAAAACTCCTGAGAAAGCAACAGAGCTTTTAGCTTTCCCATGAGATGGCTCACTGGGCTATTTGAAATCAAATAGTGGAAGATTAAGCTTCTCTGAGTCAGGAACCTAAACAAGTTATTCTACCATGCGTTATGCCATGCCATAGACAGTGGCTAAAGCACAAACATGAAAAAGTAATGCAAAAGCACTGGCACTGCAAAGCTGTACAAAGCTGGTGCAAGAGAGACTGGAAAACCAAAATAGATTTGAATCGATGAAAACAAAGAGAGGGAAATTTCTGAGCTGAACACTCCCCTCACACTATAACACGACTTCACTCTCTGATGGTTGTCTCTTCCTGGAAGCAGTCTGCAGAAATGGGGGAAGGAGGAGAGATACAGAAAACAAGAATGAAAATATAAAAGAAACAGGACTGGATTTTGCAGTGGTTGGTTCAATTTTACCCCACTGAAGTTAATTCTAAAGCCTTCATTAATTCAGCAAAGCGAAGCTGTAACAGGACTCTGTACTCCTGAAAATATGATTCTTAAAAGAAATTAAACTTTGAGACCGTCAGGGCGATAAGAGTCCCCAGTCAAACAGCAAGGAAAAACATTGTCTTTTCTTCTTGCCAGTGAGGAACTTTTCTTACTTCTGAAGAGGAGCTCACCCTCTGAAGTAAGTAAAGGCAGTGAATCAGCACATTAGCTAGACAAGGCAAAAAGGAGCATCTTTGCCTTTGCTGTCTGACTCTGTAAATTCTTCAGACAATTCCTGCAGTTTGCTGTTTGTATAGAGAAAGTGTGACTAGGAAGAAAAGGACTTCCTCTACCGAGGACATCTGTTCTGAGAAGCTCTGGTAAACTGAATATGCATAGCACAGGACAGGCACTTGCGAGGTGTTAAGTAAATCACCTAACAAGTAACAAGGGAGGTGGGAAAACGCAGAATGGAAGGATACAAGACAGACAGACTATAAGATAAATTAAAGCATACAAAGAATGCCAGAATGAATATGTACACCAATATTTAAGTTATTTGAATGTTTATTCCATTAGAAGTATGTATTTATTTCACAGTTTCCATGTGCAAGTGGTGATTTTGATTAATCTTTCACCTTTCCAACTCAATTGATTGAAAAGAGAAAATGCTGAATTTAATTTCAACATCAGATTACTTAATTTCAAATCCAAAATGTTTACATTGGCCACTTTTTAACATTCACAACTTTTCAGAATTTGTTTCCTAAATTTCAGTATCTCATTCTGATTTTCTTACATCCATGTAGGAGTCATCCTAAAATGGCAAACTTTCTAGTTAAATAAAAATTCATCTTGTTGATCAACTCAAATATCTTTCCACTAACAGTCCAAGACCTATAGCCTAGGTTTATGGTAGTATCATAAAATCTTATGCACACCTCTCTGATTTTTTGACTGATAAAACTACATGTGGAAATATGATTTGGGCAGGATTACATACAAGACTGCTGAAAATATGGTCGAAACTCACATCTGAGATGCTGCAGGAACTTGCCAGCACCCAAAAGGAAATGTCTGCTTCCCCCCTGCTCCACCACTACTAGTACCTCCCACCACAGTATCTCCTCTTACAGCCTTACACTCCCACTCTGTGGCAGCAGCTCTAGAGCTAATTTGATTCACAAACTCTGGATACTTTTGCTGCATAATGTTCTGGTGGTTCAGTGAGTTCAGCCACTGTAGCATGGAATCAGAAGACCACCAGAGCTGGTGCAGGGTTGAGGGGTGCCAATAGGCCACCTTCAGTGGTATTGTCTAACTTAAAAACTAAGTGACTTTTCAGGCCTTTAATATGTGTCTTTAATCCATATTTTTACTATCTTCAGTTGTTAAGAAAGAACTCGGCCCTAGAGCTACTTTTCTTTTGTCCAATGTACCCAACACCTCCGCCTCCTGCTAGTCTCAGTGGGAGCAGAGGGAAGTCAGTCCTGGGCAGGCTGGTCTCTCCGCAATTGCAAACACAAAACGTCTGTCCTGACGGCTAACAGGGCAGCCACTGACAGAAATAGGCTGCTTAGTGTCTTCTAAGACCACCTAAGTGTTATTTGTCCCACACTTTTCTATGTGTCACATTTGTTTGTTCTTTAAAAAACTAATATCTGTGCTCATCTCAAGCGTAGATAGGATTTGCTTTTGTTGGTAACATGTTTGTTCTTTGCTAGAGGAACCTCAGCCCGACTGAGGCTTATCGTTGACTTTTCTTAAGCTCGGCAGGTAGGCCAAAATTTTCACACATAACACCTATATTTAGCACCAAATTGACATGGAGGACTACATGACAGCAGGACTGCACTAGAAACATTCATTGGTAAAGCAGCGCGTAGCGCAGAGTTGGTTAGAGGTGTGATTTTAGTGCAGCATCGCTAATATCAGCAAGAGTGCTAGCACAGACACAGTTAAAAAACTATTTCTTGCCTGTAAAAGCTTACTTCATTCTGGGAAGTAATACAAAATGTAGGAAAAAAAAAAAAAAAGAGGTGTTTTTTTGATAGAAGTTAGGATGGATGTCAATAGTGATCTAACCCAAGTGGGTGCACAGCTGCGATCACATCATATCACACAGGCACATGTCTAGGACTGGTTCATGCCACATGGGAAGAGAGTGGAGGGACAAAGCACTGCTAGTCCTGCTGGCAAAACTACTCCTGGTAAAAGATGCATCTCCTAGGGGTGAAGGCAGCCACAGGACTACACCAGAACCAGGTTTACAGAGGAAGGTAGGTCTTGCCACAAACAGATCTTGCCATCACCAGAACTCCACAGAACTCAGGTAGTGGAGCATTTGTGAAACTTTAAGACGCTAAAATGTGAATATATTGCAGCAAGTTTTAGGCACCCAAGTTTGATAAATACATTCTGAATAGCTGGAGTCCTAACTTTGTCCACAGAAACACTCTGAAACTATCTTCATGATATCTCAGGAAATAAATAGGGTAAAGGCTGAACCCTACTCTGTGTGTGCGTGTGCATCAGAGAGAGAGAGAGAAAGAGATCCTTCTCCCGGTAAGTGTGAAGGAAAGCTACCAACATACCACTTCACATAAACATCACGTTAAACCCTACTGCTGTCAGGGCTAATTGAAATTTACAGGATTGGTACTTGCAGTATTAACCCAGGAACTGTCAAGTTTCATTATTTCCAGTGGAGTCTGACAGTCTTGTCTTAACATTATGAAGTGTCAGTCTCTTTTCCCTTGATGACAAAGAAATAACATCTGCATTTCCCCACCCTATAAAGCTAAAAGAGTATGAAAACTACTGTTATGGTAAGTATTGCAGTGTTTTCAGGATCAGGATGGTCCAGTCACTGCTACTGTCACAAATGCAAAAGAAAAAAAGAAGCAACTCTGTTTATTTTATAATTGCTATCTTTCCCTGTTGAGCCAAAACCAGAATTTCCCCATAGTAGAAATGGTGCTACAGCTAACACTTTTGATTAAAAAACTATCTAGAAAAGTCCTTTCTTCCTTTGTTTACAACTGACTGAAAGGACTGAGGTTAGCAAAAGGCAGACAGAGCAAAGCAGCATTTCATCTTCAGAGATCAGTGTTCAACTAAAAGCTTGGGCATGAAGTAGATATTGTCTCTGGTACAAGCCTTCTCTATTGCAGCAGGTTGTGAAGTGCAGTAGACAGGTATGAATTTAATGTCTTACAAAAAAAGAAAAAAAATCCCTATATCAATATGAGCTGAAGGCTAATACAAGCTTCCTCCCGTGGATCTTTAACCAAACTCTATTAAACCCACTATTAGTCTTTCCACTGGCATCAGTGATAACCACAGCTTACTGAGATGCATATAGGGGCAGATGTTCCTTAGTAAAAAGGGGTGAAGATATAGCTATATAAACAAACAAAAAAACCCCCAAAACAAACAAAACACAAACTACAAGAAAACCTAGGGCTACTCAAATTTAAGAACTTGCAAAGTAACTTTCTGACATTTCACTCAAAATTGCATTGGCAACTAGCAGCACCAGATGGGTTGAGAAGGGACTCTGGGGCAGGTATGGTTGCACAAATCCATCTTCCCCAGAACAAAACAATTGGAGGTAGCATTATTTATGCAAATTACCTTTGTAACAGTTACAACAAAATCTTGTTTCAGGAGTCAAGGAAATTTATCTAAAGTTATAGAAGTAACAGCTGTATTTTCTCAGTTCAATTCCAAGTGCTAAGCTTTTGCTCCTAAAGAGCCTCTGACCCATAGGACAGCCTCTTGAAAAAACAAAATTCCACTTCTCACCAGTGATGCATGCAACATAGAAGCCAGGGAGTGTGGCAGTATACATCATAGCAGAGCAAACCAGGCAAGCTGAAATAATGTAAACCCTACTAAATCTGAACAAGTTGCTCTCCACAGTCTGTGCCTGGCAGTTTCCATCACAGCTGTTCCCTTACCTGAGATAACTGTTAGCAGTGAGCTATTAATTTTTATTGTTACTATGTTCAATGCTCCAAAGCCTAATTAAGGTATTAATAGGCTACACACATAGACTAGCATCTATTCTCACATTCAATAGATAAGTGGCTAAAAGAATTAAAATCACTTAAGTGATTGTAAGTACAACAGACCTCATGTCTCTCTTAATAAACATTCAGAACTTGCATATTTTCAAATGCTCAAAACTTTCTGAACAAAAAATGGATAGAGGTTCAATGAAGACAGAAGATCACAAATAGTTCAATGAAGCTGAGAGGATGAACATATTTCTTGGTCCTCTCCAATCTCAGTTCTTTTAACTGAAATAAAACCACAAAAGCAAAGGTCATTGATCACCATTCCAGCTCCTATTGACATAAACTCTGTAACCACAAGGCTAACTGATAACATCCTAAGTAAATTCTTGTATTAGAATCACAGAAACAACCATGACACACTCATTGTAATCCATTCATCCTCCTTACCTGTGGAGAGATGATATTCCAAAGCACAGGGAACTATCTATTTGACATTCAGGGCCTTGTGACTGGAGGAGCCAGGAGAAGATAAAAATAAAAGTGAAAATATATTAAAAAAAAAAGCATACTAAAGGAAAGTTCCACTCTAGAAGGGAAAGATGAACATTCATTTCCATTGGAAGAAACTAAAAATTAAAAAAAATTGAGAGAATTTATTTTCCCACACAAGATCTGACTGAACTGTAGAACTGTTAGAATCATAGAATCATAGAATGGTTAGAGTTGGAAGGGACCTTAGAGATCATCCAGTTCCAACCCCCCTGCCATGGGCAGGGACACCTCTCCCTAGAGCAGGTTGCTCAAAGCCCCATCCAACCTGGCCTTGAACACTTCCAGGGATGGGGCATCAACAACTTCCCTGGGCAACCTGTTCCAGTGCCTCACCACCCTCACAGTAAAGAACTTCTTCCTAATATCTAATCTAAATCTCCCCTCTTCCAATTTAAAACCATTACCCCTCGTCCTGTCACTGTTGTGGGAAGCCAAGGAAGAAAGAACACAAGAAGGTGCAATAGGGGATTGGACTTCATTACACAGATATCAAGAGAATCCAGATATATCATAACTAATAATAAAAATCTTGAAGGGATGCTAAACCTGGTCCACCTGAACTTAATGATAAAACAGTAAGATATACCTTATTGTCGTTCACTGTCAGATACTGGATGTTGTGCTCTAACTGTAGGTCTGATCTAGTAAAGCAGTTTCTGTATTTCTTATTTGGCAGAAAGATTCATGCTCATTTGCACATTTTCTCATATGCATATCCTTTTATTATTAATAAACTAATTTATAGCATTTGAAAACCATCCATACATCAGGTTTTACTGGCACATACCTAATACCACATTTGACATATGTTGCAATTATTTTTCAGGATATGAATGATTAATGGCAAAATTACAGATTTCATACTGGCTAGTAGCTTTAATTCTGGGCAGACGCTGATGGTGTAGATTTAGCAGCATTTAGCAGTATTTAGCTTTGAAACTGATTCCAGTATTAGCTAATAATTAATACCTGTTATGTTCATTGCAAACTACAGTGTTTAATAAACAAACAAACAAAAAAAAGCAAACCCCCCCATGATTAAACAGTATTTCCTGAGTATCTTTGAGTATCTCTGCAATGTTTACATATCTGCTTTTTCTCCTATTTGTAACTTGCATAAAGTTATATCCCAGGGTAAATGCTGATGTATCAAGAGGTTATAGGAAAAAAACCCACATGTTTAGGCTGGCAATTTTATTTTGTGAAAAACAAGAAGTCCAGGCAGAGGATGAAGACTATTTGCACTTGAAATAACAGAACAATTGGTTTGGAAAACAGAGCTTAATGTGTGAGCTGGCAGCTGTCCAAGTATCCCAGAAAGATGTTCATTTTCTTTGCTCAAAGGCTTCCCAGTCTCTTCCTGAACTCCTGGTTTATTGTGACAGGCAAAGGCTGCACAATCTAACCTCTCACCAGGTTTGGTGATCCTTTGTAGGAAACAATTCTCACCTGAAGGGCCAGAAATAGGGGAATGTTGTTTTGATTCCACAAAACCTAATTCTCGGGGGAAAAAATTGGCTGTGAGATACATCTTCATGGACTGCTTTTTTGTTTTGTTTTGTTTTGTTTGTTTGTTTGTTTTTAATGTACTTCCTTTTAATGACCACTCTCCATTTTGCTTTCATTCTCTTTTTTCCCCTCATTCAAATGCCCACTCTAATGCGTCCCTGTTCTCTGACACTTCATAAGAATTTAAACCAAACACTGTTTATAGTTTTCCTCAGCAGTAAATGTGATGGATTTCCTAACAGCTATTCCTATGATTTATACTTTATTCAATCTTTATGTTATTGACATTCTGAAATATTACTATTTGTCATAGACAAACTCATCCATTTTCTGCTCACACATCAACCTCCGATACCGCACTGATTTTTGCCCTCTCCTGAAAGCCATGTATTAAGCTGAAAAATGAACAGACATCTTCATTCTTGTGCAGCTCAACTGACAGGGAATCAGTTGCCAATAAAAGTAGAGAAAATAACTGCTTAGAAGTGTTAAAGATGCTAATTGAGTTCCAGTTAACTTGGCCTGGCTGGAAGCCAGCATATCTAGTACGGCACTGAAAGGGAGCAAGATCTGTGCACTGCTTATGTATACTGCATATGTTTTTCCTAATGACAAAAAAATAGTTTGGAAAAGCATTTTTTCCTGCTGTTATATTGCTTTCCATAATGCTTTATCATCATCTTATGATTAAATCATTATTATCATTCAATGACAAAGATTTAGAAGGGAAGAATGAGTAGAAAAGGATGCACATGACTGGCAAGACCTCGTTGTAGCTGTGGAACTTCTTTAAGTACTATTTGCGTTTCCATACCCAAAAAAGAGCAAAGTTAGAGAAAGTATAGAAAATAGCAAATAAAAATAACTAAGTAGAGGGAGTTACTCCTTTCTGAGAGACTGAACGGGCTCAGAAGCTCATGATGGCAGTGGACAAGGTGAGTGGTTATTTAGCAAGTCCCACGCTGTTTGAACTAGGGGGCACACAACGAATGGGAGAACCACCTAACAAGGATTTTTTTAAGGACTTGTTTTGTTTTTAAACAACAGAGATGAACTTCTGGAATCTATTGCCATAGGAGGTTGGAGGCAGAAGGTATCAACAGGTTCAAAGAGGACTGAATAAATGGACCATAAGCAGACACAAAAATAAATAGGCAGGGATGCACTCTCCAACATCCCTTATCCAGCAGTTGTGGATGGGAAATACAAGCAGAAAGGACCCCAGAGAGCAGCAAGGGTTGCACGCTGTTCCCAAATAGCATCGGCTCTTGTCACTGTGAGGAATAATATGTTGGATAGGAAAAGAAGATCAAAAAATTGCCATGTTGTATTAGACCATCACTAACAGCATCATCACTTCCCATATGCTCTTACATGCTCATCCTATATCCTGATTTCTACATGCTTGTAGCATTCCCAGCACAACATGGAGAATCAAAATAAACATTAAGAAGGTACACGTAGGTCTACAGAAACTACACAACATGTTTGCTGAAGGCATGATGTAATTCCTAATTACGTGACAACATAATTTGTTCCCATTTTCCCCTCTTTAAAAAACCCCCACAACATTGCATCTAGAACTTTTAATAATGCGTGCATTCTACCAAAGAGGCATGTCTAGTTAGATGTGATTAGAGGTGATAATGCCCTGTTAACCTCAGGTTAGACTTAAAAAGATAAAGCAAATACGTCCCAACAGAAAACCAGTGTTCGTTTAATAACTTCCCTTTATTTTTCTCTGCTGGAAATCAATACATTGCTATGGTAATTCACCTATTTTATCCTCAAACCATAATAACATGCAGATCCAAGGAAAGAAAATGACTCTCTATATAAAAGTATAAAATTAGCAGCACGTGTCCTTACTATGATAATCAGAAGTACTTAAAGTTGACCTCAAAGCAAAAGTAATTGGGTCTCTGCTCTTTTGTGTCTCTTAATTATCTCTGGAGGGGATACAAAAAATTGTCTTTTGTTTGTTTTCTACATCAGAAATGCAGATGTTTTCTGCCTTAGAAGACTTGAGATCTGAGACTTCACAAGAGTCAAAAACCTAGAAGTGACTTGCAGGAAAAGGAAAGATTCTTATGTTTCTTTGGTCATGAATCTCACATACAACCAAATATACAGAGCACTGTATATTTCTCATTTCATGGGAAAAAGCAGTATGCATGCTTATCACTATATATAAGATACATAAATTCACATGCTGGGTGTCTATGAGAAAAAGATGCATTTTGGATTGTTCAACCTAGAAGCCATGGACTTACCACTCATCTATGCACTCTACAGAGTCCATACAATTCTTCCAAATGATTTTGGTAGACCTGGGTCCTCAATGAATTCTGCTAATAATGCCAATATTTTTATTGGCCTTTGTCACCAGATTATAGCACATGCCACTAGAAGGCTTGCTGCTTGATGTATGTTCACAAGCACGTGTTTGTCTAATGAACACACAGCATTCACCAACGAAAGGAGGAAATGAAAGAAAACTGTCTCACCCTTTTGAGCAGGGTTGTGCTCCAGGAGCCTTACATGTTAAAAAAAAAAAAAAGAACAAAACCCAGCAGTGTGTTTTCTGAAAGAATTTACATTTAATCCAGGAATAAATGGACACCTCCTATTTGTTTTTTGTTTCTCTAGCACAGTCTACAATAGATAACTACAAGTTTGTTGCATTTTTGATTGCTTGTTAGCTAGAAATTTTTGTTATTTTCTATATTTTGCAACAGAAAAAAAGTGGTGCTTTCTATTATTTTCAATTCTCTTGCAAACAATTGCAATACAGCCTCTAGGTTCTTACACCAGGGCACTCTAATGGTACTCTAATGCCATTTTTTTCATCAGTGACCACTTCCTGATAAACACCTGTGGTTTGTAATAATGTCTGTTGAGAAACTTTTGGTAAGTCTGTTGAGACTTACCAAATAAAATAATAGCCAGTATTCACAAACTAGCTAATTTCTGCAGATAGTTCCTGCCCAGGGATAGTGAAAATAATTTCTTCTCATACTCAAAACAATGGAAGAACTAGATCTTTACACAGTAAAAGCATTTTCAGCACAAGCATGAGTAGCAACTTCTAAAACAACTCTTGAAATGTAACCAAGAACTTAGTGAGAAATACAGGTATGTCGCTGTTGTACAATTTGCATTTTTTAGAAAATCATATTCCTCTCCCACTCTGCGTTCATGCAATTTTTCAGTTCTCATACTAACCCTCAATGAAATATCAGATTATCTAAAGACCAGCAAAACCTCTATGCCCAATCCTCCTCCAGCAGGAGACTGCTAAAACATTCCCTGAAAGATCTACTGACACGACGTTCCCCGACCATCCAAACGCAACACCATGCCGGCACTGCAGCCTTCTGCTATCGAAGTCTCCCACCAACCAACCTCAGAACAATACCTCTGTCCTATCAGGCAGGAGGCTCTGGGGTGACCGTTGAGTGCACTCTGATTTTACAAACTGTCATATGGCGAGATAGTGGTGGGTTTCAATGCCGTCACCTATTCAGTCAGCCCAGATGAACTAGAATCACCATTTCAGTTATATCATAGCTTGGGGCGAGAACATGTCACCCTCTTTATTTCCAGCTCCGAACAAGCTGCTTAGGCAGATGCTAACTGTGGTCCTCTCTGCCATGTTTTGTAGAGTGGCCTTTGTCTGGGTTAATTGAGCCCCCACTCCATTTAATAGGCTGTTGAAGTCTTATTGAAACAGAGCTAGTGCCGCAGGTTAAATACATTGCAGTGCTCTTGTTAATCCCCTCATTAACGCAGCTGTAAAGCTTGTTGAGAGCTGTGAGTTTGCATATATTATCAGAGAGTTCTTCACTCAAGTGCTATCAATAAAATGACAAAGCCAGTTTGCAAATAGTGAAATCAACAGTGACACAAAGCTAGATACCTTAAAAAAATAAACAAGTTAATAACTGATAAATCTAATTTTCACACTTGGAGGATAAAAAAACCCCCACAAACCAGGTTGAAGAATCTCCTTTTTTATTGGAGGAACTTAAAACATGAATTATACAAACATGATTATTTTCCTTGAGCAGAGAGAACAGGCAAGAAAAATACCACTTCATCAACAGCGGCTTCTGGCTGAGGTTTGGCTGTAGCTGTTTAGAAGTAACTTAATGAACCATGCACAGACTAGCTGCACTTAGCAAACCCAAAGAAAACAAATGAATTAATAATAGAAGTGAACTTAGATATAAAATACAATGGAGCATATTGGGAAAGCCTCATATGGTCCACAAAGGTAAAGAAAGCAGAGTAGGCCCTGGAAAAAAGAAGTAGGTGGTTAGGAGGAGCATTTAGCAAACCAGGGCGCTCTCACACCTGCCAGGAGGGGGAGCAGGGGAAAGGCCTCCCCCAGCACATGCACACTGGGAGCTGACGGTCTGTCAAACAGCACAGACATAGGAAGACAGGACTGTATGGATGATATATGCCACTAAAAGCAGGATGACAGCAGAGCTGTCTGGAGGCCAAACTATCTGACGTTGACGTCCAAGGGCACTTTGCAATGACCTGCTGGGGCCAACCAGCAGCCTGTTGAGTTCATGTTTTCTTAATGCTGATCTGAAGCAACAGCATTCCTCGTAATAAGGAGGACAGAACTATCTGAAAATACTTTTTTTGTGCGTATACATCTTTATCTTTTATCTGCATTGTACGCATACTCCTTGGCAAATCAGAATGCCAATGGAGAAGCCCTAAGTGAAATTTAAAAACCAGAACTTTTGTAGCTACGATGTTGTTTTAGTACTGATTTCAAATTCCCCCTCTCTGTATCTGACCAACGAATGCATATGGTTTAGAAAAGCCTAGTGGGGTAATTTCAGAAACATGACAGCCACAGCTGAATCCTTTACAGATACCCTCAGAAGTTCTTTTTTTAAAATGTAACATTAATGCTCTCTGGTTGCCCCTTATTTTCCACTTCTTGCTCTGACTTGCTGACCTGTAAGAGAACCTGATTCATGTCCGTTTCTTAACAGCCCCACCTGTATAAATACTTAATTATGATTCTGGACAAGACCCAGCAATGTGTGCTTTCAGCCCAGAAAGCCAGCCGTATCCTGGGCTGCATGAAAAGAAGCATGGACAGCAGGTTGAAGGAGGTCATTCTCCCCCTTTACTCTGCTCATGAGAACCCACTTGGAGTATTGCACCCAGTTCTGGATCCACAGCACAAGACAGAGATGGAGCTGTTGGAGTGAGTCCAGAGAAGAGCCACAAAGATGGTCAGAAAACTGGAGGACCTCTCCTAAGAAGACAAGCTGAGAGACTTGGAGTTTTTCCACCTATAGAAGAGAAAGTCTGGGTAGACCTTATTGTGGCCTTTCAGTATATAAAAAGGGTTTATAAGAAAGATGGAGAGGGAAATTTTAGCAAGGCCTGTAGTGATAGAAAAAGGTGCAATGTTCTAAACTTAAAGAGGGTAGATTCGGATTGGACATAAAGAAGAAATATGTTATGATGAAGGCGGTGAGACACTGGAACAGGTTGCCCAGAGACGTTGTGGATGCCCCATCACTGGAAGTGTTCAAGGTCAGGTTGAACAGGGCATTGAGCAACTTGACCTATGAAAGATGTCCCTGACCATGGCACGGGGTTGGATGAGACGATCTTTAAAGGTGCCTTCCAACATATACTGCTCTATGATTCTAGAGAAATTACATAAAACTGGCAAGGTCAGTCCCGTTGTTTTACCCCAGACCTTAAAAAACCCCAACATTGTCTTTGGTACTATTTTTACTTAAATTATAGGAGTAACAAAAATGGTAATTTTGTCCACCATGAGTGCCTTTGTGTTAAACTTTAATTGCTGTCATCATGGGTTTTTTGTCATATCTGAAATTTAGACTCTAAATTTTGAGGGACAACCTGAAGCAATTATGACTCTTGAGAACAACATAGATAACAAATACCTTGTTATGTGTCCTCTGTTCAGCAAGTCCTGGCACCTGACCAAAGTCTCATAAGCCACTTTTTAACATCCACCATACAGTGCTTGTATCTTGCACTTATTTCTTCACAGGAACAAGAAGTGGTGGTGGGTGAAAAGGTAGCGATCATGGTCAGGATGCTCAACACGGTGCTTGAGAGTTGGCAGGTCTGCAAGTTATCTTGCAACAAATGATGTTAGGTTTTGCGAATCTAGATTCCGTTTAACATCATGGGTGCTTATATTTAAAACATAAACCCCACAATGTCTGCTTCTTACTGTTTGAATTACTATTCACCCAACTGCAGGTAGTGCTAACCACAGCTTCAGGTTCAGCAGTTCAGCTATCTCACTCCAAGGACATGCTGCTTCCCTTGCCATTCTGGAGACTTACTGTCATTTATGTGGAAATGCCTTTAGTAAGCTTAAGCAGCATAAAATGTATGTATGCCCGTGCTCCTGCACAGACTACGGAAAAATGAGCAGACTGCTATTGCAAACTACATTAGTCACTTAGTCAACTCTGCGAGTCTGCAGACAAGAGGATCACTTCAGTACACGAGCAGCACACTTACAGTAATTCACAGAATGTCTGCAGTGTTCTTCACAGCAAAAGGTATTCCCTTTATCAAGTCAGCCTGTCCGAGTGTTTTTCACTAGTGCTAACAAAGTACACTCTGAGATGTTGGCATCTTTCATGGAAATTTTCATTATGTATATAAATGAAAACTGTCGGATACCCTCCTTTCTGTCCTCTTGGTCACCTGTAATATAAAAAAAGGAACCGATGACCTAAGTGGAGAAAAGGGTCCCTCACTATCTGGCATATTGGATGGGAGTTGCCACTTTCCGTTCCAATTCATACAACTGCTGTCAGCAGAAGGAACTCCCCTCCTTTCCACTAAAAGTATACAGTTTAATAGTATTTCTATTAATAATTATAGCCTTTGGGTGGCATCAAGTGACTCCCCAGAACTTGCAGTTCTTGATCAAACTGGGACTGTTAGTGCATGTAAACCAACAATTTTTAATGGAATTTCCTCTGCTTCCTTCTCCTATTTGTCTCTCATGAAAATATTCCACAAGAAACATTTTTCACTGGCTCTTTCAAATATTGAGCCTGTAGGCAGGCGGTGGCTGGATAAATATTCTACTGCTAGCAAGGGTCCAATGAATAACTGTCCATCTGTACAAAGCTTGCTTTGCTCCCCATGGATCTAAAATGGCACCTGTTAAGCAACACACAGATGGGTTTTATGTTTGCCAGTTGATCTAAATAGGGATAGTTGTCTTATTGATGGTGATCTGTGGCTGGCCATAATGCTCAAAAAAGGAAGAAAATCTTGGCATAGGAACGCTATTTAATTTAGTTTTTAAAATATTTATTTAGCTTGATTTGAGTAAAATGGCTTTGCATCTAGTTCCTGCTTACTGCCAGGCAAAGCAAACCTGGATTTTATCTGAAGAGGTGAATATCTAGCATTAATCAATAACTCAGCTTGTGAGTATTTCAGAAAAATCTCTTCTTCCAGTAATTTCCCTCTGAGGCTACAACAAGCAAAAAACATTGTCTGACTTTATCTAACCTACATTGTCTTTCCAGTCTAGAGAAGCCCATGTGATATGATACCTCTTCAGTGTTGTGTTCTGCTGTCATACAACAATGCTTTATTGTTCAGAACCTACTCACTCACCCAGTTAACATCCAGTCTTCCATTGCATTCAGTTTCCATAATTTTAGAACACGCAAACACTGTTTTCTCAATTCAGTGCTATGCTTTAGCTAAGAAATAAGGATTTGAAGGCAAAGGTAACGTGATCCTTTTTTCTTTCAGTCTGTCAAAAGGAGCCTTTACTAGGAAGAAATTGACTGACAGAAGAATAAATTCTTTCTTTATTCCACACCTTTTTAGTGTAAACTTTTCTAAGTCTTTATTTCATTTCTTGTGTAGCTCCCCAGTTGCTTGGAGTAGATTTTCATGGTAATAATGCAGGACATCCCTGCTTCACAGCGCCAACCTTTATCTCTTCCTACCAAAATCCCTAGTAAATGCTAATGTTCTTGCTTGCTTGCAACCAGGGAAGGCAAATGGTTTTCCACATTTGGCCTAAGCATGCACTTAGCATGTGCTAACTGGAAATACTCCTTGCAAAAGAGGGGTATTTTTTGGTAAAGTTTTTTTGTTTTGAGACTGCTATAGGTAAAACATTTTTATTTCTACACACAGTTGAAGAAAGAGACTTGTTTAGATCACAATCAAACATATAATCCAGAAAAATAGGATTACCTTTCTGTGTAGTCTGGAGTTTCATTTGTGGATAAGAAGTTCTTCTTCTATAACTCAAGGGGGTTTTGGCCATTTTTGAAGACCATGTGGTCAGAAGAGTGCTCCACATACTTTTTTTGTGTTCTTCCGGAACACTACAAAAACTAAGGCCATGTAATAATGAGGTTCAAACAGCCATTTTCGCGCATTAGAAAGAGAAGAATTCCTGGGTTGCACTGAATTTACATCTACCAGGCATTAAAATAAAGATAAAACAGACAAACTGCAATACCTATAGAAAACCACCATGGAATAATGTTCAAATGAACTAGGAAACACTGTTGTTAAAATAAAGTTATTTCAGCACTTTTGTCCCTACAGAGGGAAAATAACTCAGTGAACTTTTCAGAGCATTGGAACACCACAGTCTCTCTGCTAAGCTCTTTCCCTCAAGGAAAAAGTGTTCTGATGACAGTGGCTGCATGTATACCGCAGTTTTTAAGGAAGCTGTAAGAGTGATTTAAAGAGCTACTTCCCTGTACTTGGGTGTTGAATACCCCATGGGCACTTTGAAATTCCCATGCATGATGATGGACAAATTTGCCTAGATAGCCCTTTGGATTACATGTTTTGTTTCTAAAAGCATTCGAGTTAAGTCAGATAATTCAACTGAGAAATCAGCCACTTCCTGCTGTATGATATGAAAAGAAGATGTTTCTAAAAATGTGATTTTCTTTTCAAGTCTTTTCCCTTAACAGCTTTAAAGAAGCAAACCCACAAGGTTAGACTGGATATTAGGAAAAATTTCTTCACTTGAAGAGGTTATCAAGCATTGGAGCAGGCTGGCCAGGGAAGTGGTTGAGTCCCCATCCCTGGAGGTATTTAAAACACATACATGTAGATGTGGTGCTTAATTGCATGGTTTAGTGGTGGACTTAGCAGTGTTAGGTTATTGGTTGGACTTGATGACTCTGAATGACTCTGAATTAGGTCAGGAAAGCCTTTTTTGACATAAACTTCTCAAGATCTTTCAAAAATGAAGAGGAGAACTCATAAGGGGAGTGACCCACTAAAACACTGTACACTTAGACCAAGGCTGAGCCATCTGCTAATATGCTGTGCACTTAGACCAAGAATCCCTTGCTATTCATCTCTCCATAAAGTCAGCAAAGAGATTTCTTCGACTAAAGATTGAAGAAAGAACAGCTGGAAAAAACATGAAGGAAAGTGAATTAATGAAGTACCAGGTCTTCAGTTTTGATGTTAGTTCCTGGCTCTGTACTGAAATGTGTGTTGACCACTTGTACAGGAGGAGCTCACTGCAAATAATTTGTCTTGTCATATACTGTGGAAGTCATAAAATTATTCATATTAGCTGCAGTGCACAAAAATAGGGACAACAAAGTTTTAACTGTTCCTAGCCAGGTACTGCCCAGATCTCAGGACCCCAGCAGAGCCTGTTGCATCCTCTCAGCACAAAACATGACAAGGCCTTGACTTCTCATCTCTCTGTTTCACTTGAGCAAATGTGTTAATAGGTCTAATGCCATCTTATTTTCTCACTTTGGTTCGACAGAAGGTGACCAGACAACAAGTGTGAGGTCATTTTGGAAAAAGGAGGACTGCTGAGGTAAGGGTCATTGAAGAGGCAAGGTGGCAAGAGTTCAGGATCTTGCCTCCTGGGAAAACTAAGGTTTGCACTCTGTTTTCTACATTTTTACAAATTCCTTGTCATGACTTACATTTCCACCTTTTTAGCCCATTTATCTTCCATTTGAGAGATCATCTCTGCCTAATTTGGTCGATAGGGAGAAATGTCCAAAATTTCCAAAAAGAACACTATAGAACTGTACCTAGAGATGTAGATGGAATGTCATCATTACTGCCCATAACTGTTATATATAATTGCGGTGTCTTCTTCAGGGCTAAGTTCACTTTCTTCTGTGCAACAGTGAGGCTCAAAGTTGCTGTAACCTGTGCTAACTGCTTACAGCTGCAAATCAAAGAGCTGTTGCTGCAGCTGGACAGCCATAGGGGACAGTGTAAAGAGCTATGCTTTTACGCTCCTAGACAGAGGTTGCAATTAGAGTTGTATGGGAGCTGTCACAGCAGTTGCCTCCCTGACAGGATCCTCCAGGAGGATGAATCTGCTTATTTTAGAGTCACTTTTGACAGCAGATTTGGCTCAGCTAATAAATTACCACCAGATCAAAATACGCCAAACTGAACAATCCCCAGCTGTCTACAGCAAATTCTTCTTTTTACTTCTTGATTTGCTCGCTGCACATTCCCAACATCTTTGCTCATTCTGAGCTCCAATGTGTGCCCAGAAGAGAAAGCTCTACAGTCGCATTTCCAGATGCAGTGAAAAAGTCAAGTTAGATTTTTTCACTGTAATATTGATGGATACTTGTTTGATCTGGAAGAGGCAGATTGGGTCAGCGTGTGCTACCTCAGCATCCAGAAGTCTCTTTTCTAAACCCAAAACAACCTTGCAGAAAAGGAAAATCTTCTGAGTACAGCCGTCATCCTCCATGTGCAAATACTCACTGTCCCATTAGCAGCAGAGTAAGACTGGCCATTTTGTGAGAGTGCCAAAAAGACAGAAGGCCATCTGGTGCTATAGACTAATCTAACAGCACTGAAGTCAATACAGCCTGGTTGGTATACAGTACATAAGGCTCTCTTACAGACAGATTAGTCCCTGTAGTCAGGAGAGACTGGACATTACATTATCTGCACTAGAGAAGCAATCACTGACAAGCTGTAAGAGACAAGCTGGCAATGCGGGCCTCAGAAAGAGCAGGGAGTAGGAAGCTGATCATAGGTAGATTTCTTCGGGATTAAGAATTATGAAAAGAAAGTGTCTGAATGTATCGGACTCAGCTGCAAATTAATGTGTGTAAATTCCTCCCTGGCATAACTTAAGATGTGTTATCATTTGTACAGGTAGTTTGCAAAAGCGTAAAGTTGTTATGAAGATAATATGGAATGAAAGGGAAGAAACTGTGAGATTCAAATGAAAAGAGTAAAAGGTTAGTGCCAACACATGCAATCACACCAGCATAACCCAATGTCTCAGTGGTCTGCAGTGTTCATTGCATTAAATGTGATAGTACCATATGCTTATACAAACATACAGTAGTGAAAGACAGTACGCTTATACACACAATATGCCATTTTCCTGGCATGAGAGAGCAGGATCAAATACAATATTTGAGGGCTGAAGGACAGTCAGTGTTCCACATACAGTTAGGTAAAAGTGCATGCAATCATCCAGTGAATTACAGACTAATAGTTTGCTTTCAATAGCCAGTACATTATTTTCATTATTGACTATAGAATACTTGGAATATAATGGGATCTATATACTATGAGCTCTGTAAAGGTCGTAACCTGTTAACATTTTTTGAGTGAGTGAGTAGTGTAGTAGGTAAAAGAGAAGGCTGACATAATTTACGAAGGTCACATAATGCCTTTGTCCAAACTCTTCATATGGAGCAACAAAAGAAGCTAAGTAGGCAAAGAGGAGAAAGAGGAGGAGACAAAGTAGTTGCACAGATCAAAAATGGTGAAGTAATAAGAAACAAAGAAAAATGGTTGCTATGGCATGAGGTTATCCGTGGCGTGCCTCAAGGTTCCATCCTCGGGCATCTGTTGTTTATCAACTATCTGGAAAGTGTTTTGCTGGCATTCCAAAATTATTTAAGTTGATCAAGACCAGAGAAACTGTGAAAAACTTTGGAGGCCTTAAGCAAGTTGAGTGAATAGAAAATAGGATGGCAGACAAACCCAAATGCTGGCAAATCTCTTTAGCACACTTTGGAGGAAATAATTGGAACTGCTCACTTTTCTCGTCTCTAAACTGACTGTATCTCAGAAAAAGACTAAACAAAAACTGTACATAGATCAAAAAAGACCATTACTCATGAAGAAGTGGTGGAAGAAAAAGTAAGTAATTACTGGGCTATACACAAAATATAATGGCAACAGAACAGAAATACAAGGATGTATGTCTACGTATTGTAATTTAGTTAACTAAATAGATTACTTGTCAGCTGGAACACTGTGCACAGTTTTAATTACCCCTATCAAAAAGGGGACAGAAGAATTAACTGAGATAAAAATTAGTATAAACACACTGAAAGACTCTTGTGTTTGCCTTAGAAGGCAGTAAGTAGGAACAAAAGAAAAGAATCACAGTAATAAATAACATGCTCTCAGTACAAGAATAGGGCAGCATTCACTGAAACTGGAACTTAGCGGCAATTTCAAAGTATTAATAGGAAACTCTTTTTCACACAAAGCAAAATTACATATAAACATAATGTGAAATATTAAGCAACAGATAATTATTTCAGGCACATATATCAACCAGAAATTAGATCTTTTGGAAGCACAGTCTTTTACACAACCAACTCCCTAGCAATACACTGCCAGACTTCTTGCACTTTCTTTGGCATATCTAATACTAGCTACTGTTAAAGGTAGAGCAATATGCCTTGGACCTGATTTACTCTGGGCACTTCTATGGATAATTATTGGAACAAAAATTATTAGTACTATATAGAGTACATATTGTCATTGAAGCTATCTGTTGAACCATTTTACTTTAAAACTTTGCTGCTTGATCTGTTTCCACCTGGTTTTAACTGGAAATAAAAAGCAAGGAAACCAGCAACACAGAACCCTTTTCTGCCTCATTATATTTCTAATTTGTTGTAGAAATGTTGTAAATTTCCTTTTCCTTGACAGGGGTTTAAGTAGGGGAGATACAGATCATAACAATTATTTCTTTAACCATTAACTTGTTATTATTGATAGCATATAGCTATTTATGTAATACATTCACTTACTCATATGTGCATTTATAATTACCAGTTGTAGCAATAGTTGGGAGACAAACTCTACTGTGTACTTGGAATCAGAGTATCATGCTGAAGCACCAATCACTTCTAGGTAGTTCCTCATTAAGTCCTTCAGGGACTTTTGTTTCATGAAGTGTGTATATAGTCCTGTAGTATTTTCATATAGCAGCCACTGTCTCCCAGGATGTGGACCAAGTTATGCAATCCACCACTGATACCATCGTGTGCTAGTAGCCTTGTATCAATTCAGCAGACTTCAGGTGTCCTGAATTTATTAGTTTTTGCAAATTCAACATGACTGCTTGTATCCAGATCTTATCCTAAGGAAACTTTCACAAAGTACCTTCTCAGCACTTACTTTCCACCTCCTGGGCTTGTAGATAGTATCTAGAGTAAAGTACAGTTTTATGAGAAAGTATTGATTCAATCAATCCCTGCCTTGACTTTTGTACCAAGGCTTATGAGAAGAGGCAGCGCAAAGACACTTCTGTTCACCAGCTTCTGGTTCCCGTGCAGGGGAAGTTGCTCTCCCCATATTCAGTACCCTGTTACTCAAGTGTGGATATAATCCAGAGTAGAAAAGGATCAGCTGAAATGGCAGGAGGGGCTGGAGCTATCAGAAGCTTTTTTTTCAAGAGAAGTGTACAAGGTTTCTCTGGAAAGGTGTGTTTTTGCCATATCTTCAAAGTCTGTGGTATTAACACTTAATTGAAACAGCCTGTTGTACGGCATGTCTTATAGACCAGCTGCTCTTCAGAGCATTCTTCTGTGAAATAATGTATAAATGGGTATTGGTCATACCACAAATGCTCATGTAGCACATTCAACAGTTCTGGTCCTTCCTCCACACTCACACAACTTGAGGCCGTTTCTTCTTATCCTATCTCTTGTTGCTTGGGAAAAGAGACTGACACCCACCTTGCTACACCCTCCTTTCAGGTAGTTGTAGAGACCAATAATGTCTGCCCCCAAGCTCCTTTTCTCCAAGCTAAACAACCTCAGTTCCCTCAGCCACTCCCAGACCCTTCACCAGTCAGATCAAGTTCTAGCTAGATTTTTGCCCTTCTAATTTTCTCCCTCATGACCTCCTTGCAGCCCTCCTGAGTGGCATGTCCCTTCTTCCAATGGTCATAAACTCTCTTTTTCACCCATGAGTTCCAGACAAAGCTCTCTGTTCAACTGGGCCAGTCTTCTTCCCTGCCAGCTTGTCTTTCAGCACATGGGGATGCCTTTTTCTGCGCCTTTTAGCAGTCCTTGTTGAAGAATGTCCAGCCTTCCTGGACTCCTTTGCTCTTCAGGACTGCCTCCCAAGGGATTCTGTCAACCAGACTCTTAAACAGGTCAAAGTCTGCCCTCTGGACACCCAGGATAGCAGTTTGGCTGACCTCCCTCCTTACTTCTCCAAGAATCAAAACCTCATTCAATTTGTATCTGTTATGCCCAAGATGGCCTCCAACCTTCACATCACCCACAAGTCCTTCTCTGTTCACAAACAGGTCCAGCAGGACACCTTCCTTACTTGGCTCACTCACTGTCTGTGTCAGGAAGTTACCTTCCATATGCTCCAGGAACCTTGTAGGCTTATTTTCTCTCTGCTTTATTGTATTTCCAGCAAACATCTCATTGTCGAAGTCTTCCACAAGAACAAGGGCTAGAAATTGTGAGACTTCTCCCAGCTGCTTATAGAATATTTTGTCTGTTTTTTTATCCTTGTTGGGTGATCTGTAACAGACTCCGACCATGATATCTGCCTTGCTGGCCACCTCCCCAATTCTTACCCATAAACACTCAACCGTCTCATCACCATCATTAGACTCTAGACAATCAAAACTCTCTAACATACAGGGCTATCCCAATGTCTCTCCTTCTTTGCCTATACCTTCTGAAGAGTTTCTAGCCATCCATTGAAGCACTCCAATTGCATGAGTCATCTCAACATGTTTCCATGTTGGCAAGAATATTACAGTTTTCCGGCTGCACAATGGCTCCCAGCTCCTGTTTGTTGCCCTTGCTGCATGCATTGGTGTAGAGATACTTTAGGTGGGCTGTTGGCCATGTCACCTTGTTACAGGAACACCTTTTCATTTCTTTGCGGTACTTCCCAGATGTTTCCCTGTTGGCTCCTATTACCTCAGAGCCCCCAGCTCATCTCCATAAGGAAAAGATGTTGAGAGAGGAACACCTGTAAATATCCATAACATTTGAATTCTAGAGAAGAGACCACCAAAAAACCCGATGTTCTTTCTGTGTTGTATTTACTAATTTGATTTATATCCAATCTACTCCAAAGGAAGGAGGAAGGTACAAGACAAAAATGGAGGCAAAATCAGGATTCTGATAGGAGGGAATGGGAAATGGTGTGACAAAAAAAAAGGCACTAGTAAACAAATATATGCTGAACAAATCTATCCTATACAAATTTAAAGATACAGGCAAATCAGGCAAGAAGGGAAAACTTTTTTTAAGGCATTCCATATTGTAGGTCATGTTTGCATAAACATGAGCCCATAAATGTACAGAAAAGGACAGGGTATTTAGTCTCTCTGATCTTTTGATGTATTCTTTTAGCTGTTAAGTCAACAGATATGTAATACTTTCTTCCAGCATGTGTTATAAACACTGGTTCCCAGTTCTTTTAATTCTTACAAAGATGCTGAAGTGCATACTTCATCATACCAGTGGCGATGTTAATCAGTATGTATCACACATAGGGAACCTAGTCAAAATGCTTATCCATATTCTTAAGAGTAAAACTTTTTATGTAACTGCTAGCAAACACAATGGTCAGCAAGATGAGATCCCTGAGTGATGATCATTTTAATTTAAATGAATGTCATTATATTTTTTACATTTTTAATTTATATGTTTTTAATTAGATTTGCAGAAAATAAAAATACAGGCATACGTGTGGTTTTTTGCTTCACAGATTTAATACACTCCCTGTGCAGGTTACTTTAAATATGGGCAAAATTCAAGGAGTGAAAAAATGTCACATTTAATTAGGACTACCAAGATAGCAGTGGTAAGTTACACTCCGCTGAAGTTGAGACAAAATTGTATTCATTTCATATTCCTTAAAAAAGGCTGTATTCTGACCTAGACTGATATGAACTCCACTGGAGTTATGCTGGTGTAAATATGGGGAGGCTGAAATCCAGGTCTGTCCCAAAGCATGCCTTTTATTCTGTGATTTTCTAGAGAGTAGGTTCTCAAACAATATACACTGGAATAAACAAGAAAATAACTCCAACACTATCAGTAGAGTTATTTCTGATATATAACTAAAGGAATGAAACCAGAATCCTGTCCTCAGAATTACAAATATTCCTGCTGAGTCTCTTTTCTTGGGATGGAAACAGATGGTTGATGCATCAAGGCCAGATTTTAATCTCAGCTACAATCATGTAAGTCTGAAGCTGTTTTGCTGAAGTCTTTGCAAGGGCTTGTTTTCACAATAGAAAGTGGTCAGTGGCTTAAGGTATTCCCAGTCCCTGGCTTGTTTTCATTGGCATGCTGTCCCCCCGGGGATTCGGGTTAAAATAAAACAATTAATAAAACATGACTTTTTCAACTTGGATGAATTCCCGGATTTAATCCACAGAACTGACTCCCAAACACTTGCACCAGCACAACTTGGAGGGTGACGTCCCATGACAAACACCAGAGCGACTGGGACAGGAATACTATTTAGTCAGCAAATATGAAACTGCAGCCTCAGGAGGCTACGCACGATCTGAAAACTAGCACAGTGATGTAAAGCAAGAAGTCAGGCTAGGGAAAGGAGAGACTAATTTGATAAATTAGAAGTTTCTAAATTGTATACACCTGATGAAATTTGCTATGGCCTAGAGCTCATAGGGAACTGGATAAAGTAATTTAAAGCCCTGAGCAATTATTTTTTTATAACCTCAAGGATAAAAGAGGTTTTAAAAGATTGGGAAAAGGTAACACCCATGCTGGTTTGCACAGGGAGAAAGAGCAGCTGATAATTATTTTAACCCAATGCATGTGTAGGTAGCCAATGGGCAGGACAATCACACTCTGTCCCACACATCTGGCCATTTGCCTAGTGTTAGCACCAGCATTTTTGCAGCTGTGAGGTAAGCCAGGTCAAGGAACCAATTTGTCTGAGAACTCTTCTCACCTCCCTCTCTACCTCTCTTCTTACAGCTGGATTAGTCCTGATGGATCAAATCCTTAATTTTACGGGGTATGTGGCTGTCTGGACACCAATGCCACACACGGAAAAAGGAACAAGCAAATGACATAAAGGAGGAAAACAGCCCAGCCCAACATTATTTTGGTAACATAGACACACAGTGGTACCCAGCAGCTGGCCAGCCTAACTCAGCTCAACAAATATTCACACAAGATATTTATAAGCCCAGGATCTAATAGAGAGAAAAGGAACAGGATACATTTGTTAAGATTAAGTCAGGTCAGGCCAACCTAATTTCCATCTATGACAAGTAACAGGCCTCTTAGGCAAGGATAGAAGTAGCAGCTGTGCTATAATTAAACGTCTCTTCCATTCTGCCACTATTCACTGTGACAATCTTGTAATTCAGGTAAGGTAACACAGCTGGGTCAACTAACTGCTAGATGGTCATGCTTAGATGTTAGTTCTCTGAGATCGAAGCTGGAATGTAAAATGATTAATCATATGAAATATAAAGAAAGTCAAATGAAAATATCATCATCAACATGGCACAGAGAACCATTTCAACATTATCATATGGGAGAAATATTTCAATATAAACAGGAGCTAGCAACAACAGACTTTATACTACTTTGATTTGTGATAACAACATAATGACTAACAAACTGTCAGAGTTATACTTCCTGTGTTTGGCCAACTGGCATCTCTTTTTTCTTGTCTTATAATTCAACTGTCTTAGAACTGCGCCCTTTCTGGTATTGCTTCCCTGTCACTGGGATTGTGTCAACCACATCCCAAGGGAATCCAGTAGGAAAAAACCAAAAAGAGCCAGCATAGAAATAGGGCTTCTGGTTCTTCCACAATAACTAAAACTTCATGCTTTAAGCAGTAACTGAACTGACATACCCACTGCAGTCCATTTCTCTTAAAAGCAGCTATGTACTTGTTTATACAGAAAAGTACTCACATTTTATAGTTTAAAAAAGACTTTTGAAGTATTCTGCTATCTTTAAGTACTTTAACACATTTTGCCTTTCATACAAGTAGGCAGGGTTTTTTTTTTTATATTTTCATTTAAAAAAGTCATTGTGATTGCTATATTGATAAGGCTGGCATACTTCTCCACATGGAGATGTAGTTCTCATCACACCTCTAAAATATCTGAGGAAATTTTATATAAATGATAAGTAATACTATCCACTTAAGCCTAGAGTGAACTCAAAGATTTTTCTAATCACTACATTACAAACCCTTGACTCTGGAAATACAGAATATATTCTGGAGTTGACATGTATGTCACATATCTGGGGTATGAGTTTGATTATCTCTGCTCTTTATATTTTTCAAAGGAATGTCAAAGAACATCTGTTCTTGTAGCACTTACTTTTCTTTGTCTCAAAAAATTCTCCATAGTCTTTCTGTATCAGCATAATTAAAGCTCAGTTTATTTTTGTTTGTTTTCCTGTTAAATCATCACTTAAATTGCAATTTCTTTAACATGAAATTGGCCAATCAATCATTTTTGTTCCATATCTTCTGATCTGTCTGGACTATTAGGTGGCATATAGGTGTTTTCCTTCAGCACTATTTAAAGCTGTACCGCTATTTGATCTGAATCATTTGTGAGTCTGCCTACATTTAAGCATTTTGCATATTTAATACAGCTACACTTCACATTTGTTTTTTTAAAAACATAAATATTCCTATAGAAACAGTTGAATATTCTAAGCCCCACTGTACATTAAAAACCAGAGAAGATGATCTAAAACTCACCTGAATATCACACTTCATTACAAACACCAGAAATTCATTTTTCTAGCTATTTTCCCCCTTGGTTCCTCTGACAAATGCAGTAATCTGCAAGGGTATTATGATGACACAAACAGTTGGGAGCTAGAATTATGTGGGCTAAGAAAAAGATCCCTAAAGAGCTTGCACAAATGGTATAAGGACAAGCAGATCTAATGTAAACTTATATATTAACAGCTGAATACATGTATCCTTATACTTTTGTGTTGGATTTGTGTTGATCTTTGAAGTTGGACAAGCTACAGGATAACACAGAGAACTTAGGTGAAGAGAATTCCACCAGCTTTGTAAATGTGCTGCTAAATATCTCCCAGATACATAAAAACTTTGCGAAATAACATGTTTTTATATTATACATGTTATACTCAGTAGAAAGTCTGTGAGTGATGGCATGTCCCGTTAGTCACATGAGATGTATTCAAACTACCTTATAAAATCAGTATGTCCCTGCCAGCTCATCATTCATCAAGGGGCCTTCTCACTGCTTGCTGAGGTCTGAATCATTTGTTGTGGGTGAAGTTTTGCATAGAAAGTACCTCCACGATCAGAAAAAATGTCTCCAACATGAAACTCACAAGTAAGTAATATGTACCATTCCTTTTAAAACACTTAGTTAATTTCTTATTGGAGCACACTACTCACTACTCTGTGTGATACAAACTAAATCAATACAAGGCCTGGCACTTCCATAGTGATTTTGTCTGTGAAATGATACCTATATGAGAATAGTTTTTCTTTATTATTCAAATTTGCACTGGTGTAGGCAGATGAGGAACCCAATCTTTTCATTTCATATAACCTTTTTCTGCCCTGCACATCCTCGTAAGCTGAAACCTCTGAGACCAGAGCAACTATGGTAACAAAACTCCCTGTCTGTCCATGTCCACAGGGCACAGAGCCTACAACTCCTTGCTGTGGCACAGTGATGAGTATGGTTTGCAAACCCCTTCCATTTCCATGGGTCAGAATCCACACAGGAGACCCGTGGAAGAACAAGGGAAACTGAGACAACACATGATGCTGACACAAGATGGGTGTTGACTCCAGGTAAAAAGCACAGTTCTGTGCCAATTAAATGTTCTCAGCCACAGCAAAGCATGATACACGCAAAGATGCCTAAGCGCATTCATGGTGCCTACTTTTCTAAGGGCAAAAAACAAGGTGAAACCCAGCTCCTACTGAAGTCAGCCAGAGCTTTGGCCCTGACCTAACAGAATCAGCATTTCACCCTAGGACATATTCTCTGTTGGAGGGTAGCAAGGAGGACTGGGACCTTTAAGCCTCTGCCATCTCTCCAGACTTCATTCTGCAAAAAGTTAAACCCAGCCCCATGAAGAAATGCAGCTGCAGCATGTAGGCAGCATTCACACACCACAATTTCTCACTCCATTCCACTAACAATCTAAAAGGAGCAATTCAGTAAAATGTTACTCACAAATTACACTGGTTTCTAAGGAATTTACTTGGAAAATGCACAAACTGCACCACCACTCGGTCAAGCCACTGGCTCTTCGGCTCACAAAGCTCCCTCTTTCCCTTTACTAGTGTTCTCTCATTCTGTGTTGCATCAGTAAAAGAAAAAAATCTTCTGAGCAGTTTTCTAGTCATGAACATGCCTTGCATCCTTTCACTTTAACTAATGCGAGCAGAACTGGTATTTCCCATTTGCAAGGTGATATGCAGCTTACTGATAAACATTTTACCTTAACGTATCACACAAATCTCCCATGAAATGCTGTATTTTAGCAGAATCATGTCTCACAATGCCAGGATTTCCCCCAACATAATTTTTCTTCTGTTAACTAGCCTATAGAATATAGTATTTTTTTAATCCTGTGATTTCTAGTGTCTCTCGCAGATGAAGAATGTGAGCACACTGCTGTTTTTATTTTGCCCGAAGCCACATCAAAATAATTAAAAATTATGTTGATCTCAGCAATTATATTGCACCGTATACTTTTCAATGGCTCTGCTAACACTAATTCAGGCTTCATGAACCTCAGTTTTTACAACTTAAATGAGGTCAGGCCTGGTGAGTACTCTGAATGGAAACCTTCCTTCCTGCCCCTCCCCTAATCCCAGAAGTTCAGAAGGGAATTATTTGAGAGGTCCAATGGATGGTGCTATCCAGAAAAAGAGGAAACGGTTTCAGAATGCAAATTTTCAGAAGATTAAAAAAGTTCTCATTTTCATGGAGTTATACTGAACCTGGTTTTTCCAATACCATTTTCTAAAGCTTTTTGAAAAAGTGACAAAGTAAGAAACCCATGTTTTCATATGGGAAACCAACAATTTGGTGGGTGGGGGTAGGGGGTGGGGAAGGGAGAAGAGGGAAGACAATTTAATTCACTGATTATTTTGTTTTTCAATCTACAGTTATTCTTGTAACAATTCATGATCACATCACTTCCTGTGTACCAAATCTAAGATAACACTGATACAAGCACCGCCAGGTGGTCTCTTTTATGTGAAGTACAAAACCAACATCTGAACCACTACTGAGTTCCCTCAACATTTGGAGAGCGGTATCAATGGAAATAGCAATATTAATTACTAGTAAATTTTGTTTTCCACCTGAGTTCTTGTACAATTCAAAATGACACACAAATGGGAAATGTGCAGTGCTGTTCCTAAAAACCCACCCACAAAACCAACCCAATGGATTTCAAATAAACATATTTTTAAAGTTATCACAGGAAATTTCAGGTTTTGTCTAAATTAGTAATTCAGACTGCTGGTAATTTATTTCTCCAGCTACTCATGTTTATTGTGTGGAGCAACCTGTGCCAATTTCCATACATTTTGTTCAAGAATGAAATGGATAATAATGTAGACAGTGAAGTTACTGTCATTCGATCTCTAAGGTGATACTACACTGAGATTAACAGGATATTTCTGAACTCTCAGAGATGTAATTGCAACCTTGCAGACAGATAAAGGAACTTGGTAGTTGGCTTTTGTTTGTGCCTTCAGATAGATGACTCCATATAGTTCTAGAACTGCCCAGATTTTAAACTGATGAGGATCACATACAAATTGGAAAACAAGAGGATGGAGTTGCAGAGTTTTTCACTGTAACTATCAATCAGGTTTCTCAGTTATTCCAAGGGAGTTTAATGGGAATGAAACTGAAATTCTTACAGCTGATTTCTGCGTTAGTGAAAACCTAAATTCTGGAGCACAGTGGACAGTTGAAAACCAAGAAGAACAAGAAACTGCATGACAAGCTACTGTAAGGCAACTAACTCCAGTGCTTGGATACAGCAATATTAAAGTGTTTTCCAATACTGTTATATATTACTAACATTTCCACTATACCAGGAAAGGTGATGAGACTAAAAAACGGCTTTTATGTGAAGTGAATACTTTTCAAACTACCCCTTGGAATGAAGATTCCTATGCAGATGCAATCTGTTATGGTTTCTGCACTATATTGTATGGCTCATTTAATTCCATCCATATAGTTCTTTATTGTCATGTATTTTATTTTATTAAAAACCAAGATGAGTTAAAACACCAGGCACATTATTTTGCCTCTTTTGAAACTCTGAAATAAGAGGTGTGAAATTCTGCCATTCTTACTCAGTTGCTACACTTTCAAACTTTCAGAATCCAGCTTTTGCTTTGGTTCAAAAGCCAGACTTGTCCAAATCACTTGCAATCACAAAGTTTTTCAGATGTACAGGTTGGAAAACTAAAGTGCTTTTAACAGCTGTGTCCCAAGTTCAGAATGTAGGTCTCTGCATGCTTTGTTAGCCCTGAGGAGGGAAGCAGGGACTTCAACATTTTGGCTATGTCTTCCACTGTTTGCATTTTACTGTCACAGCGGCTGCTGCCGCTGCTGGTAAGGATGACATCCGATGTTAACATCAGACACTGGGGAGATGAAACACACTTTCAATATCTGCACTCAGTCACTGGGAGAAAAAACCTTGACAAGAGCCACCACAAAAGGATATAATCTCTTCCTCGTCCACTTTCCATCACCCCTCTTGCAAATGCCAGAAAGCTTCAGAAAAAGGCAGGCTAATGAGTTTCTCCTGAGCCCCACTTTTAATTCATTTATGCTCTACCTTAGGGGATCTCTCCACAAGCACAAATGATAGCGTAAATAAATAATTTCTATTTTGCAAAAAAAAGTCATATTTATTGAAGTAATTCTAAACATTGTAAGCAAGCAACCACATACTGACATTTCTCATTCTTTCTGAATGAAAAACTGCCTACATCTGAAGAAAACAATAACAGAAAGAGATAGTGGTAGCCCTGTAACCCACTTTAATTTTAACAAGTTAGACACAGAACTACCACATGATTACCTTTATGGCCCTACGCTCTTTATGTTAAAATGCAGTGAATACAGGACTTCCTGAGGCTTAGAAGTTTTCAGAGAGCTTGATGCTGCATCCCTTATATCTGTTATACAGAGTCTATCTCTATGAGCCACCTACTTGCAACAGATCAAGTAATTTGTATCTATGAGTGTTCTTCAACATAGGCGCTGCTAGGTCTGATCAAGCCTTAATTTCTTAATTATTAAACTTAATAAAAAAGTAAAAAAGCAGCCACTGTAAATTGGTTGAATTTGCTAATGTTAACTCTTGTTTAACCGGTGCTAATATGATACAAAGCCTACCTGAGTTGGCTAGTACTTCCTAGTATTTCGGTAAAATATAAAATAGTAAACACTTCAGCCACGTAACAATGCTTATTCTAATAAGAATGAACTGAGTTAGGCACATGAAGGAGTAAGGAAAATAAGCTTTTGTAGCAGTATGGTAAGCATATGCTCCATCCTCTCCAAAAAGCTATTGTGTAAGCTATTTGGTGGGGCAGGCTGCTGGATTTGGTGTTGACGGATGCAACAGATTTATTGTCCTTCAAATTTATGTCAGCTGCAGCAAAACAAAGAAGTATGTCAGTATTTTAAATTACCCATCTTTTTCCATTCTCAAAAAGTATTTCAGCACTAGTCAAAGTTTCAAGTCCTCTGAGATTTTGTGCATCTCTCAATTCATCTACCCTCATACGTGTAGTTCTAGCCAGGATAGGAACACAGTTTTGCTTCACATCATTGAGTCTAAAAATTCAAGATTTGGTGATAAGCCAAAGAGATTTATTTTTTTTTTCCCCCAGAGGGAACTATGTAGTTTTCTTTTGAGAGAGAATAGGAATGAAAGGGGAATCCCAGAAATTCCCCTCCCATTAGCTTTGTGCTTGAAGTATTATTAACACTTTCACTTTCTCACTCCTACTCTCATCATTTGAATCTGGGTCATAACAGCATGCATACCCTTCAGTACCCTGAGTGGGTGGTTGTTTTGGCTGGCTCTAAGGCATACTTGCTTTGTGACACAGAGTGCCCTTCTGGTGACACATACCTGTCCTTTTCAGTTACATTTCATACTTCTTTTTGTCAACTTGTTTGTTACAAAAGACAGTCTAGAGAGTGGAATTTGTGCTATTCAGTATTCATATTGTTTGAACAATGTGTGAAAGGAAAACCCACAGCTTATTGTTTTTACAACTCTGGTTTATTCCCTATAGCATCTTTTTCCCCCTTTCCAAACCTCTTCCTTACTAAAAGACTATAATACATGCCCTACCTTCAAATGCTACAATGCATGCCTGAAGTCTCAGATTGGGCCTCTAGTACTAGAATCCCAAATGAAGAACAGGAAGAGCTAGGATTAAACTACAGTAGAAATTAAATTCAGTTAGTGCCAGGCTTCCTTTTTAAAGAAAGTGTCAGACCTATAAGAACTGTATTTAAAGAAAAAAAGGACCAAACAAATATGTGAAAAAAGCCCAATCTTCAAAATTCTTTGTTAGCAGAACAACAAAATCCAGAATCCAGTGCAGAAAAGGTTTAAGTTACATGCAGCAAAATGGGAATGACACCTGTAGATTTATGCCTTTACAAACAAGTAAAGTGTCTTATTGACTCTTTGTGTAACCAATCATGATGCTTCTTTCTGTGCTCTTTGAGGGGTGAAAAGAGTCTGTAAGCAAATAATTACAGACTTTTTAAAAAGTAGCAGAAAGATGAGATGCTGTTTCTCAAAACTAAAACACCTACCTTTCTGAGGTAGATGTTCTAACATAGATGATATATTCTATCGTAGATAAAGATGAGAAATTATTCTACGTGGTTCTGTTTTACCTTCACAGTTATTGTGAAATGGTCATTAACAAATTGGCAAATCTTCCAAACAGCTGCTATTTTAAAATTTCTTTAAAATCAGTAACAATAGCCTGTTCAAACTGGTTCACAACTGTTTTTTTTAGCTAACATATCAAGTAGAGACAAATTACTGAGTATGTAGTCACTATATACAATATTAAAACATAATCCTAAAACTATATAAATATATGTATACTGTTTGCTTTTACTGCTATTGTCTCAAAGCAAATGCAACATTTGCAACCTGAGTAATTAGCAGCAGGGCTGTTCTTTCTAAATTGCAAGTGAGTATCTCTATGCTATCCTTTTTCTTTGCATCCAGTTAAGGTTAATGCATATTGCCCTACAAGAATTTGCAAGCTGTACCGAGAAATAATGCAGTGTTAGTTTTGTAATTTAGTGTACAGGGCACATTTGTGCTAAAGCTCTGTAAACTGGGCCCGTGGTCAAAAGGAGCAATTAGCACTTTGTTAGTATGCAATGATGTACTAATCTACACAGTCCCCAAAAGCAATTGTCTATTCCTTTTGCCCTCATGTACAAATTTTCTGCAGTACGCACCACTCTGCCCCTAAAACAGCCCATCGCAGCACAGTTGCTGTAAAAGAGGTTTCCTGTGATTAGAATCTGTATACCAATTAGAATTTATTTATTGGAAAAAATGTTGTACCATTAATCCCTTTTTCTGTGTTGAGATAGCTGCATATTTCTCTGAAACTGTTAAACAACTGTAACTGTTTTATTAAAGAGTAAAAGGGGGGTAATTTTTGATGACAGAATATTTCCATCTGAATCCCCCCTCTAAAGGCTGTTCCTAACTAAAAATAGACTGTTGTAAGCCGTGATCCCCAGGAAAATAGTGCTAAAAGTGACTGGATGGTAAAAATCATAGAAGCTATCAATAACACTGACAACTGTCAGAAACAGTGGACTAAACACTACAGTTTTAATCTGTGAGTATTAACTCAGTGAGTATTCCACATCCCCCTCTTGTGGCTGATACGTAAAGGATGTGTATCTATCACAGGTACTAGCTAAATAATGTTTTAATATAGGTCAGCTTTGTGATAGTCACCAGACATGGTCCACAGTGAGGGCTACAAAAATCAAAGAGGAAAACTAGGTAGCACATTGCCAAGCATCTGAGAGGGACTAGTGCTTGTTGTTAAAGGCCTGGTTTCAAAGGCTATTTTCCAAAACTCGGGCTTACTATAAGGTATCTCAACTGGGACACCCACCAGCCAAAGCACCTTCAGTCACTAACCATTCTGGAAAATCTTGGCAGTGCAATAGGTACCTACCCATTATGGGGGTATGCACTAAGCATGCTCTCCTCCCTGTCTCATTTGCCCAGAAGCAAGCTAAGGCTACAGTTTCATATTTACCCAGCAAGACTGATAGCATCTACCACAGGGCTACAGTTTCCCAAAGGAGTTTGGAAAACTAGGATGTTAGGTCCCTTGGAAGAAGGGTAATGCATATTAAGGAGGCATAACAACTCCATAATAACAGACTGCTACACAACTAGGATGAGTTGAACACCACTATCCAGCTAGGTAACATCGATGTTCAGTCCTCAAGTTAAAGGAGAAAATAGAAAAGAAAGCTCCGTGAACTGACAGCACAGTCAGTAACTTTAACAGAATGATCATTAATGGGGATCTCTAAATAAAAAGATAACCTCCATAGTCACTGCCCACATACCTGTCTCTGATCTTATGCAAAGGAGCTCTTAGGCTCTTCATCAAGAGGCACACTCTGGGCTTTGACAGAAGAAAGGAAAGAATTATGAAAAGGTAGTTTATGTAGTTGTAGGAGGCTGACAGAGGTTTTCTCTTTTCTCATTTCTTTCTTATTACATCTGTCATTGGTATGTACTCAGTTCAAAGAGTTTCTGGCTTCCAGTTTCCCTTTTTTACCTCCTTCTCCTTGTTTTTAGTGGGAAAGAAAGGAAGGAAAAGAGGAAATGATAAATCAAAAATCTAACTGCAAAAAAAAATTCTACATGTAATTTTTTAGGTGTAAGAAATTAAAATTGAATATTTTTGTAAGAAATGTCCAGTAATTTCCTTTCCTCACTTCAAACCCATTTAACATCTTAGATTGGTTGCTCTTTCGATAAACATTATATTCACTTAACGGTGATACAGTTCCATTGCTTCTGACAAGAAAACTTCACCTCAACAAAACTAGCCCCGTTATATTCTTAATAAACCTGTCAATATCCACCAAACAGGAGAGTCATCTTTAGAAGGGGAGGGCCATAGGACAGTAAAAGACTTAAAAGTGCGCTTGTTTCTCCAAATTTGAAGGAAACTACTGAACACAGGAATAAGGCCTGTGTGAGCTGTATTTTTCTCTTAATTAAGGAACTTAAATGTTAGTATTTGCCATTTTGTTATCAAAACCAAAAGTAATTTGAAGGAGTATTATAAACATAATTACATTTACTATATGCAGCACTGTATAAACTAACATATTTCTTCTAATCTTCTCTCCCTTTAACAAGTTAGGAGTCATAGTATCCCTCAGGAAGATGAAAGAAATTAGAAATGGTGGTTAAGGAGAAAGATTCTCTTGTGATTTGGGATGAGACTATTAATATCAACTGCTAACATATAGAATACTATAGAATATATAGAATAACATCATATAATTTAATAACGGGTCTGTTACACAGCAATATGGATCTGCTAAGGTCATAGAAACTACTTGTCTTCCTCATTCACTTCCTTGTGCAAGCAGCAGTACCTGATTCATGTGATTTCCTCCATCTGTCTTTCTGTTTTCCCAGTTCATCTCTCCAGGACATCACCTTTTGCAAAGAATGCTTTAAATTTGCTCTGGAAAGAAAATATAGTTACTTGGATGTTATCCAACATGGCTAGGCACAGAGAAGATTTCAGAGGTTCTTTGCTTGGTTTGCATTTAAGCTGCAGAAAGGTTTATGCAGCTGTCTGAAATATTGTAACAGTACTGAATTAGTTTTCAGTTAGTTCATTTAGCTTTCATTGTCAATGAGTTTTGTAACAGAGCAGTGGTAGGTGAGGGGTAGATAATATGTTAACAAGAAGGCTGTTCCTGTCTCTGCTTAGTGTCAGCACCTGCCATTTGGGATTCTCTCCAAAATTTGTGTTCTGTTTGTGAGAATACTGAAAAACAACGAAGAGAGTTACTGAGAACTCCAGTTCTGCTTGTCTACACTCACATTTCCAGACATAGCAAATTAACAAGGAAAAGGAAACAAGCACAAGGAATTGTAAGTTTTCAGGTATCTTATCAACAGTAGACAGAAATAAAATCCTGTCAAAGATTTAATATTTTAAAAGAGTATTTAATATTCATGCAGGAAAATTTAAACTGACTATAATCCAAAAATATTTTTTAAATACGACTTTGCTGAAAATTGTGAATTGCTCACCTATTTAACATTTTTTTTAAAGAATAAAATGACATATTTTAATATATGTTGCCATGATGCTGTTATAAATATCGGGAATGATTAACACTGGAAGAGTATTAAAAATGTAAACTGTTTTACTACATGTGCTGTTTGTTTATTTTTCACATTTCATTCAACTTGGACAGAGAAAATAGATTTGTTTGGTTTTCTCTTTCACTGTCATGCACTAGCATAATGATTCAGTGTTTCTGCCACAAACACTGCAAGGGTACATTTATCTCCACACTGCCATATCCAAAAAAGCTGGTTTCATGTAGACAGGAAGAATAAATAAATAAATATAAATCAAAATGTAAATAACTTCATTAAAATTACTACATGATTGGTCCATTGTTTCAGTTTATGTTGATTGCTTTTCCCAACATACTGCAGGCATACCTGAGCTTATACAGCTAACATACATCTATCTGTTGTACTTGACACATGTTTTTGGCAAAAAGACATTGTCAGTCAACCAGGAAAAGGATGCCTGAAGTGTGATGGTAAGGTACAGCAGTATTTGGTAATGAACTCTATGTTATTTTTATGTGATGAATGGAAGACAAGTGTGAATACTTTTTCTATAGGCCCACCTTCATTCAGGATGTTGTGCCCACCTGATTGTTGCCATTTAAAAGCATTAGACTTTTCAGCTGCAAAATTACTGAAGATAAAAATCAAGTTTCAAGATCCAGATTTACCACAGAAAAGAATGGTTCCAGCTCTGCAATCCTGTTACAATTTTGCTGCTCACTTGGAATATCTGAGGGGCATTCTTCTCCCATATTACAATCAAGAAAAATCTGAAACAACTGAATCCTGAGTTGATGTTCCCCCTCCCAAAGAGAGGTCACATCCCAAGGCCATTTCATCTCTCAGAATCTGACAGAAGAGCAACTCCCCATTGAACCACTTAAATTGCAGAAGGAAAACCAAAGATAAATCTGACTGATTAGCATTAATAGATACCTTCTTTGTTCCATGTCCACAGGCAGAACAGCTAGAGATCAGTGTCATTTCTAGATTAGAGTGGATTTCATGCATTCTTAAAATATTTTCTGAATCACACCACAATTGCCCCACAGTTACTGATTCCAAGCCTGGACTTGGTGGCAGAGATCTAAGCCTGAGATCTTTCTGTTTTCTCCAAGCAAAACAAAATAAACCCAATAACATATAATGCAAAACTTCACTTCTGATTGTTAGCTTTCTCTATTTACCTCTTGGTTACACTTCTCCTGGACAATTTCCAGCAACCATTTCACTATAATCCTCTCATTAGATGCAGTGTTCTGAATTTCAACTAAACTTTTAAAGTCTATAGTGAAAGAAGTAGATAAAAAGAGAAAAGTTAAGGCTAAAACCTCCTCTAAATTAATTATGCTTTTCCTGGTAATTTGCTCTGTGTGGACCACACAGTGACCAGAGCAAAAAACTCCATCACCTCTTCCTCCCCCCAGTACTATCACAGTGAATCAGGACAACAAGAAAGACTTTAGGAATTAAAAAAAAAAAAAAAAAAAGGAAAAAAGGAAAAAAGAATAAAAAGTGTGACTTAGGAGGAACATTTAAAAATCTTTAAAAATGACAACTTTATGGGTGTGATATAGAAATGAAGAACAAGAAGTATAAACAAATGGGAGTTGTCTAACCAATGAACTCGACCAGATGGATTTGTTTTACCCTTTCATTTTACCTTGAATTTTGACAAGAATTCCCTTGCATCCCAGTTGCCTGGGATTTGATAGGTATGACAGACAATATTCACGGTAGTCAGCTACACTAATAGTTCTCTACTCTTATTTTTCAAGAAAAAATATTCACACTTTTTGGAGACATAATTTCCTTATTCGTTTTCTCAGGGGGGATTAAAATATTAAGTCCTTTATTCCTTACCTTTGATGAGTCTGGAATGGCTTGTGAATGCGATATTGCAAATTGGCAGAAAGATCTTATTTTGTCTGAATTTTTGAATCAGCGTCTCTCAAAGAGTCTAATCAAACCTGCCACTCTTATGAAGACTGACGTGGCCAACAAGTGGGCTGCTGAACTGCAACCTGCCAGACTTAGCAACTCCTGCCATAAACACATTTGAAAATCTAGATTTTCTATTGATCACAACTTGGTTTTGCTATACAGTAACTTCTGCAGCTGGATCACATCGATATTTCTGCCAGAAAGGTTACACTGCATGTGTTGATCACATCCAATTTACAAAACATTGAAGTGACAATAATAGGCTTATTTGGACATTTATTGTTGAACATTGAAAAATAATGTATTTGCTGGTGTCAAGGAAGACTCTACACATGCTCAGACACCAGCAAGTACAGATCTAATTTATCTGTCCTTCCACAAGCCCTTGGGAAGGGCTTTTTCATTCTTAGCTCAAAAGAGCCTTCAGCTCAAAAATAAAGGGCAAATATTCTTTTGGAAACTGATACTAAGAAATAAACCATGCTTTACTACTCTGGAAATTCATATGACAAAATGAGTGATTTTTACTTTCTTCCTCTCCATAGAGATGGCTCGTGAACACATATTACCCTGTTCTCTCTTTCCTCTCTATGAATGTTGCTCTTTTCCTGCTGCATTCAGCAGCATATATTACACTCAGATCACAGCTAGTTATTTTAGGGCTCTTGGGAAGATTCTGAATCCTCCACCCAAAATGAAAGGTTAGATTTTTAAAAGAAATATGAGAATTAGGTAATTCAGCTGAGTTCAGGGGGGCTTGAGCAGCTAACGTGCTTCATTCCCAGTAGAAACCCAAGACTGGAATTCAGTAAATTTCCCTCAGGCAAACCCCAGTAGGGAGTTTTGCCTGAATGTGGATGTCAGGACTGGACATCTACAATACCATCCTTTACCAAATCTGAATGGTATCAGACCTGTTCCAGGGTTGTTTGCTACATTATATTTCCTGCATACAAATAAACAAGAACAAAGGTGGCTGTATAAAGGGGGCAAAACAAGTATGTTCAAAAAGAACAGTGGCTCAGCAAGTATCTGTGGGTATGAGTGCTATAATAATATTAAAAAGCCAAATGTTTTCAAGTCAATCCAGTCAAGTGCCTATTAATAAAAAGAAAGGGGAAAAAAAAAAGAAAAAGAAAAAGGAAAAAAAAGAGAAAGCTTTCTTTTTTCCTCATCTGTGGTGGTGCAGCACCTGCCATTAGCTGTGGTGGTTCCTATTTTCATATTGTCTGACAGTAGCAGTTGGACTGAGCCAGAGCCAGTGAGGCCGAGAGGCAGACTCCCTGCTTCCACAAAGCTGAATTTAATAAGATGAGAACAGTATGCCAAGATGGTGAACTCCCTCCCTAGCACTTATCATGACACTAGTCACTCAGCAGGGCCCTTATTGCAGCAGTAATCTGGGTGAGCCTGGCAGAGCGTCCTGCTTACAAGTTCAATATAATAGAACAGCAGGGCACTGGAGGCCTGGCAGAAAAGCTTAGCAAAGTTAAAGCCTATTACGCTATGCTTGAAAAAAATGGCTCTCAAAATATTATACGCCGAGCAAAAAAACCTGGACATGCCAAGTGCAGTGACATACTAAGCCTCCTCCATAATGGTGCACTCATTAGTCTATAGACACAAGCAACATGGATTTAAAAGTCCATAACTTGAATGGAAATGGATATGCAAATTCTTCCTTTTCTTCTGCTTGGCTTGAATTTATTAGGCGACACTACAGCATAATATAAAGACAGCGAAAACAAAACTTGAATCTGCTCTGAGCTGCGTTAACTTGTTGAAGTTAGAAAAACCCTGCTCTGCATTTTATTTCTGTTATATATTCATAAATAACAAAAATCAGTTGGAAGTAATAACCTATCTCACCGGTATACACTGGCATGTGAACATGAAATCTCAACCTTGACAAGAGCTGTGGCAGGGATGCTGCTATCAGAGGCATCCTTAATTTAGCGACATACGACAGAAGCCCAGCAGCATTCAAATTAAAGCAGAATAAAAACTTTGTTGTGAGCAGTCCACAATAATATCATAAGTCGGACTGTTTTAATGGGATTATTACTTCTTTGACTGAACATTTTAAAGTCTATTTTTGCTTCAGTGGTGTCCATTATAGTATGGACATGAAATTAATCAAGAATGTGCTCATCCAACCTTGAAACATGCTCCCTAGTTTGAATGGCATTTTGAAAAGAGAATTCTACTTGTTAGGAATCGCCAGAAAAATCTTTCCATCTGGTCAAAAGACCGTAATGATAAACTCCCCTGAAATGAATTCTAAAATAATAAAACAGCTAAAAAGAGATAGGAAAAGAAGAGGTAGGCACATATTCCTCTGCATATACTTCCCTTGTAATGGAAAGACCAATGCATCATCTTGCCTCTTTGCAAAGTCAAGCAGGCTTTCATTTGCCTACACATGAGCCCTTGAAATCATCTAGCATGCCCTTGCGTTTTCCATGTAGCCTATATCCATCATTCCAGAGGAGCTAGAGTCTCCTGAGATTACAGTAGATACAATAGAACTGCATCTTTCCAGATGGAAGGAACCTCAAGAGGTCTCCAGTCCAACACCCTGTTCAAAGAAGGGTCAACACCTCATTCAGACATGCTTGCTCTGGGCTCCGTCCAGTTGAGTCTTGAAAACCTCTAAGGATGCAGATTCAGTAATTTTTTTTCTTTGGGCTCCTGCTCCAATGCTTAATTATCCTTCCAGTGGAATATTTTGTTCCTTATTTCCAGCTATAACCTTCCCTGTTTCAATTTATGGATCTCGTCTTCTCACTGTGCTCCTTAGTAAAGAAATTGTCTCTGTCTTCCTAGAAATCTCCTCTTAGGTAACAGAAAACTGCTACAAGATTCTTCACACCTTCCATAAATAATCTTGTTCTCTAAAGCAGCACAGTTCCTTCAGGTTCTCCTGACAGGGCGTGTGCTCTCGCCTCCTGACCATCTCGTTACCTCCCTGTTAGACTTGCTCAAGTTTACTAGCATCACCCTCTGTGTCGTGAGCATGGAATGAGGTCAGCTGACCCTGGCTGCCACAGCAACAAGTGTAAGCAGGAGCCTCTCTCACTGAACAAAAAGGTGGCTCTGCTCCATCCCAGACAAGGTCACTGTCCAATCTGCTCTAGGTGGACCTGCATTGGCGGGGGAGTTGGGCTAGATGATCTCTGAAGGATTCTATGATTCCTTGTACTGGGGAGCCTGAAACTAAAGGCAATATCCTAGATGCAGTCTCACAAGTGGCAAACAGAGGGAAATAATCACTCTATTGGCTACACTCCTGTAGACACCTGCATTCTTAGCACACCAGGACCCACAGACCCTTTTCAGCAGAATTTTCCAATGCTAGGGTGGCAATCCATAAGAGCCAGGGTTGGTGATATGGTGACTTCCTTGAGTTGTTTAAAGCGGACTTCATCCATTTCCTAATATTAACCACATGATTTGTAACAGATTTTCATGAGAATGTTGCTCTTACCAGGCTCTCCTCTGATCATGACCCACAAGCCCTTAGTCACCCTATCTTCTGTTTCACAAAAGAGCTCCATACATCCAGGCTGCTCCCTTACACAGATAGCACCCCCCTTCCTTGTCTTCCCTGCCTGTTGTTCCTAAAGATGCTGTATGCTCTTTACAGTGCAGAGCTCCTGCCACATCTCAGCTATTCACAGTCTTAGTTCTGTGCCCACACACAGAGCTCTAGCTCCGCCTCTTTGCTTCCCAGACTGTGTGCATTTGTGCACAAACACTGGAGGCAAACCTTCTTTTAACCTGTCTTATCCTTCCTAAGGGCTCTCTTGCTCCTGTCACCCTGTCCCATATATTTACTGCCCCGGCTTCTGTTCCCTCACTTATCTGCAAGCTGTCATCACCATGCCCTGACGTACCTGGTTTAAAGCCTGTTGGCAAAGATCATATGTGTGGATATCTTGGATACTCTAGGGCACCTCAAATGGAAAGTACTTGCATTTAGACATTTAAATCCTGCCTTTAGTGTCTGAGTCCAAGACTTAAAACTGCTTCTGTCTGGTCATGTCTATTTCTCATCCTATCCTTCCAGTCTGTACCATTTTATCGATCATTCAGAGGAACAGACCATTATATTCCTAGGTGTTCTTTGTAAATGCACAGAAAGAGTATTTTAGATGTGGACTTTCAGCTTTTTCTGAGGAAAAGCCTTTCTGTGTGAAAGAAATTAGCTTCTTTTAAGTGTCATACATTAGCAAAACCAGCTAAAATATTCCTACCCTAGCACAAGGGTCAACACTATTTGGCAGATGTGATAAATACAGTAGGTAGCAAAATATTAGGTAGCACACATCACTTAGTCAGGGTGCCCGAGTGCACTAATAGGCCTTAGTGACCTGACCTGCCTCATGTGGGGCCTCCACCCACACCCACTGGTCCAGGAGATCTACTTAAGTTCAGCCTTGTGCTTTTGCTTCTTTCCTAAGCTACCCTAGAGAAGCTCTGATTTCCAGCTCAGCTGGAACTATGGCCCTGCCTGGCAATGTGTCCAGGTGAATCTGGCCTCTGTGGACTGACTTACCAGCTTAACCTGGGGTCTGCCTGGCAATTGTTGGACTCAACTCTGACCTGCAGACTGACTACCTGGCTTGACCTCAGACCTGCTCCATCACTATGAACTTGCCTGGTGATTTCATCTCTTGGTTGGACTCAGTTACTACCTCCAGGCCAGCCCTGCTCAGCTACTGAGAGCGGGGAACCAGAGGTGATGAGATGTCTACCCTGCTGGCCAGGTTATTCTCCTTGGCTTGATGTCCCTGAGGGATCTTCTGGCCCTTGCTGCTCCCTGATGAAAACTAAATATGGTTCATGTTTCGTATTGAGACTAAGCATGTAGTTGAAGCATTACTGTGAATACAGCAGAGGCAGTACTTTGAATATTACTGAAAAAAAAAAAAAAATTTAAAAAAATCCACCAGTTTCCCTTTTGTTTTTTTCCCTGCTGTTCTAGACTTCTGACTAACCTTAATATGTACTGATCTCTCTACTGTCATTGAAAGCTTCTATTTATGTACTAGTTTCCTCGCCTCATACCCTCTCTGTAGTGCCTTGTTATGTTTTACCATGTCATTGTGGTAAGTGATAGTCCTCTAATTGAAGAACTTTAATTTAGTATTGACAGACTTGATGGTTCCCCCCCTAGGAAAAGCCTTGTGGCTTTTGTGGAAAATGTTAACAGTTCACTTGACCTGGAGAAGAGATTTTGTGTAGTAAATTACAACCCATCATCACTGCTCAGTTTTGTGGCACTTCTGTACTGGCAACAAAATTCAAAGTAGCTTGGTGTGCTTTGCACCCTGTCTTCCCAGTGAGCGCAATGGGAAGCTGAGGACATGCATGGTATCTTACAGCCTCTGAACACTAAAGACCAAACACGGTGCATACCCCTTCCATAACTGCAGCTCATCTGAAAGGATTCCAGGTTTACCATAAGGTTAAAAAAACAATCAACCAGCTAATGAAACCAACAACTTTAACTCTGCCTTGCAGTATGTTTTTGGATAACTATTAAATTATTTGGATATCTGTAGTTGTAAATTACATAGAATTTACTTGCTGGAGTTGGGATTTACTCTTACATTTTAATTTTTTTCCGCTTTGACATTTTAAAATACGCACACTTATGTTGCTCACTAATAAGCAAGCTTAAACTACTATGTTCTGCTTGCGTGAAGTCCATGGGAAGTTTTTATTGATGGATAATCCATATCAGCAAAAAAATTTCTGGCAAGTATTGCATGACTTCATGCAAAGAAGTGTAAGAGTCTTGGAGAACAGTGGTGTCCCAGGATACTTTTCAGTGCCTGTGGGTGTAACTTTCATGAGCCTGAGCAGCTAAGCCTTTAATTTTAACTATCTCAGTGAAAAGGCACTGTAAGAAGCCCTTGCTTTGCTTTGTGGTAAAGCCTCTAGTATTGGAAAGCAAGAGTACCACTCATGTCCTGTGTATATCCAAAACCCTGAGCAACATGAACAGAAACACAGCACTTCCAAATCTCACCAAAGGAGAATTTGCTGCTATTTTAAGTCTTGCTTTGGGTGATTCATTTTAGTTTTATCACCTATCATCTAGTGGTGAAACCTCCACACGCAAATGGTGTGTTCAGGACAGAGCAATACTAAATACTTTTGGTAGATTTCAGGTACCTTGTCTCTATTAGGTTGATATTCAAGCATTTCAGTGTCATATAAAGGATAGATACAACAGCAGTATCTTCAAATTATTTTGTTGCTAAAGCCAAAATTAGCAGCAATAAACTTTCCAAATAAGCTTTTAATATTATGAGACATCAGGAGTACTGCAGAAACAATTAGCAATGCAGTTTCATGGAAAAAGAAATTCCTTTAGATATTCTAACTGATGGGACCAGCGTATGTGTTGTAGGGAAAGGAATGAGCAAAAGGCCCTCTAAAAGAAAGCACAGTGTAAGTAGTGTTATATAAAGCTGAGTTTGCTACTTGGCTTGTCCTATAGCAACTGTTATTCAAAACCAGATGGGAATTTCCGAAGACAACTTTCATTCTTGAACTTCCTTATTAGACTTAGCTGAAACAAATACATAGTAATGAATACGTACACTTGTGATGAAATTCCAAGGAAAATGTGTTCCAACATTCTGAAAGCAAAATCTTAATGCTTTTGCATCTTGGTAATCTCTTAATTTAGACACTTAAGACAAATCAAATAAATGATTTATTTTGCAGGACCAGATGGCTAACACCTCACAGGCTAAAATGCCAGCTGCCAATTTGTTTGTTGCTGTTTGAATTTAAGTTACTGCACACACTGGGAGGTAAAGAATAAACTTTTAATTTCTGTCAGATTTATTAATCCACAATTTGAATTTTAGTTAAGATCATATTGAATGGAGTAACAACCTGAGGCAAATCCTTGCCTTCTTGTTTTAGGAGATATTTTCCTATGCATACTTATGTTAACATTTTGATGTGAAAGACAGGCAGTTATGTTCAAAAAATCCAGTTCTCCTTGAGTTCCAAAGATCAATGTCAGATGATTGTGATTTAGTTTTGGTGATGGCTTCTGCTTTTCTTCTGTTGATAACTATTTACAGCAAGTATTCCAGTTATTCAGGCAATACAATATAACTGATCTTCCATATTCCATAAAGTATATCCAATGACATAAAAAGAAGAGATCATTATTATTGACTTGCATTGCAATAGTCTAAAGATGCTCTGGTACAACCTGTGCCAACTCATGCTTGAGGAAATCTCAAAATGGCTTTCTTGTCCAAAAGAAAATACAAATACTATTCTTGAACAGGATTTTGAAGTATTACACAATAGGCAGACTGGATGTGGTGCATACTAAGCCAATAATTCCAACTGACTCCAAAGTCCTTTTTCACCAGATCTTGGTATTGGAAGTATAAGGTATCATTATCTGTACTCAGAGCTAGTTTGGATATGGGAATTCATCCTGATTTAACAAATAATTGAAGTGCTTTTTGCATGGCCTATGTAAAAATTACCTTCTTGGTATACCATACGATTAAAAGTTATTCCAAAGAAATCTTCATATATTTTAGTGTCTGATAATAACTACAGAACTGCTTGCACAAAAAGAGTAATCTATGCTAGAATAATAGTGTGTAACACAATTGTAGTAGCCCAGTAATAGTGAAAACAGGATAGTCAAAATGAGGTATTTTATATTCACAAAACAGATTCTGTTAATCAGGAATAAACTGATGTGCTGAACTGCACTATTAGGTAAACAATGTGAGTATGAAAACAGGTTGTTTGACTTGAGTGTCAACTTTAAAAAACAAACAAAAGCGTGGGTAAATACAAAAAAGGGATTTTTTAAAGTGTTTGATTATTCTGTGATTGTCATATTTTAAAGTCTTAATTCTGTTTTAGGAGTTAAACTGGTTCCTTCAAATATGGAAAGGCTTTTCATTGAAAGAGCTACTTAATGTTTGTTTAGTCTGAAAACAGAAGGATGGCACTAAATGAAAAGATGCATGCATATTTGATTGCAATGTTGCACAGAGCAGATGAGAAGTGAGACAAGTGAGCAATGTACAAACACGCATATTCTGCTGTCTGGGAGTAGTGGGATGAATCTGTATGGACTTATATAGTTAGTATAAATTACAGCTGATCTGACCTGCAGTCACTTCAATGCCTGTCTCTGCTTTGTGGTACTGATAAGGAGCTGCTCAACTGTTATAAGCCCTTGACCTTTCACTTGTCTAAAGTGGTAAGTGTGAAATTTGCGACCAGCTATATACTTTGGTGCAATTTCAGAGCACATCAAGATCATGGCAGGAAACGGATAAATTGAACTGGATAGCGTAAGAGCCAACACTGCAGACTGAATTTCTGATACAAGATTCTCAGAGTGAAGATTCTTTATTTTATAAAGCACTGAATTGTTCGTTGCTTGCTACTCTATTAAAATTATACCCATAAAGAGGATTCCACATCCAAATGTTGCTATTTTACTCTAAAAGGAGAATTTAGCAAAAACATTCACCAAATAAAAACAATGTACAAAATTACCCTCTCTATAGCTTCCTCTGTGGTCGGGAAGTTAAAATGGGTATGAACTTGTGAGTGAGGGCTCGACTTTCTAGATATGCAACGGTATTAAAGTCTCTGTTTGTCTTCATGATTTTACATTATGAAAAAATAAATGATCATAGTCTCAATGTAAGGAAATACTAAGAAAGATTAAAATATCTATATTGATTTTCTAGTGGGATGATACTTACTATTTTCCAGTCCTTGCCACAGATGAATAGAAGGCCACAGGTCAAAAATCTTTTGAGCATGGAGTGCCGGAGTCTTTTGTTTTCTGAAAAAAAAGAGCATACTGTTTAACAGCATTCAAAGTGTGTTTCACAAGCCAATCAATTATTATAGATGCAAATATATAAATACAGTCATATGTAAAATATATTAATTCTGTACTCAGCAGCCAGAAGAGTATGAGGTGATTATCACTGCAAGTTATTTTTACCTAAGCTATTAAAACATCATGCAGGGTTGCATCTATGTGCCAGTGTTTCAGTAAGCAGCACTGGTTTCTCATGTCTTCTTCTGATCTATAGGTGATTCCCCTGCCCTTAGTCTACTTCAGTCCCTCGCAGTAGCTATTAATTTCCTGCCAGGTTCATGTTTGACCAGAAACATCTATTCCTTCACTGTATCATGAAACTTTTCCATTCACTGTACATCATGCCTGTCCTTTACAGATTCCAGACTCCCGCAATGTATCACATCACCCTTGCTGATTACAGGCCTCCGATGTTGCTCTCCAGCTATTTTCAACACCTTACGGTCTTCAACAGCCACTGTTGCCTGATAAATAAGTAATAGCAACAGCAAATGAGAAAGATTAAGCACTCTACCCTGATGGAGTAGTGCTCAGGGTAGACGCAACCAAGACAAACAGGGGAGAGGCCTGATCAGCAAATGTAGTCTTGCTGAAGAGGAAGATATGGCTGACCAGGAGCTTAGGAGAATTCACCTCCTGTATTTAGCTAAACTTCAGCTCATATGAAACTGGGAGTGACACAGTTACTTATGTATAGGTGCCCTTCAACATGTTGAAGCCCTTAAGGCGCTAGAAGGACTTAATGGCCCTGACCCTCCCCTCAGCTAGGGCCTCCACCCCGACCCATAGCCTACAAGCTCTATTTGAGCTCATCTTGGGGCCTTCACTCATTGTTTGAGCTTGACCTCAGAGCTGCCTTCTCAGCACAAACTCATCTTTTGGTTGGACCTGACCATCATCTCTGAGCCAGCCTTCCTCCATTGCTGGGTGCAGTGAGATAGGCCCTTGCTTTGCTGGCCTGCAGTGCCCTGGCCACTGCTGTACCCTGACAGTATCACTGAAGTTTTAAAAACACAATCAAATTAATGAATAATTAGTTAATGAGAAAATTTAGCTTCCGATTCACTGGATCAGTGACAGGATTTCTTAATAGATTTCAAGAGATGGGGAAAAGTGGCCATACTAGTCTTAAAAAATTCTTTATTGAAGACTTCCTCTGTTCACGTATTTTGAATTTGGAAAATGAAATTTGGGAATGAGGTAATTTGGGAGTTCACCAGGTACTTTATGCTGTACTATTAAACTACTCTGATTTACATTAAGCCTTCAAAATGCATTACGTATATCTTTGCAAAAGATAGTAGAGTTGCTCCTGTACTCAAGTTCTGCAATAAATGTAGGTGGAATTATAACCAAGCTGTATCTTTGTTTAGCAGTCTTGTTTCAAAGATGATAATTAGCACACTACTGACAGCTCCTAAAAGTCCCACTAGTATAACACTGGAGAGATAATTAGAGGAAATCGAAGGCAAATTTTCAAATAGATGCAGAATATCCTCACTGAATTTAGCCACTCTGCACATAAACAAAGGTCAGGTATGACTCAAACTTAGGAATCAGTATTTTGTTACTAGTGCAGTGTCTTAATGTTATGATTGAGCTTTTACACTTCTAAATGTCTACATTTGATTTCAATATGAATACTGGAGTTACTGTCAGTTAATAGAATATATGAAATGTATAGATCAGACTGACCCAAACAGACAGCCAATGGCTTAGAGTCATGAATGTTCATAAGTATGTTGGACTTGGACTAATATACCCATTTATTCACTCTTCTACATTATGCAAAAAGAGCACTTGCATGTAACCTTACTGTAGAAAGAATATGCTACTTAAAAATTTCCTTCCATATTGAGTCAGTTTTTTATATATCAGAATGACTGGTGAGTATGAAAAGCCTACTTTTGACAACCTGGAAAAAACAAGGTTAAAGGCAAACCCAAATATGATTTACCATGGAAGTTTATTACAATTGTAAAAAATAGGCTTTTAAAAGGAAAAATACTGAATATTTAATACTGCAAAAAAGTAGTATGTAGAATTATGCCTGAGGGCTCTCTTGCTATGTTGAGTGGATTTAATTTAACTTAGGTTGAAAAAAATAGTATACAGTAGACACTTTTCCAACCTACCAACTTTTTGTTATTATTGTAGAAAGGCAGAAAGGAAGCTGCATAACTAATCTGAAAAACCTCTAAAGTAATTTCCATAGGAGCAGAGTTAAACAATGTCCACTTCGCAAACAGCATAGTAAAGAAAATTTCTACACTAGCACTAGAAAGGAATTCAGTGACACAATTTTTATGCACACAAGAGAGAAGGTATCATTATCATGCCTGTTCTGACTGAGGTATCTGTGAAACAAATAATATTAAAATAACTTTTCATTTAACTTTGTAAACAAATTTGGAATGCTTTGCTGTACCGGAAATGCAGAGTCAGAATGTAGAACTGCAGACCTGAAACTAACAAACAAAAAACCCAACCCCCAAAACAAACAAACAAATCCAAAAAACCAAACCGCATGAATGAAGAAGCTCTGAAGAAGCCATGTATTTACATAAAAATACGTCATTATTAGTGGTCTGGTGCTTAAATTTGGTACTGATGTTGTAATGTTACCTCCACGTCAGTGGAGTATTTTTAAAAAACCTCATAGGCTACAGAAAGCTGGAAAAAAATTAGCAAATATTTCCTGTGAGAATCAACACCATAATAATAATTTAAAAAGTGCCTTATTTATACTCTCTAGATTATTGCTTATACAATCACATCTTCCACAAAACTAAAATGTTATGCTTGTACAAACACTGGAGGCAGATCAAGTCATTTGTTGGGAATACTGAATGAGTGCAACTCTGAGGAGAGGTGTACTACTTTGCCTTCTGTCATATGTGTCTATAGCCAATCATAAATCACAGAATGGTTCAGGTTTGAAGGGACCTTAAAGATCATCGAGTTCTAACCCTCCTGCCATGGACAGGGACACCTCCCACCAGAGCATGCAGCTCAAGGCCCCATCCAGCCTGGCCTTGAACACTTCCAGGGATGGGGCATCAACAACTTCTCTGGGGAAGAGAAGTTCCTGTGCTTCACCACTACTGGTTTCACTGAAGCTTACTGTATGTGATTCTCATGTTGTTAAATACGTTCAAAAAATGGCTGGTCACCCACTTAACCTGTATTTGCTTTACTCGTGACACAACTGAAAGGACTGAACATACACCATATGATATTGTGCAATAGATTATTTACTAGTATTTTGGAAATACACAAAACTATGTATATCCTTTTAATGAAATTTGAAGGACCTCATAGAATACACACATTTAGCAGTGTATCCAGTCAATCCTTTGAAATATGTATTAATAGTAATGTCTTATATTTGTTTTGCCATCATAAAGAGGGATACTGATTACTCTATTTTTATCATAGCATTCTTAATAAGGTAATAGTAGCGTTTTTCTTCAGCGTGTTTTGCTGAATATTTTGACTCTTCAGAAGTTTTAAAATACCTGTTATTACTAAGGTATTAATTAGTTCATTGTTTCATCACACATAACTAGCTATTTGTACAATTCTAGATAAACATCTGAGGCTTGATTCATAAAGGAAAGGATTACATGCATGGCAGTGAAATGCTGTATGTATCCTGCTATTGTGTAGTGTAACCCTTTGGGCATTTTCCTTTATATTCACAGTCAGATTTTGTTGTAGAAGTGAACTGCATATATGATTCAAATGGGCTCCAGGCAGATGCTCAGATTTTTCCTGGAAACACATAAAGGCTTCAGGGAAACATCTTCCCTTGGTGATCATAAAAGCACCACTTGCGTGTTTCCATATGGAATATCCTTAGAACCTTGTTCACAAACACAGAGACAACTGAGAAGTAAAGCTGAGTGGTTCTGGCACTCTAAGGATTTCTGAGATAATAACTATGAGGAGAAGGTTCTTGTGTACATAGCAATGTGTTACAAATAATGGAAGATACCTCACTATTCTTAAATGCTCAGCACTGCTCTGCTCTTGGGCTTCACTGTGGCCAGTTATAAAGCCAGATATTAATTTTGGACTTGATTGACACTTCCATAATTCAGAATGACCTGTAATTATTAACTTGGACTAAAACCATTTATTTAGAAACAAGCAAAGAAAATACTGCATATTTATTCATAAAGTAGTAGTAGGTGTAATGGATGGTAGCACTTATTAATTTGAAACAGTTTGTGATTCTGTAACTGCTTTAAGGAGAAATGCTGCCCTTTGGAAACTGTACTAAGAAGTTAATCTTATCATCACATCATAACCACTACTAAATAAAATCTAGTTATGTTTATCTAAATTTTCATGTAGATAATATTGATAGTAGGCTAAGAGTGGGAGAAAGTTCTTTTTAAACCAATAAAATCATTGGTAAACAGAACTGCATTCAAATATCTTTTTCCATCTAGATCCAAGGCCAGCGTAAAACTTGTTTATTTGTATTGCTGAAATTTGTTGGGGTGTTTTTTGTAACTTTGCAGGGTGTCTCTCATATATAATGTGGTTATACTCAGTCACCTTTTTCTGTTTGTCCCCTGGCTTGTTACTTCGATGGTGGTCTGCATTTCAGATTTTGTGATGGGAGGTTATTTTAGTTTCCTTCTGTTTCCTTTTTTCTCCCTCACTACTTCTATTGTTTTCAGAGGCAGAGAATCCATCATACTTCCATGTATTTACATCCAACATGCTTCACCTGTCACTAAATCCTAATTTAGAGGCCTAATTCAGGTCTTTGTCGAGCCCTCTATCATGTATCAAAGCAATTTCAATGCCTGTAAATACATTCTAGTACCTGCATCCACCACGTGATGCTCAGAACAACACTTCTCTTGGAATATTACTACTTTTTAAAATGGACTCTCTTTGTCAGACCTTTTATGTGTGTTGTTTAGTCATGCCTTCTCTATGACTCGTAACTGTACTGCGACAGAAGTTTTCTCTTCTGATTTTCTCTCTTAACCTTTTCTGTAGGTGTGTTACATATTTCAGTCCTTAATATTATTTCCCCCTTGTCTACCCATCTGCTTATTTTAGCTGCTTCTTCCTCTCTGCTGGATTCTGTACAGACTTCCCATCCCCCTGTCCACTCCTTTAAACTCTCCCCCATAGCTCTGTCTATCCTCTCAGTTGGTGCATTTGTGACCCTTCTGTTCAGATGGAACCCGTCCCACCTATATAGGCTCCATCTGTTCGAAAATGTCCCACAAACCTAAAAGGGGACGGAGGAAGTTCTCCTCTACAGAATTGACGTCACTAGGTGGAATTCTCCTGGGGTTCTGGCGCCGGAGCATCAGTAGCATTTACAATAAAAAGGCTTCTTGCTGAAAGGAATTCCTGTGAACAATGTTACCACAATACCTACCTACTTGCACACGTACTTCTCAGGACCTGATCCAAGGCCTAAGTCACTGGGGATTTTCCACTGATCTCAGTGGACTTGGATCAAGCCTTCATTTCACAAATACATGTGTTCAAAGGACAGGTTTAAAAATTAGCAACTTCTGCCAAGACAAGGGTGTTTAATAACTCTAAGCCAATTCTTTTTACTCACAAAAATATGGCAACTAAGAAAATAAAATATTACAGAGACATTTCTTTGGGAAACCATTATTAACAATATCTTTATGTATACTGGGACCTAGTGAAATTAAATTTTGTAGACATGATACAACCTTTTGTCAGCATAGTGATTGTTTTGGTCATTCTCCAAATGTTGCTCAGTATCTGCAGTATGTAAAGTATTAAAATCTCCTTGTGATCTGCTTCAAGGGACAAGAAAAGCAGGAAGCAGATAAAAGCAAAAAACTTCCTAAAATGGAACTCATTTTCAGCATTGGTAAAATCTCTAGTGATTTTTTTTCTTTATAGCCTAAGGAGAAAAGTTGTATTAGTCTACTGCATGAAGCAAATCTTTTGCTGTTCAAAATAAAGAAAGACTGAAATCTGGAATTTACATTCATACATCCCACCGAACAAATGTAAGAATAAGGAGGAAAGGCTGAAATTAATTTTTGGCAATTATTACTCTACACAGTTGCTGAGATGCACTTTAGAATTGCTATAAGACAAGAACCAGAACTGCTCTATACTTTATTTTTGAATAAGGTTCCTTGCAAGGATGGTCTCTCCCAGCTTTTTGCAGGGTACAGTAGCTGCAGCTTTGTTTATCTGGCCCCTACACAATATTGTCAGGATGCATTTCCATTTTCCAAGTGACTGCTGCCACTGTGCCACAATCTGTGCTCATTTCTCGAGCAGCTAAACCCTTTGACACTGTGGTTTTTAATTAAAATTACATTAAACTTAATCAGCCAGAAAGAGGCTGCTGTAGAAGGCAGGTTTGACTGCAACCTGCAAAGGGCGCTGGGGCTGCCAACTCGCTAAAGATGTGCCGGCAGATGCCAAGCTGCTTGTGTGAGCCCCATGGTCACAAAAATGCTATGAGAGGTCAGTTCTGTCTTCACTTTTTTCTAGCACTGTCACCAAACTATAATGCGCAACAACTCCTGATAAAGCTCAAGGAAGAGAGAGAAATACGTTGCTAATACAGCCAATGTACTTTTCTTCATTTCTCTAATAATAGAGAGTCACAGAAAGGATGTATTTGACTGATGCTGTTATTTGGTGAATCCTGCAAATTATAACCCTGTAGGTCTACCTGCATATTTAAGAATCAAAACATGTGCAGGATGTTATGAGACAGGGCCTTGTGATATAAACGGTCCCTCATCTCAAGATTTTCCCTCTAGTTTGTTTGTTTATTTGTTTTGTTCTTGTGTGGCTTTGAATAGAATAATGAATGAATGAGCAGGCCAAAGAATGTTAGATAGTCAGTATTTCTTTGCAGAGCTAAGACTGATTGCACTGCACAAATTAATTGTTTTTAATTAGAAAATCAAAGCAAAGGTTGAAGTAGAGTTTTGGAATAGCATTTACAACTTTTTAAAATATTCTTCAATAGCATCTCACTGTGAGTCTAGAGTTCCTCAAGCTTGGTAGAATATTGGTATTTTCTAATCATTTCCTCCTATGTGTTGCTCAATGAATGGGAATTATATATTTGATCTGCACACCTCCTACACCCACACATTTGCTTGCAATCATTGTTTAGATCTGAACAAACTCACAATGAATGGGAAAGGTACCAGTGATAGGACTAAGATGTCTCTGAAACCTCTTCCCGTCTTATTGAGTTCTGGATTTTAGGCTCATAATGTAGAGGGACACGGTGGTTACATCAGTCAAGCTGCACGGTTGAAACTGTCCAATCATAAGACCTTATTGCTTTGAAATCCCTTTTGTATTTTGTACAGAAAGAGCGAAAAAAAGCCCAGGAGCCTTTTGGCTTCTATTATAGATTAGGAAACCCACTTGCAAGGCTTCTGAAAATTTCTGGGCAAGATTTTAGTATTGAAATCCATTTTATATTTCCTCATATGGGCTATTTGATCCTTCTACCTATAGCTAGTGGTTCTGGAATCACTTGATCTTTGCTGAGGGAATTTATTTTACATGTTCAAGGGAACAGATAACTAGATAAGCTAACCAGAACATAATGCGTCACACAGTTTTCAGTTGTGTGTGCCTGGAAATGTGTTTACTGAAACCTGGAAAATCAGGAACAAATTGGGCAAAGTAATGAGAGAAATAGAGAACAGCCAGATGGGAGAGGTAATGAAATCTAAGGGTCTAGTAGATTTATAATTAGTGAGGGGAGACATCTGAAAGGAGAGAGAACAGTAAGAAAGGTTTCTCTGGCTGAAGTGGTAGGATAGCAAAGTTATCTTCTTATTATATAATCAGACATATTAATTACAGTGTATGGCAATTACTGTGTTCAGATCTATTATAAACTCTATCACAAAATAAATACATTAACACTCTCACAAATTAGGAATAACACTAATTAAGTCAATAGAATCTGTTCTAGGAGAAATGGGAATTTTTTTTTTTCAACTGTTCACTCGAGAAAAAACGAAAGAACGAAGTACTTCATGCTTGCTGATTACATTTGGTGTAGGAAGCAATAAAATATATCATAAAAACTAAACTTGTCTGACAAGTGCAAAGTAGAAGTGATGGAATTAAGATATAGTTTTAAAAAGTTTGGACTTTTTGATGGATATAGAGATTTAGGAACAAGCAAAGAATTAAGCAATGACATTTTCATCATATTATGTCTAAAATGACTGTGAATCCTTTTCTTCTCCCTTATTCTTGCAGTCTCCACTGTATTTTCCATTTTCCCCCCACATTATCTTTATGTATACAGTTCTTTATTTTTGTGTTTGTTTTGTGCCTTGGAAGTATTCCTGCAAGCCCAGCTTTGCTAATAATTTCCTGTGACTGAGATTTAGCCCTGAAATAAAGGGATGAAATGTGGAAAGTATTGTACAGCCAACTCTTCCCTCTTAATTGTTTGAGTAAAATAGGCATTAGCAGTCAGCATGAACCAAACAGCTTTATGCCTTACTAAATGGTGTTTTTTCACTGTATCAACTAGGTCTTCAAGTGTACCAAGTGTGCCCAGTACAGAGCAAGATGTCATTGCAAGAAACACCAATAACATAACTAAAGAAACATAACGTTTCTTGCATGGCAAACATTAATAACACTGTTATTCTGTATGTGGAGCTTGGCCAGTTACTTAAAAGAATTACACAGGAGGGACTAGACCCAGTAGTCAAAAACTTCCTTATAGTACAATGTTCTCAACAAGGAACGATGACAAAGAAGAAAAAATATTCTGTCCCATTTTAGGTCATCTTTTAAGCTACTTTCTATGTAATGAAGTCTATGGTAAAGCTGGGGATGATACTCCTTACTGACTGCCCACACAGATTTCTTTGGAATTTCTTTGGAATAAGAAGATATGTTACTTATACCAAAAAAAAACACCCAACAACAAACAAAACCCCCAAACCAGGCAATTTCATGAAAAGTAGAACTGATGTCTCCTGGTCTTTCTTGGATTTGTGTTTTATCAGTAATTTAAGCTCCTTCTGTGACAGTCCTTCTAAATAGCTTCCCCTGAGTAGATAAAGTGGGATCTAATCTTAGTTGAATTTACACTGCGGTCTTGTGGATCATGATCTATCACACTGCTCAGACGCCTTGGTTCAGGCAACCTGATGCATTTCACAGTTTGAGACCCCTCTGTTCAATTTGACTGAAGATGGTCAATAGGTTCAGGGAAAGGAAACAAACTTATATACATATTTGCCGGGAAATTGTAGAAGTCATGTTTCCTCAGAAAACAAGGCTAAAAGAAGTATGTAATAGACAATCTATATTCAGATCTGTTTTTTTCACTCCATTCCTTGATTTAAAGTTGTGAGTTTGTGTTAATAAGTTTCAAAGGAGTGACGGACAAAGAACTCTGTAGTTACAGCAAGGTAACAAGTTACATCCACTGTAATTCTGTTGGCCCATGGAACGCACAGACCTCCCTACCTCCAGGAGAAACGAGGGAGTTCAGAATGATGCGTACTACGTGATGGGATAAAGATGGCATACACAGCAAAGGGCAATTTGATACAGGGAATTTCTACCTCTTCTATAATTAGGAAACCTTAGAGGTGTGATTGAATGAAGACAAGGGTGATGGATACAAAAATGATGGCTTCTTAAACTAATGTGTAGAGAACCCTGCCAGGAATGGTTCATGTCTACATCTAGTTAACCAGTGATCAGGCAGTAGGAGCAAATTAGAGTTGAGCCCCTGGGGGTCAAGTGACCATAATCTGATTAAATTTATTATAATGCAGAAACCAAAACCAATTAAAACAAACATAAAAAGTATGACTTTCGACTAGCCTGGTCTGATGCCTCATGTACACTGGGGAAGGCAGAACGCAGTTCTCAGGCAGCTCTGGAGTTCAGAATACACAAGACAAACATATGACTGGTTCTGTTTAAAGCATGAGATTTCAAAAGGAGAATAATTTTAAACTTCCTAGAAAATACCCAGCCTGCCAGCTTCAGTGGTTATATTTAAAGTGATGATTTCCTCCTAATTGCAAAAACCCAACAGTTTAAAGACAGGATTAATATGCATATTATTAGTGCTTGAAAGACAAGATGTACCTTTTCAAGAGGTTGCAGTTAACATGGACATTAATATTAATAGTAGTACATATAATTCATTTGCATTATTAGTTTGTCTCCAAGCCAACCACTACAAATAGCTGTATGGCAAGGACCCATCTATCTTATCAACCTGTGCTTGCAAAGGAGGATCTTACAAGTAAAACAGACGGTGAGACACAATCACAATTATTGCTCTGTAGATGGGATACCCAGTTTTTATTTGGTACCTGCACTACATTTTGTAGGGGATGGGCACACATCTGCACAATGTGGCAACTGACCTGCAGCTAGTGAGTACTTAAGTGTGGATTCCCAGCTGCTGTGCTCCTCAGCTCTTTATAGGTAGGCTAAAACTTCTTATGAGTGTGTATATGGAGCTGTAAGGCACCAAAAAGATCACAAGCAGGAAACTGCGCACTATAACTCCTCCAGGGTGTGGGCAAGCACTCAAAGTCCAAACTTGTCAACTGTCCACACAGGAAAAAACAGGTTCGTGTTCTAGTTCGGGTCCAAGCACGTATAAACCTGAAGTGTGTGCAGGTGGCACATAACAGACCTCTCCTAGAATATCACCTGCCAGATTGGTAACTAGAATTTGTAGGAAGCCTCAACTCAGCCTGCAGTCATACTGTACGGATGCTGGAAACAATGTCGGTGCACAGAATTAGGCCGAGAAACAGTCTATTTCAGCCTTGGTTAATAAATTGCCATGGACCAAAGGAGGACTGATTGGCCCTCCAATCAAAATAAGGATTTTTTAAATGAAAAGTTCAAAAGCCTCCCACACCACAGAACTGCTGATGTGTACTGCTGTGTAATGCACAGCTCAAGCCTCTCTCTCATACTTAAAATTTTCAGTGCTTGTCTTTAAAAGACAATGCCATACCCATTACTGTACCAGCTCACAGTCAAAGGCAACATGCAAAGCCTGCAATGTCTCATGACTGCATATCTCAGGAGAACACTTGCCTCCCAGCTCTGCTCCCTGGCCCTGCCTGAAGAAGCAGCACTTGGCTCTCTTAATAGTTTCAACGGGGAGTGCTGGTTTCAATTAAGCCTGCGTGACATATCTCATATCCAAGAGTCAGCAACGTATCTTATGAGTTACTGCTTTCTAGATTTATCAGACTTGATGCTAAACCATGAACCCCCCCCCCCCGCCCCCCCACACAAA